>CM027121.1:50610534-50984454 GCA_015476505.1 Urochloa ruziziensis | reverse complement strand
TATTTCAGATAAGTTACTAGGAAATTGATGCTTGCTGACTTCTGAATGTTGTGTTCAAATGTGATCAAGGTAGAGGAACCACCTGGTTGTATCACGTTAGGGATGGAAAGGATGCCTGTGGAGTTGATGAGCAGGTCAACCCCGACCACCAATGTAAACTAGGTGGAGGCGGCTGTGCGTGATGTACCTCGATGGCTCGTCGGTGCTCTCATCGGTGATGGCTCGATGACTGTGAGGCGCCCCGACGCGTGCTCCTGGATGCCGGCGAGCGGCGACGACGCGGCCCTGGTCGCTCCTCAGCAGCAGCTGCCGCACCTGGCCCCCAGGTTGACACATGGCAAATCAAATCAGCTGGAGCCAACCGAAAATACGGAGGGGGCGATGCGGGGATGGTGAAATGGGGATGGAGATAGGGACGGGCGGAGCACTCACGAACTCGAGGACGATCCCCCGGGACGCGCACGGGCCCTGCACCATGGCCACGCCGCCGCCGCTCGGCACGCCGGCGGTTGGGGGCTGGTTGATTCTTTCGGCCCCGCAGCCTCCTGGCCAGGTCTCTTCTCTGGGCTGCTTCTTGGGCCTTTCAAGCCCACACGCCGCGCCAACTCACCTCCCACCCGCTCAGATCCTCCCGCTCGTCGCCGATCCGACGGCTCCGCAACCCCCAGGGGTGGACGGTAAATGAAATACCGTCCACCCCCTGGGTCGGGTCGGGGAACGCGGCACCGTCCGCCCCCTCGCCACGGCCGCCGCCGGCCGTCGGAGCGCCGCGCTGGTGAGAGGAAGCGGTTGCGTGCTCCGCCGCTCACGATCTCCGGACTCCGAAGCACGAGCCTCTGTTCCGTCGGACGCCCCTCCTGCTCTGCAAACATCCTCGACGCTTGCTCCAACGTCCGGGCTCTGCTGGCTGCTGGTGGGTGCGCGCACCCGGACGCGGCACCCTGCGTCCGGCCATCAGCGTGCTGCGATTCCAGGCGCCGCCGCCGAGCCTGCCAGAGGCGACGTACGATATTATACGGCCCGCCGGCAGCGACGGCCTTGGGCATTCCAGCGCGCCACGAAGCTGTAAGCTGTCAGAGCCTGATGGTGGGCCTTGCAGCAATAGCAATGCTGCTGCAGTCAGGGAATTTACGCGCAGGCGGTTCTTGCGTCCGCAGCCAGCATTAGCTGGGACCGTCAAAATTTGTTCCCTGTCACCTGCCGTCAAAACTTGTTCACTTGTGCAGTAATAGCTGGGACCTAGGAATGCCCTCTGAAACTGCCGTGTGTTCCAGTGTTGACCTGAAACCTGTGTCGCCATCGGCAGCGTCGGTCTTCCTCCACCGCTGTAAACCAAGATGGCAAAATCTTCAACTGTAATATCCGGCATGACAGCAGGACATGTCCAGTAGAGAGTGAAGTTTCAGATTACCATGTTCACTCGGTGTACAATGAAGTTTACGGAATCCAGTTCAGATGCACCGTCAGTTACGAGAAGCCTTGATCAGACAAAACTCAATTACTCGGTGAAGCAATTACAGTAGGACGCGGCTAACTTACGGCCGGCCGTATTTTAGGCCGGTCGGACGGCCTTTCCGATTTTAGTAATAATCAGCACTCGATAGGTATCCTCAGGGTCGGACCTTCCTTTTCTGTTTCTGACGGCAAAAAAGCAGCGCGTCGTGCGCAAAAATAAAACGTCGCTGACTCCGATCCCGAACCGCGCATGGGCTCCCCGCTTCCGATCCGTCCCTACCCTCTAGAAAAGCAAAAAATCACGGGAGAGGAAGCAGATCTTCCTCGTGCTTACCAGCCGCAAAAAAGGAGGCGGCGGCAGGCAGCTAGACGAAACCACAGAGGATTTGGGGAAGAAAAGCAAAAAGAAGATATGGAGACACGCGAGAGAAAAGTAGATCAACGAATCCACCACAGAAGCATATCAGGCAGATCGCAACACAGAAAAAAAAGGGTTTTCAGGTTTTTTGCCTGCTTGTTTTTTGGATGTTATCAGATCATATTGCTGGGGGATTGATTTCAGATTAGTGCAAAATAGCTTCCATAGGTCCTCCCCTGATATGCTTCATGCCTATCAAACTACTTGTGTCCCACCTCCATGTACTTCTGGGGCTTGTGTTAATATCTGCAAGTACATAGCAAGAACTGGGTTAAATGATAGCCTGAGGGATAATATATGTCAATACATGAAAGTTGCTTAAAGAAATACATTAGAATGATATGATATGAGCACATAACTGCTTCTGTGAGAGTACTATAGTTATGTTATCGGCACATTTATTTTAGCTTATGTGTACTGAGACTACTATACTGATAATGTGTGCAGGTTAATAAAAAGAAGTATGGATTTAAATGAGTTGCCCTCAGAATTTGATTTTGACTTTATAAATGATTCAACTGGAAATCCTTCTTATTGCATCAGCCAGTTCTAGATGACAATTGTTTTGCAGTCAATGAGCAGATTGGGATCCATCAGAATCAGGTCACATTAGGGGTGGCTAGTTGTCGGTGATATTATCTCCGGCAGTCTTCCACGGGGTAGCCCACGGAAGTGATTTGTAATGCAGGGAAGATCGCAAAGATCGGAAGCAAGATGGTTAGGTTGGACAGACACGGGGGTTTAGACAGGTTCGGGCCGTCGACTCGACGTAATACCCTACGTCCTGTTTTGGGGTGTTGTATTGCGTGGATCTCGCTATGAATTGAGATGTGGTGAGTTGGATTGTTTTGGAGGGGGTCCCTGCCCGCCTTATATATCGGGGGCAGGGTTACAAGTCGGTTTGTATCCGATCCTATCTCTAAGAATATTTTCCTTCTTTACAATAATTCCTATTCCAACTAGGACTTCTCCTTCCAGATCCTTCCTCCGTGCGCCGACTTGTCCCGCACGTCTTCAGGTCCAGAACGGTGGACTGGGCCGCCCCCTTTTGGTGGGCTGCCAGGCTTGCTCGTGAGGTACCCGGGTACTATATCCCCCACAGTAGCCCCCGAGCACTTCTTGGCCGATCGTTGGCTGTAATTGTTCCATCTTTTCTTGCATGATTCGAGTGCTCCAAGTTGTCTAAGATCTCATCCGAGTGGTTTCGAATAAGATCCGAGTGGTTTCGAGGAAGATCCGAGTGCCTGCTCAGACGTTCCTGAAAATAATTCTTCAATTACAGTCAAAATGAGGGGAAGGAGTGCTCTTTTTCACGACGCGATAGCGAAGTGAATACACTTAGCCCCCGGGCTTTGGGCAATTTTAGTATGAAATTGGCCAAAGGTCTTCAATTTTTACACATCCGTATCTTGATCTTCAATGGTGTGCACCTCCAGGTGCACCCATTGGGTGTAGCCCCCGAGCCTTGAGCAGAATAGAATATTCTGGTCGAGGGTCAAAAATAAATATTATGAATCTCTTTTTAAACTTAATCCATCAATGGTGTGCACCTCCAGGTGCACCCATTGGGTGTAGCCCCCGAGTCTTGTTACGATTCAGCATGATCGTGTCAAGACTCTGAAAGCCATGAATTCCGACTGATTTTTCAGCCCCCATGCCTCTGGGCATGGATTTTGGATAAACTTTTCCTTCAGAGGCTTTTTTATTTCCCCTTTATAAGGATTTTGTCCTCAAGTTCTTTGAACTCGGCATGACTTCCGAGTCGTGTCCCACGACTCAGCTTGACCATATGGTAAGCCATCTTCTCACAAGATTTATACTTGTCGGCATTTGACCCAGATTTCTGAGTCAATTTAGCGATAGTATCGCATGCCTTACGTAAAAATCAGCTGCTAAGGATGCAATATTAATTGCAAAATCAAGTCTGGCCGTCGACTAATTTTAGCCTCACGACCGAGTGGTTTCTGCCCCTGAACCCTAGCTCAGGAACCCACAAATTTATTATCGTAACAGAACCGAAAGGTCGTGCTATATTTCAGCCCATTTAGGCCCATTATTCCTCAAAGTCCGTTGCGTCCCTAACGGTCGCTTTACGGAAGGCGAGATATCGCGAGATATCGCGACTCCCTACCGCATCTTTGAATTCAAAGCGACGGGACGTGCCTGCGTCGGTTGAGTTCCCGAGACAAGCGCCGCGCCGCGCGCGGGAGGAACGGTTTATTCCTTTATAAGCCATCCCCGCCGCATTCTTCTTCCTTTACTTGCCATTTGCCTTCCCCGACGCTCCAGTTCTCTTCGCGCCAGAGCAAACCCTAGATCTGCTCCCGCAGCTTTCTTCCTCGCTCTTCAGCCCCGCTCGTTGCCATGGCGCCCAAGAGGAAGGAAGCCTCGAAGCGGAAGGAGAAGTCGCCGGCAAGGGCCCGGTCGTCCAAGGCCAAGGCCACCGCCGAGGTCGCCGTGGATCGAGCCGCCGAGTGGAGGGAGTCCATCACCACCACCAAGCGCCTCGAGCAGCACGTCGTCGACGGCGTCCTCCCTGACCAGCAAACCGCCGAGTGGCGCGCCGCCGCCGGTGAGTCTTTCCCCACCCCAAACTCCTCTGATTTGGTGGTGTTCGAATCTTTCTTTCTCCGTGGTTTTGGCGTGCCCGCGCACTCTTTCCTCCGCGGGCTGCTGCATTACTATGGGATCTGCCTCTGCGCACTGAATCCCAACTCCATCCTTCACATCGCCATTTTCATCAACCTCTGTGAGGCCTATCTTGGGATAGAGCCTCACTTCAATCTTTTTATTCATCTTTTTCTTCTTAAGCCTTATCCCCGAACCGACTGCCCACAAGTAGTCGGGGGCGCCGGACTCCAACTCCGCGAGGGTCGAACTCGGGAGTATTTTGATATCCCTTTCCTTACCTCCAATAAAGGGTGGCAGTCCGAGTGGTTTTACGTAGGAAACCACTCGCCTGCCATCTCTCCAGAAATTGACTCTCGTCCTGTTCCCTCCCAATCCTGGACCGCTCTTCCCAAGGAGAGTGAAATGGATCAGGTTCGGGAGCTCCTGGGTCTTATTTCCCAGTTGAAGGACAATGGGTTGTCTGCCGTCGGTGTGGCAGCCAACTTCGTTCTGCGCCGGGTCCAGCCACTCAAGCAGCGGGCTCACCCGGCGTATGAATATTACGCCGAGGGGGACAACACGCGCGAAGCCCCCGAGCGCGTCGACAAAGTCCAAGCCGCCGCTCGGCTTGGCAAATTCTTCGCGACTGGAACCTCCCTGAGGACCACTGACTGTCCTCCGGCGTTCAACTTGGGAAATCCACGCCCTGAGGTATTTAGTCAATCTGTTGTTGTTTTTATTTCAATTCCACCCATTGGGTGTAATCTCAGAACTGAACCCAATTTTTGCAGGGTCGAGTTGCCTTTGTATCCCTCCCTCCTTTGCCTGAGATGCCAAAGGGGGTGGATCAACCGGCTCGACGCAGGGCCGTTGGATCTGAAGAAGCAGTCGGGGAAAGTGAGAGTGATCTGCGCGACTCGGATATCACTCTGTCATCCTCTCCTTCTCCCGATGTGCTATCTCCGAGTGGTGGGAAGGCTGCTCCTGCTCTGAAGAAGCGGAAGATCTCCACTGGGATCGTGTTCAGGGATGCGCCAAGCCGCCGCCAACTCCTTATCTCTGAGTCGTCTGACTCGGAGAAAGATGAAGCTGGCATCGCCGAGTCGTCTCTCCATCCGCCAATCACAAGCTCGGAGCAGTCTCCCCTTGCAGTAATGCCTCTGAGTGCTGCAAGTCCGAGGGACCTCCCTTCCCCTACTCGGAAAGGAAAGCGCCTGAGAATGCGCATTTCTACTCTGTAAGTATCCTTATCATCTCTTGATTTCCTTTATGTTCTTTTGTTAGTGATCCATATATGCTTTATCCTGTAGCACGCCGTCTGAGGTCCCCTTCTCGGGTCCTCCGCCTCAGTCGGCGGTTGAGACCGAAGCCCCATCAATCCAAACTCCAGAGGTGCCGATCCACTCGGCTGATCTTCTCAGCGATCAGCCTGTGGGTCCGCCACCAGAGTCGCAGCGGGAGCCAACCCCGCCACCGCCGAGTCCTACACCGGCGTCGCCGACCCCGCCGCCAGTTCCTCAAGGCAGCCCCAGCATGCTCCTGCGGTTGAACCGACTGCAGCAGTGGAGGAGCCCCAGACTGCGGCGGTCGAGATTGCTTCTGCGGCGGTCGGCGTTATGAGTGGTGGTGCTCCCCTGACTCCTCTGGAGGAGTTCATGTCACTCCATCGTCGCATGGGCCACATAGCCAAGGTACTTCCCGAGCTACTTATCTTGTTGATATCAAATACCGAGTGGTACATTGATTCATATTGTCATCTGACTTGTTTTTGCAGAACTTAGCTGCTGATGCCGAGGCCAAAGCCTCGGTTATTCAAGAATTATCTTCTGCAGTTGCTAAGGCCGACTCTTTGGTGGCCCGAGTGGCTGAGCTCGAAGCTGCTGCGGTAGAGCGCCAGGCTGAGTTGGAGGAAGCCCAGCGTACCACCCGCGATTTATGCGGGGAGGTAGAGCAGGCTAAGCTCAACGAGGCCCAGGCCGTGCACGAGCTCAGAGGTATGTTCTTCCTTATTTGTTTTTCTGTCAGACGTGAAAATATTATTCAGATCTAACCTTCTTTAGATTATCGATATCGGACTATGTCCCAATTCGCAGAGCTCACTGCCAAGGTGGCCCGGCTGCAAGGTGAGGCTGAGGCGCTGCGCACTGAGAAGATAGCGCTGGAGGATGCTATCCGAGTGGTGGCGGAGGAGATCGAGCCGGAGGCGTCATCGTCTTCAGCTTCCATCCTCGACCGCGTTCGGGCGCTCCCACGCTACTTCCGGCGGCAGCTCTGCTCCATCAGCCAGGCCAGCTGTGGCCATGTCCTGGCGGTGCTCAAATCGCTGTTCCCGGCGTCAGACCTGGAGCCACTCGGCCGCGGGTATGCTGCCGGCACCTCTGAAGACGACGTGGGCAGACTACTCCATGAAGTCGAGCCCATCGCCAATGTCCTGTCCAAGGATGTTGTTGATGACTCGGATGAAGCAGGCCCCGTCTGGTGCTGGTGACCCTGCAATGTAAATAAAGTATTTGTAGTATTTGGTCGAACCAGTATTGTTTGAACAATGTTTGAATTGTCACTATTGTATATAAGTTTTTATTGGTCTACAACTCCCTTTCTTTCTGCGCTAGCCTTAATTTCTGAGTGGTTGACCTGTTACGGAGTAGATTAGCCTCGTTGGTCTCAGTCTCATGCCGCAGAGTCTTTGTCGTACGTTTAGAGCTTTGACTTGGCGAGTACTTTCCCTCTCGATTTAAGGTTTATTCCACTCATACTTTATGTGCGTGACGCGAAAGAGGAAATGCGAGTAGTAGAAATAGATGAAAGATGAAATCAACTTTATTGATAACTCATTGTGAACATGCCGAGTCGTAACTGGGGGTGACTACCCTCCAAAATCACTCGGAAAAAATAAATCTAAAAATAAAAAAGATAAATACATAACTGGATTAGGCGTAGAAACGCTGTAAGTGCTCGATGTTCCATGGATTTGGGATGTCTACGCCGTCTTCCGTCATGAGGCGATATGAGCCTGGGCGACTTACTGACTTGATGATATATGGACCTTCCCAGGGGGACGCAAGCTTGTGCGCGCCCTTGGTGTCTTGCTTCCTTCTCAGAACCAAATCGCCTGCTTCAAAGGACCTCTGCTTAACTGATCGATCGTGATAGCGTCGCAGGACCTGAGCGTAACGCGCGGCTTGGATCTGGGCAGCCAATCTCTTTTCCTCGATGCTGTCGAGGTCTTCGATGCGCGCCACTTGCGCGTCGTATTCATCATAGAACTCCACTCGGGGGGAGCCGTATGTGAGGTCCGTTGGTAGGATAGCTTCCGAGCCGTAAACCAGAAAGAACGGAGTTTGCTTCGTGGCACGACTCGGCTGTGTGCGCAGCCCCCAGACTACAGCCGGCAACTCCTTGATCCATCGTCCGTCATGTTGCTTCAGCTGCTTGAATATCCGGGCCCTGAGCGCCTTGATTATTTCGCCATTGGCTCTTTCGACTTGGCCATTGGCCCTTGGGTGTGCCACGGATGCGGGGCATAGCTTGATGCTCCTCTCGCTGCACCAGTCTTTAAACTCCTGCGCCACGAAGTTCGTACCATTATCTGTGATGATACGATTTGGGACTCCGAAGCGGTGGGTGATGTCGGTGAAGAACTCGATGGTCTTGGCTGCCGTGTGCTTTCTGACTGGTTTCACCTCAATCCACTTGGTAAACTTGTCAATAGCTACAAGGACATGGTCAAAACCACCAGGAGCCTTCTTAAATGGACCAATCATATCCAAGCACCAACAAGCGAAGGGCCAGGACGCTGGTATGGTTTGCAGCTGTTGTGCAGGTGCATGTATTTGCCTTGCAAAATACTGACACCCTTTGCAGTGCCGCACGATGTTCTCTGAGTCTGCTACAGCAGTCGGCCAGTAGAAACCAGACCGGAAAGCTTTACCAACAATGGTTCTAGCCCCGGCGTGATTGCCACAAATTCCTTTATGTATGTCAGTCAAGAGCTCTATACCCTCAGTGCGACTCACGCACTTTTGTAGGATTTGGGAAGCTCCGGATCGACGATACAGCTTGTCTCCGATGATGACGTAGTTTTTGCTGCGCCGCACGATTTGTTCGTGGAGCGAGTTTAGATCTTTGTCTTCCGCGACCTCTGCGGGTAATATCCCGCTATCCAGATAATCGATGATCTGTGTCCTCCAGTCCAACGCCTCGTCTACCACTAATGTGGCTGACTCTGGGGATTCTCCGACTTGTTGCTCCGCGACAGTGCCATCCGGGTTTATCTTGATAGATGGTTTGATAAGATCTTGTATGAAAACTCCGGGTGGGACGCCTTCACGGGTGGACCCCATCTTAGCGAGCTCATCTGCTGCCTTGTTATGGTCGCGCACCACGTGATGGAACTCCAAGCCATAGAATTTCCCTTCCAGCTTCCTAATTTCCTCGCAGTATGCGTCCATCTTTTCGTTGGTCCTGGACCAGTCCTTGTTTACCTGGTTTATGACCAGGGCAGAGTCCCCGCGTACCATCAGGCGTTTGATACCCAAAGATACTGCAATGCGGAGACCGTGCAGGGCTGCTTCATACTCAGCTGCGTTGTTGGATACTGGAAACATGATTTGAAGGACGTATTTTAGTTCCTGTCCACTTGGAGAGATCAGGAGTACGCCTGCGCCGCCTCCTTTTATCTGGAGGGAGCCATCAAAGTACATCTCCCAGTACTCAACTACCTCGTCGTCAGCCGGAGCTTGGTTTTCTGTCCAGTCTGCTACGAAGTCGGCCAAGACCTGAGACTTGATAGCAGTACGTGGAACAAAGTTTATGTGATGGGCAGCCAATTCTATTGACCACTTGACGATTCGGCCGCTGGCATCTCGGTTATGGAGAATTTCCCCTAAAGGATTTTCGCTCACCACCGAGATTGGATGGGCCTCAAAGTAGTGCTTCAGCTTTCTTGCTGAGATAAGAACTCCATATAATAATTTCTGCACATGGGGGTAGCGTACCTTAGATACGGTCAGAACCTCGCTGATGAAGTAGACTGGTCGCTGAACTCCATATGCGTGTCCTTCTTCAGGACGCTCGACCACTAGTACCGTGCTAACCACTCGGGGAGTAGCAGAGATGTAGAGGTAGAGCTGTTCTCTTGGTTGAGGTGGGACGAGGATGGGAGGACTCTGCAGGTAATCTTTGAGTTCCTGGAAAGATCGCTTCGCCTCGTCATCCCACACGAACTTGTCCTGCTTCTTGAGCAGTTTGAAAAACGGCAATCCGCGAACGCCGAGTCGTGATATGAAACGACCGAGCGCTGCCATGCATCCAGTAAGCTTCTGCACATCCTTTTGACAGGTTGGTGGTAGCATCTTGGTGATGGCCGTGATCTTCTCGCGATTTGCCTCGATCCCGCGGTTGCTGACCATGAAGCCGAGTAGTTTACCTGAGGGTACTCCGAAGACACACTTTTCCGGGTTGAGCTTCCACCGGAATACGCGTAGGCGTTCGAAGACCTTTGTCAGATTCCCTATCATGTCCTCGGGGTTCATGATCTTGACCACGATGTCGTCGATGTAAGCTTCTACTATGTCTGGGATCAATTGATCCAGACATGCTTGAATTGTCCTTTGATAGGTTGCACCTGCGTTCTTCAGACCGAAGGCCATTGTGTTGTAACAAAAAGCACCGAACGGCGTGATGAACGCGGTCTTTATCTGGTCTTCCAGCTTCAGGCCTATCTGGTGATATCCTGAGTAGCAATCGAGAAAGCAGAGCAGGGCGGAACCTGCCGTGGAGTCAACGACTTGATCGATGCGGGGGGGAACGAAGGGGTCTTTTGGGCAAGCTTTGTTGAGATCTGTATAATCGACGCACATTCTCCAATCATTATTATTCTTTTTTCTTACAAGAACTGGATTAGCTAACCAGTCGGGGTGGAACACCTCCTGAATAAACCCGGCTGCTAACAGCTTTGTAATTTCTGCCCTAATTGCCTCCTTGCGGTCCTGCGCGAATCGACGAAGCCTTTGCTTGATCGGTTTGGCAGTCGGATTGACCTTCAAGGAGTGCTCGGCAAGTTCCCTTGGGACACCTGGCATATCGGATGGTTTCCACGCGAATATGTCGGCGTTTTCCCTTAGGAATTTGACGAGCACTTCTTCCTATTTGGGGTCCAACTCTGCCCCGATGATGGCCGTCTTCTTTGGGTCGTCCAGGTCCAGAGAGATCCTCTTCAGCTCCGTCTCCTTGCCTGGCGCAATGGCTTCTCTTGCTGGCTTCTTGGTGGGGATCTCTAGAGCGTCCTTGTCCACCTCCTGTGATGCAGCCAGTACTTGTTCCATGCGCTTGGACATGTCCAGGGCGGCTGCCGCGTTGAGAGTTTCCTGCTCGCACGTGTATGCGACTCGGACGTCTCCCAAGACGGTGATTACGCCTTTCGGTCCTGGCATCTTGACCTGCAAGTAGACGTAGTGAGGAATCGCCATGAACTTGGCGAGTGCCGGCCTCCCAAGGATGGCGTGGTATGCAGTTTCAAAGTTCGCCACCGTGAACTGCATGTGCTCGGTCCGGTAATTATTCCGGTCTCCGAAGGTGACGGGCAGCGTGATGTGCCCGAGTGGTTCTGCCCCCTCTCCCGGTATCAAACCGTAGAATGCGGATTGGGGGGGACTCAGGTCGAGAGTGGTCAGGCCGAGCTCCTTCAATGTGTTAGCAAAGAGGATGTTCAGGCCACTGCCACCGTCGACTAGTACCTTGGTGAGCCGAACGTTGCGGATCGTCGGGGCTACCACCAAGGCATGGGACCCGGGCTTCGGTATGAAGTTTGGATGATCTTCCCGGGTGAATGTGATCGGAACTTCCGACCACTTGAGGTACTCAGGTACCGGTGGCTCCCTCGCGTGCATGACCTGGCGATGGGTGAGCTTCTGCTGGCGCTTCGACTCGAACTCTGGTCCGCCATAGATCATGCGGACCACTCGGTCGGCTTCCTGAAAGTCATCGCCGGGCTCGTCGTTTCGCCTGTCGTCTCGCGGGGAACCATCGTTCCTCTTTCTGTATGGAGGGCCTCTGTTGCCCCCGGTGAAGGCTCGCTTGAGCCCGTAGCACTCTCGCGCCGAGTGCTTGTGTTTGTGGTAAGGGCATTGCTCATCGAGCATGCGCTGGAAGTCCTCTGGAGTTACCCGGCCTCTGGACCGGTCCAGGGCGGCGACCATGTCTCCCTCGCTCTTCTTCTTGCGAGGTTGGCTGTCATTGCGTCGATGGTCGTCGTGTCGGTCTTCGTCCTCGCGGCGGTCGCGTTTGCGAGTCGTCTTGTTCTCTTCTTCCCAGCGACTTCTGATCTCGCTGAGCTGTTCTCTTTCCGCGATCTCGGCGTCCGCCCACGTGCTAGCGACCCGGAACATGTCATTGACAGTCGCGGGTGGCTTCCGAGTCCACTTATGGATCAGTCTCCCGTCGGAGATGCCGCGCTGGAAAGCTGACATCACCTCCTGATCCGTGACGTCCGTGATGGAGTTGCGCTTTTCTGAGAACCTGCGCACGAAGTCGTGCAGGGTCTCGTTCTTGCGCTGCCTGATCTGACCGAGGAGCCGCTTGCTCCCGGGCCTTTCCCAGGTACCAAGATAGTTACCGATGAAGAGTTCGGTAAGCTGCTCCCAGTTGTCGATGGCGTCCTGCGGGAGTCCTGCCAGCCAGTTGCGGCAGTCCTTGGTGAGCATGATGGGAAGATAGTTTGCCATCACGTCCTCGTCGCCGCCGGCCGCTTGTACGGCGGTGTAGTAGATCTGAAGCCATTGAGATGGGTCAGATTTCCCGTCGTACTTGTCGATATCCGACAGCTTGAAGCCTCTGGGCCACGTCACGCTTCTCAAGCGCTCGGTGAACGACTGGAATCCGCCGATCCGACCTCTAGGGCGGGAATCGCTCGGTCCCGATCCGTCAGCCGCTCTTGGGGGTGTGCTGTCCCTCCTGCGATCCCGGTCCCTGGGCGGGGAACGGGTCCTCCGATAGTTCCGAGTCCTGGGTGGAGTTCGGTCCTGCCGGTAGGTTCTGCTGCGCGGTGGAGTTCGATCTCTTGGTGGAGTCGGTCGCCTGGGTGGTGGAAGCACTCGTCGTCGTGGCGGAGTGCGACCGCCATTGTTGCCGCGCCTTGGGCTACCGGAGAGGTCAGAGTAGTCTGACTCCGTCGAGTAGCCGCTCCTGTTGGGGTTACGACGGGGATTTCCATGATCCCGATCGTACTCTTCGCGCCGTCGGATTTCCTCACGGTGGCGCTCTTCGGTGCTGTTAGTGATGATGTCCCTTGCATCTCGATCTCTGTTGATCGTGGTGCGGAGGTCTTCATCACGACCCGATCCGCCGCCGGCCCGGTGTCGAGATGGACCGGGTTCAGGAGCGTCCGTGGTCGTTCTGCCTTGCATCTGGTGAACCTGGACGGAGGCGGCCTGCACGAGAGCCCTTACCTTTTCCAGGCCCGGAGTGTTAGGTGGCAGCCGATTGATTTCCTCGTTAATAGTAACGAGGTTCTGGACCGGTGTCTCGTAGACGTCGTATCCATTGAACTCAAACATGCCGTCGCGCATCAAGTTCCGGGTGCTCCTCCGCTCGTGTTGATCCCGTTGGCGACGATGATCTTCAGAGTGAGGCTCTTGGAGTCGAGCAGTGCCAGATCCTGACGCGGTGGCTCCGTGCGGTCGTGCGGCTCTGCGAGTCGCCCGACTGGCATTGCGTCCTCGACGCTGGTTCCTAGCTTCGGTCGTCTCCTCAGCAGGAGTGACCTCATCTTCTGAGACAGGATTGGTTGGCGTTGCTGGCGCCACCATGTAGCAATATGATCCGACTCCCTCTTGCGCGAGGTAGTCTTCCTCGGACTCGGAGAAGTCGGATGTGGGCGTGTAACGCTCCAAACTACTCGGAGTCAATTCTCCGAGTGATCCTAGTAGTTCCGGCTCTGTAGAGGCATCGGACACTGTGTATCCTTCCGGCAGATCGTCCAGGATTGAGGGTCCCAGTAGATCTAACCCGTAGGAGTCGCTCCCAGAGAAGTAATCATCCGATTGGACGATGTCCTTCTTCTTCTGCTTCCGAGCAAGCGCGCAAAAGCCAGGGGTCTGAACAGTAATGACCTCAGGGCTCTGGACGCGTGTTGGTTGAGCGTTTACGCTCTGCGATGATTCGGCGACGCGACTCTCAGGAGTCGGATCGGAACCGAGTGATTGTAGATCTGTTCCCGACTGGTCTGGCCTCGCGTTCTGCGATGGACTCAGCGGGGTAGATCCGGCACGATCAGATGCGATCGGACCGGATTGGGCCGTGATGGCCGAAGTCGGCGCCAGAGAGGAGACCTCCGTGGCGACCGTAGCTCCTGCCGCTTGGGTATCCAAGGCGGCGGTGATGACGTCCCCGAACTGGATCTCGACTTCGTCGACGTCCGGGAGGTTGCAGCTGTCCAAGATCTTGACGCGATCCATCGAGCTTGCCAGATTGATCTCGGCGATATCCCCTACCTGGCGCGCCACTGTCGGTGATATTATCTCCGGCAGTCTTCCACGGGGTAGCCCACGGAAGTGATTTGTAATGCAGGGAAGATCGCAAAGATCGGAAGCAAGATGGTTAGGTTGGACAGACACGGGGGTTTAGACAGGTTCGGGCCGTCGACTCGACGTAATACCCTACGTCCTGTTTTGGGGTGTTGTATTGCGTGGATCTCGCTATGAATTGAGATGTGGTGAGTTGGATTGTTTTGGAGGGGGTCCCTGCCCGCCTTATATATCGGGGGGCAGGGTTACAAGTCGGTTTGTATCCGATCCTATCTCTAAGAATATTTTCCTTCTTTACAATAATTCCTATTCCAACTAGGACTTCTCCTTCCAGATCCTTCCTCCGTGCGCCGACTTGTCCCGCACGTCTTCAGGTCCAGAACGGTGGACTGGGCCTGCCCCCTTTTGGTGGGCTGCCAGGCTTGCTCGTGAGGTACCCGGGTACTATATCCCCCACACTAGTGGTGCTAGTGCCCAAGCTACATTTGCTGCTGGTGAAGCTAATGGTGCTATTACCGGACCTGAAGCTGCTGCCGGTGAAGCTAATGGTGCTATTACTGGACCTGAAGTTGCTGCTGGTGAAGCTAATGGTGCTAGTACCCAAGCTGGAGTTGCTGACGATGATATCACCATTGTTGATGTTATTGGTGATGAAGTTGCTGATGAGGTTTGGTCTACGCCACCAATTCCATATGTTGGACAGTCGTTTGGTAGTAAGGCAGAACCGAGAGAGTACTACAACATGTCTGCAAAGCAGATTGGTTTCTCAATTCGTACAGGCACTACTAGGCTGAAAACTATGACAAGAGAGAAACGCAAAATCACCTATTTTTGCAACAGGGAGGGGCGTGAAAGGAAAGGGAAAGAAGAAAAGGCAAATGGAGACTCTGACTCTGATGAGTTAGTGGAAGAAGTTTCAGAACAAGAAGTTGTCGACGATGGTAAAGAAAAGAAGAGAAAAAGGCTAGATGGAGGGAAGAAGCTAAAAAGAGAAAAGATGCGGCACACAGACTGCAAGTCAAAGGTAGTTTTGAATCTCATTGGTGAAAGGTGGCAAGTTATCCATTTTGAACTTGAACACAACCATGATCTTATTGGCAAGCCATCGCTGAAGAAATTCTTAGGTCACACATGGGAATACCTCAAGCAGAAAAGGAATTTATTATCATGCTCCATAGATGCAACTTGACCACGGGGCGCATTATGCAGCTAATGAATGAGTTCTATGGTTCAGCTTAGATAGTTCCATATGAAGGTAAGAGGTTGTGGCTGCTCAATAGATTATAGGCGCAGAGAGATTGTGGCTGCTCAATAGATTACAGGGGCAGAGAGATTGTGGCTGCTCAATAGATTACAGGGGCAGAGATTGTGGCTGCTCAGTAGATTACAGGGGCAGAGAGATATAGAGAGAGAGAGCGGGGGGAGGGGGGAAGGGCCTACAGCTATTTTGTTTTCCCCGGTGTGTGTTGCTTTTTCCGGTGAACTAATTTATTTACTGGATGCTTTTGATGTACCTACTAGAATATGTTAAACTACTTATAGGAGTGAACATGTAGGTATAGTATGGTGTCCAGAAATAGAATGTGCGCTAGTAGATTGCTGTTAAACACAAAGCGTAAACTATGTGCTAATATATTTACAGCTCAACCTGCACCTATTATTCGGCACTTAGCCACTGGTATTTTGGTCATATATGTGTTGCTTTTTGCACACAGCTGAATTGTTAGGTAGATACTGCTAATATACTTATGGAAGATGGTAAAACTGCTTATGTGACACAAGGGGTTACCTATGCCAAACCCAATTTCTCCATCCAGTTTGTGTCATTCTCCTTATGTGTTAACCACTTGTATGTCAATAGCTTCCGTATGCTTGGCATGTCCTTCTCCTAGAAATTGTATATCTTGGATTCATCCCAATGCTCAGCGTGCATAAGCATGTGAAAACCACAATCATGGCTGGAAAGAAAAGGCGAGTCAAACGTTGAGAGAGTGAGATATGTTTTTTTTTTTGTTTTTTGCAGGAAATCATATGACGGATGCATTTAGGCTAGCAGGGGGTATATCTCATTGGATGATGTTTGCTGCCTTGATTGATGCTTCTGTCCTGTAGTCATTTTGTACCTATTTGTATTAAGTAGCTGGTTATATTTCAAAATGGAAACACAACTGTATACGCTATTGTAAGTAGTTGACAATATTAAACCCGACTATTGTCATATAAAAAGCAGTTTTATTAATTTCCTAAAACAGGGTTTTGTGCTTGTTATATGGGAGCTGCAGGGGCATGTGCGTGGTTTCAGGTAATTCAGATGCATGGGAATCCTAGTTGATGGAAAAAAAGGATGTAGGGTATATATTTTTAATGAAAACGCAACTGTATACGCTATTGTAAGTAGTTGAAAACAATACTAAACACGACTATTGTCATATAAAAAGCAGTTTTAAGAATTTCTTAAACCAGAGTTTTGTGCTTGTTATATGGAAGCAACATGGGGAGTGTGCATAGTTTCAGACAATTCAGATGCATGAGAATGCTACTAAAAAAAAAAGATGTAGGGTATATATTTTCAAAATGGAAACACAACTATATATGATATTGTAAGTAGTTAAAAACAATTTTAAACGCGACTATTGCCATACAAAAAGTAGTTTAGCATTTTTTTTCTAATTCCGGTTCTCTGCTTGTTATAAGGAAGCAACAAGGTAGTGTGCATAGTTATCATATCATTCCAGTTAAAATGTGAGTCAAGACATGCTTTGAGGAGGCGCCTTATAACGAAAAATTGAACTAACAGCTACAACAAAAAAAGAAAAAAATGCTAGATACAGTCAGTTGCTTTGATACAGTAGTCTGCAGAAATGGGCATATGCTAAAAAGGTGCATCAGAAGAAGGAAATTGCTGCATTCTAATAGGGAATTCTAACAAAAAACAGAGTCGCTACACTCATCATTACAGTATAACAGACTTAGAATACTGACAATTGAGACTACCTTGCTTAGTTGACACTAAAAAAATATCATAACTGGATTAACAAGGAGAAGCCTAGCATTTGTGCAAGAATTTCCTAAATCAGAGTTTTGTGCTTGTTATATGGAAGCAGCAGGGGGAGTGTGCATGGTTTCAGGTAATTCAGATGCATGGGAATGCTACTTGATGGAAAAAAATGTAGGGTATATATTTTTAAAATGGAAACACAACTATATACGATATTGTAAGTAGTTAAAAACAATTTTAAACACGACTATTGTCATACAAAAAGCAGTTTTAAAAAAATTCCTAATTCCGGTTCTCTGCTTGTTATATGGAAGCAATAAGGTAGTGTGCAAAGTTATCAGACCATTCCACTTAAAATGTGAGTCAAGACATGCTTTCATGCGGCACCTTATAACGAAAAATTGAACAAACAGCTACAACAAAAAAAGAAAAAATGCTAGATACAGTCAATTGCTTTGACACAATAGTCTACAGAAATATGTATCTGCTGAAAAGGTGCATCAGAAGAAGAAAATTGTTGCATTCTAATAGGGAATTCTAACAGAAACAGTCGCTACACTCATCATCAGTGTAACAGACGTAGAATACTGACAATTGAGACTACCTTGCTTAGTTGACACTAAAAAAATATCGTAATTGGATTAACAGGGAGAAGCCTCGCACCAGCTCTGAAATATCTTAGCTAATTGCTAAAAAAGAGCACATCATCATTCATTTTCTGGAGCTCGACTACACAGGGAACAGATTGGGAAAAAAGGAGCATGAGCGGCCAATCTCCATCAGAGAGAAATGAACACACAGATTGAACAAGGGCACGCAAAATTCACCTGTCACCTCGTGGGCACAAATACCTTGCTTCCCTCATTCGACGTGCAGTTCCCACCGCCAGCAGAAATCCCCTGCTAGCGCGCGGATCAATTGATTCGCTAGCGCTTTGGAGAAGCCTAGCATCAGCTCTTGTTGGACGACCGTGCCTCTCGCTACGGTGCCTCCTGCGCATAGCAAAAGGGGGCAAACAAAAAATCAGATGAACACGATGTGAAGGAATCATGAGGGGATTGAAGGGGAACTGACCTCGTAGCAAGTTGCTTCGCTTCTCCGCGTTCGATTTGGAGCTCCCCCCAGAACTTGACCCCCTCAGCGCGGATCGATTGATTCGCTTGCGCTTGGAGAAGCCCACTAGCAGCTCTTGTTGAACGGCTGTGCCTCTTCTACGGTGATTATCCGGCTCGAATCCTTCGCAAACAAAAAGGGGGAAATGAAAATCAGATGACCTCGATGTGGGGAAATCACGAAGAAAAATGGAGGAAAACTGACCCCATGTCAATCTCCATCGCTTCTCTGCCTTCCATTTGTAACTCCTTCCGAATCAAGGTTGCAGGTGCCGAGGGTCGCGGGGGAGAGATGAACCCTAGAGAGAGGTGGGGGCGAAATGAAAGAGAAGAAGCCGAAGAGAACAGGTGCCCCAAAAAAATCTCTGACTAGTGGGCCCCGCACGCAGTGTATTGTCTGTTGGGATTCGGCGCGGTCTGGCTGTTGGATCCCACGCGGGCGGTGGATGCGCGCGGCCGTTCCGACCGACCAAAATACGGCCGGCTGGATACTAGTCTTTACCGTTACAGTAATAGTCAAATTACTCCGGCGTTGTTTGCATTGTAGTTGTAGCAGGTCCAGAGTGTGCAAGACTAGCATGAGTGCATGAAGCGTGCACGGTTGCAGACCAGAGACCATGTCCGCTGCTGCTCCCGTGGCGGCCGGCCGGTGGCATGGAGCGGCAGGCTCAGTTCGCCCTCCCGGCTGCGAGGCGGTTCGGATCTACAAGTTACAAGTTGTGCAAGATAGCAGCGTTACTCTTCTATCTACTCCCTCCGTTCCAAAATAGATGACGTTATGGGATGCGTGCCGGTCAAACTTTCTCATCTTTGACTAGATTTGTAGAAAAAATGTGCAACATTTTCATCTCCAAATAAATTTGTTAAAAAACTAGACTTAAAGATCTTTCCAATGATACTAATTACTTAGCATAAATGTTTATATATTTTAATATATAATTGCCGGTATTTTGAAAATGTTGACTTCTCGGGAAGCGAGAATGACATCTATTTTGGAACGGAGGGAGTATTTTGTAAGCAGAGATAAAGCTGATGAAATTTTAGCTTTGGATCATGTCAGATGCCATTTGGATAATCATCCATCATATCATAGATGATAGTTTCAGAGCAGTCACCTTTTCGAACAAACAATCTTCAGAGTTCTGTCGTGCTGTAAGAAATGGAGAAGGGAGGAACGATTGGATTTCTCAGTTGTCTTGCCGCGTTCTTGGTTCGTTGGTCAGAAAAGTGTTGGGAACATCAGTGCATTTAGCCGGGAGTCTCCGACCCAATGCAAAATTGTCAACCGCTATATTTAACCGGTCAGAAACATATTGCTGCACCTGAAATTAATCTTTTTTTTCTTTGCACAAATTTTACAGTTGGCTGATGAAGAAGAAACTAGCGTCAGGTGGCTTTTGGCCTGTCCAATTCTTGGATGGTAAAAAAGGGAGCTTGGCATTCTGAAAGCAGAAAAACCAGAGTTGTAAGCAGCTGGAGATTCAGAGAGCCAACATGAGCGTTGGTTCCTGTCAAAGCTGAGGCAGATGCAGGATGCATTATCAGAGCACGCCCCAAGCACTTTCGAAATGGAAAGATTTACTGAACTAGGGTAGAATTCAGAAACCAAATAGGGGTGCTATCGTTGACAGAGGCATTTGTTGGCGTCTCGTTCACAACATGTCGTTGGCTGGCTGGCTGGCCAGGCTGGGGAAGTCGTGTAGCTGGGTAGCGATTAGGATGCTTGTATAATCCGTGTGCGGTGACGGTCACTGCAACACCATAAGGCATCCTAAACGATCCATTCCTGATTCCGTCATCACCAATCCATAATCATCAGCTGTGGAATTGTGTCTCTCAGCAAGGAGGAGCCTTTCAGAATCAGCAGTTGGCATACTGTTTCTCGTTTCATGCCAACAGCCAGTCAGTTAGGAGAAGCAAACCTTGATCAGACAACAGCCAGCTCAGAAGAACTCGGTTAAAAAGTTCAGAGCATAACGCCTGCACAGTCGTTGCAGGTCACCACGAAGTGTCGCCGTCCGGCGGCCGGCCGGTGGCGTAGTGCGGCAGGCTCGAATCGATCGTCCCCGGCGCTGGGGCGGGCCGTCGGTTCGCAAGACGTGAGGTTCCGCCGCGGCCCGGAGAGATCCTGCGAGGAGGCCAGCGGGCGCTTTGGTCGGAGCCGATGGTCCTGCTCCGCCGCCGTGTATCGAAGATTCGCAGTGCCAGGTCTTCCGATCCGGCAGGAAAACTGATGATTCGTTTGGGTTCCGACGGGTAGGATGTCGCCTCCGCCGTGGCCGAGGACGGCGAAGCGGCCGGCGGCGGCGGCGGAATCGAGTGATTTGGGAGCAATTCAGGCGGCCGCGGCCGCGCGATGGCGTGGTCTGGTAACAGCTGAGAGCGAGCGTGTAGGGAAGTGGCTTGGCCGATGGCCGCTAAGCTCCTCCTCGTGCCGGCGGTGTCAGAGATGCGCGGCATTAATTTGGAGCGAGCAACGAAGGCCACCCCTGCCTCGTGACAGCTGAAGCCTTCAGGTCAAGTCTGCTAGACGAGACAGTGGAAGATTTTCTACTTGCACAAAAGCCAATCAGTCGTTAGCAGAAAGTCGAACAGCAAGCAACGGCGGCATCCCCGGCCATGGCTTCCCGGCTTTCCCTTGGTTGCCATCGCCATCGTGGCCTGGCTCTGCGCTGTGGCGACTGGTGGTCCGGCATCTAGAAGCCGAAGCCAGCTTATCCATCCTGATTGGTTTTTGTGCAACAACGGCTGGCTACAACGCGACGGCTTGCCTCGACTCGACTGATTCGAACGTCGACCTGCTGAGTGCTCTGGAGGAGACCTGATTAGTTTTTAGAAAATTCCCGTTCAGAACGACCAAACCGCCGTCGAACTGACCTGATTGGTTTCGTTAGAAAATCCCGTTCAGAATGGCCGAGCCACCGTCGAACTTTGCTATCTGTGGCCTCCCCCACTCACAACCTTAAGCTTCTCCGGAGGGAATAAAATTGGATACAGGCCGTACATAATTTTTTTCCCTCCGGAGATGAGATGCTCTCGTGGTACGGCACAACAAAGGCTCCGGCCAGCAGCAACAGCTCGTAGACTCAGGGGGTGTTTAGTTAGCAAAATGGGTGAATTTTTTTAGATTATGTTACGCTCACAAAGAAAAAAATAAATAACACAGTTTTTAGATGAATTTTTTTTTTGGATTTTAGGTGGAACTGAACACCCTCCCACCGGAGATCCAGTGGAGAACGTCTAGACTCCGAATGTCGCGGTCGTCGCCTGCCATAGCACCGTAAAGAAAAAAAATCAATCATTGGAGCTCAAGGCTAGTCAGTCAACTCTTTTCCTAGCCGCCCCGCGTCATCCGTACCCTGGTTTTCTTTTTTTTTCACATGGCAAAAGGCAGGTCAGTCCTGCTAGTGGCGGCAAAGTCGGAGCATCATTTTGCAGATATATAAACACAAGGCGACGACGTGACCTTGTGCTAGGAAAACGGAATCATCGGGATATTCCTCATTCTCCTTCCCGTTCCAACAGCGTGACCGTTGACAGCACTGGAAGATTCATCGACCGTGCCTATACTCAACTAGTGTAGGAAGGAACTCCTCTTACTCGGTAAGACTGAAGTTACAACTGGCTGGTCAACAATAGGAATGAATGATGAGGAATATAATTGTACTAGGTTATTACCTGTATTTTGACAAGCAATTTGCTCTCCATCGGACACCAAGTTAAGCAACGCCACCGCTCGCAGTCACAGGCCGCCGGCCATGGCTTCTTCCCGTGTTTTCCTCCTTGCCATCGTCGCCGTCGTGGCCCGTCTCCGCACCGCTATGGCTGCCGGTCAGCAGGCCGATAACATCTTGCGGCCATGGCCGCCGCCTGAGTGCTCAACGGCGGAGAACTACACGGCCGACAGCCAGTACAGGAAGAACCTGGACGAGCTCCTCGCCGCGCTCCCGTCCGCGGCCGGGGACAACGGCTGGTTCTACGAGGGCCGCGCCGGCGACGGCGCCGACGAGGTGTTCGGCCTCATCATGTGCTACGCCGACCACAACGCGACGGCGTGCCTCGACTGCCTCGCCGGCGCGCCGGCAGGCATCACGGCGGTGTGCCCGGGCAGCCGGAGCGTTCGCGCCATGTACGACGCGTGCGTCCTCCGGTACTCGGACACGCCGATCCCGGCCACGGCGGACCTTGGCAGCTTGCATTATCCCGTGAACGCCGGGACCATCGTCCCTGGGGAACCCGCCGCCGCTGCCTCGGAGACCGCGCGGGCAGCCTGGATGGAGCTGATGAGCGAGCTCACCGGCGGCGTCGCCGGCTCGCCGCTGCGGCTCGCCAACGGCAGCGCGCCGCCGTACTCGGGCATGGCGCAGTGCACCAGGGACCTCAACGCCAGCGAGTGCTCGAGGTGCGTGTCGAGCTACACGGAGAGGATGGGGGACATGTTCCCCAACAACACCGGCGGCGGCGTCATCAGGGGGTACAGCTGCTACCTCCGCTACCAGGTGGGCGTCCTCGACATCACCCTGCCGCCGGCGCCGGTGCCTCCGGGATCTTCGTCATCGTCTTCCAATTCCAAGACCGGGATCCTGATCGGCGTGTCCGTCGGTGCCATCTTGATAGTCCTGCTCGTCTTCATACGACTCGCCCGGCAACAGAGGAAAAAGGCTAGAAGGCACCTCGACGAAGGAGAAGCAAGCGAGGCTACGGACGACGAGGTGTTCGAGGAAGCAGGGACGGGGCCGAAGCAGTTCCGCTACGGCGAGCTCGCCATGGCCACCGGCAACTTCTCCGACAAGCACAAGCTCGGCGAAGGCGGGTTCGGGTCGGTGTACAGAGGCTACATCAAGGAGATGGACCTTCATGTCGCCATCAAGAGGGTCTCCAAGGGTTCAAAGCAGGGGAGGAAGGAGTACGCCTCGGAGGTCAGGATCATCAGCCTGCTGCGCCACCGCAACCTCGTGCAGCTCATCGGCTGGTGCCATGGCGGCGGCGAGCTCCTCCTCGTGTACGAGCTCATGCCCAACGGTAGTCTCGACACCCACCTGTACAGCAGCGCCCAGCTGCTGCCATGGCAGCTCCGGCACGAGATCGTGCTCGGGCTGGGGTCGGCACTGCTGTACCTGCATCAGGACTGGGAGCAGTGCGTTCTGCACAGGGACATCAAGCCCAGCAACGTGATGCTGGACGCGTCGTTCACCGCCAAGCTCGGCGACTTCGGGCTCGCCAGGCTGGTCGACCACGGCCGCCGCTCGCACACCACGGTGGTCGCCGGCACCATGGGGTACATGGACCCGGACTACATGATCAACGGCAGGGCCGGTACCGAGTCGGACGTCTACAGCTTCGGCGTCGTCCTCCTCGAGATCGCCTGCGGCCGGCGGCCGCTGGTGGTGTCCTCGAGGGGAGAAGACGACAGCCGGCGGCCACTGGTGGCGCTGGCTCGACACGGCGACGAGGACGGGGAAGAAGACGTGGTTCTCCACATCGTGCAGTGGGTGTGGGAGTTCTACGGCAGGGGAGCCATCCTCGACGCCGCCGACGCGCGGCTGAAAGGGGATTTCGACGCCGGCGAGATGGAGACGGTGATGGTCGTCGGGCTCTGGTGCACGCAACCTGACCGGAGCCTGAGGCCGTCCATCAGGCAGGCCGTCAACGTGCTCCGGAGAGAGGCGCCGCTGCCCAGCCTACCGGCGACGATGCCGGTGCCGACCTTCTTCTCACCGCATAATGTTATATATTACACATCTTCAGTTGCGACGGGCGGCAGCAGCAGCACCAGCACAGCTTCTACACCTACACCGGACAAAAATGTAGTGTCAAATTGATTTTTTTTTTAAAAAAAAGATTTTAGATATATGTAGATGTTCATCATGCTTATATAAATGCAGTGCAAGTGGCCCAGATGCCAAAATAGAAATTATGTTGTATGCATCCCTAGTGCAGATATAACCTGGTGAAGCTCCAACCCCCCAATGAACTTATCGCCAATCAACCATCCCCTGAGATTCGTCAATCACCAACGTTATGGGAGGGATAAATCAAAGGGATTGTTGAGATTTATAAATGAGTGCTTTCTACTACAAGCTTAATAATTTAACCCAACAATTTTAATGATCGGCCTTATTAAGGACAAGCTTATATATATTTGAACTCAAATTAATACAGCTGAGTTGTTTTGTGAAGTAGATCAAAAGATCATGATCCAATGATCCATTACCTGCTGACTGGTGGCAACAGCAGCACCGGCACCACTCATTCTTGCACGGCAGAAATCTGCCCTGCTGAAATGACAACAGATCTGCACTAGACCAGAATGTAGCATCCGATTGTCAGTAGATTTGCATCATCTTCATAAATACATAAAATACTCCCTGCATCCCAAAATACAATTTGTTTGACTTTTCTAGATACACAACTTTTACTAGATATCTAGGTGCATATCAAGAGCTATGTACCTAGAAAAGCCAAAACAAATACTAGTATTTTGGGACAGTAGCACACAGGTATCATACACTAACGTCGACACCAGTTTTTTTCTTTTTGTCACTTCATTATTATTTTTCCACCAAGATAAGGGCTATCAGCAAGAGATTATCAACTCACAGTTCATAGTATATGTTACACTTTCAGTTTCAGCATTTACAATGGAGGCCAAAAGGCTTCGCTTCCCCCAACCATACACCCACCCCAGCTCTTCATTTTCCTTCATTTTTCTCAATTCGATCAGGATAAAGTGAAGTACAACCGAGGGTTGTCCATAAATGTCACACCGAACTAAACAGCAGTCGCAACTGGGGTGTCAGGATGCGCGCCCCATTCAGTCCATGATCCATCATATACAGCAACGTCAGTTTTGCCAAGGCGATGTAGGCCCTAAAATGAGAACACAAAGTTATAGAAGCACAATTTACCATTTGGCAAGTAAATATCAAGAGATCAAGTCCCAGGTAATCTTACCAAGGCTAATACACATGCTGTCACGCCAGTCCCACAAGAGGTCACGAGGGGTTGATCAAGTGATATTCCTGATTAAATCACACCAGAGTAATTATAAATACTGCCACAGCTATGGTGGATTCTACTGCTAAGCTATTGCAGTTCTACATTAGGTGTCATACAAATAAACATCAGCTTCAACTAAACACAAAACGTTATGCAAAACCAGTGTATTCAACAAATCCAGCAAATAATTTTGGGTCATGTTCACATGTGCCAAAATTTCAATAACAAAATGAAAAATCAGTGTTAATTATGCGGAACAGTATGGCAGTGATCCACTGGTACTGCAGCGTCAATTAAGTTTCATGTTACTAGCTTATGTCTCATATAACTTCCTGGTGGGCGCCAAGTTTAAGTTGGATACGCAAAGATTTAGGTATTTCAGCAGCCAGATTACACAAGTTCAGTTTGTCAAAAAAAGTATATTATGACTCCTAGACTTATATACAATAGAAATATTTCTAGAACAGGGGTATCCAAAAAAACGTAATACAGCGTGGCTACTGGAGCATCACGCAGGAATAAAGCACTTTCAAACCTATATGGATGAAATATTACCTTCTTGCTCAAATCGTTTACGGAGTACATCTGGGGGCAATAGTTTTTGTGAGCTGTCAAGCACCTGAAGAAAGTCATGTAAAAATAAGCAATAGCATAGACAATACTTCCACAGATTGCTTAAAAAAACTTCAAGTGATAGAAAAAACATCTTTGGCAACACTCTGCATTGTACATAAATCCAAGTTCCAGTGCTAGTCTATATAACCAAGCTACAAAGAAAGGTGCAAGCAAAGATTGACAATCTATCCTAACATGGTTAACAAGGTACCATAGTAGAAGTGAGGAAGAATAGACTCCACAAACCTATCCCAGTTGTCAACGTGCTGTGATTATCTCATCAACCAAATGCAGTAATATCATCCCAGGTGTACAACCTAAGCAGTCAGCCAGTCACTAAATTATCTAGGAAACACACACATTTAGCCTCATGAAAATGGGAAGGACAGATGAAGAAAAATATGACTAGAATGAGCAAGAAGCACAAAGTCTCATATGTTGAACATTGACCTCTAGCTACGATATTTATCAGACAAGTGTCCGTTACAATCCATTATAAACAGGGGAAAACATCCAAACACAAAAAGGAACAGATCAAAGTATGGAAAAGTGGAGAATTCTACCTGAGGAAACGGAACACATTTGCTCCCAGGCACGTGTCCACTTCTAATGCCCTTGCGTGGCTCTGGAACTGCAGCATCAAACCTGAAATAGAAGTTTCAAATCATTCAATCTGAAAATGCAAGTTCAAATTTTAATTACCAAAACAAATACATAACATTACTGCAACAGAGTTGCATATGCTGTACTGATTAAAATACACTTACTAAGTATCAAAATGCAAAAGCTAAACTAAGTTCCAGCAAAACTAAATGGCATGGATATTATCCTCATTGTGATTACGCAAATCATTTTCCTGAAAGCAGGCTTGCACACTGCAGAACTAGTTCATTACTGGAATCTTTCACCAATTTTGAATTTTACTGTTGTGACTCCAAAAAGAGAGAGATTAAGATGCTTCCAACCCGTTATCAGAATTAGCAAATTCAAGAGCCTTCAGAAAACCACTATCAACACCGAGCAGAGCGTTATGGATAGAGGTAAAGAAATATACTGCATGCCTATGATGTCCTTATGACTTCTACAGGACTAGAATATGAGAAAAATACCTAGGTTTCGATCGAGCATCTATAAGTTGATGTGTCTGGGTCTTGATGTTCTCTTTCACCTGAGAAAATAAATAATTAGTTGCTATAAAATATGCTGAAAGAAAGAGTTCGGTGAGTCATGAAAAAAAACAATAGGCAGGTTTAGGACCCATCAGCACCGACCTGATCAAGACTCCAAATAAGATGAGGCTGCAACTTTGCTTCAAATGTCAATGGACCAACCTGGAGAAATATATGGAGGTTATGTGCTTATGTATAACTGAAAATTGAGGTTAGCACCCATTTGGATCAGCTGCTAATCATATCATATATGTACTAATTAGGATTCCCAAGAGCTCAACGAAAGTAGTAAGGCTCTTGCTGTGCAGTTGTAACTTGCAATGAAACTATTGCCAAAAGAAACAGGAGCTGGAATAAATTACCGGTTGACCCTGGTAAACTTTCTCAATAGCTTCACCAGCAGCACTGGCTTTTAAGATGGCGTCACTGGAGGCGCTTGATTCAACATCATACCCAGAAGCGCGCCATTGGGGCAAACCTCCATCTAGCACCCAAACTTTATCATGTCCAAATACACGGAACATCCTGTGTCCAAGGTAGCAAACTTAGCAATTTTTACATCATGAAAACTACCCAATGAAGAATTGCACCAAGATCATGGCAAGGATAATTTAGTAAGCATATTCGAATAAGAAAAGATATGCATCATGTTTTGACCACTGCTCATTTGGTCTCCAACCCTAGCAATGTTTACATATTTTTTGTGAAGAAAATAAACTTACCACCAAACACGAGCAGCGCTGAACAATCCCTTTCCATCATAAACTACTATCCCATCTTTGTTATAGATGCCAAGAGCGGATACAGCAGCCGAAAATGCCTTTTCAGATGGCAGCATGTGCGGTAACTGAAAAAAGAAGAAGAAAAAGGAACCGCCAATCTCAAATCTAAATGCAGATGATTACCAAAAAAGCAACTAATGACATTAAATGATATTATTATAATCTACAACTAACGCAAAAAATGCAAGTACTAAGCAGGAATGCCATGCTTAGCAACTTATAGTGACACTGATATAATTATGACCAGCGTGACAAGGAAAAAGATTCAACATAACTTGGCAGGTCTAAGGAAGGAAAAAGTTGTTGACTTCAGCTTTCTTTCTCACTTTTACGAGAAGACAATGGTGATTCACACCACCATTACAGAGAGCGGTTTGAATGGGCATCTAACATTACAAGCTCAATCCAGGCTGAGTTCAAAGGAATTAGTAAGTGAGCTGGCTGAGTTCACAGGAATTAGTAAGCGAGCTTTGATACTACAAGCACAATTACCATGCTACAAGAAATTGAATATGTGCCACTAGAGAGCCTGATGCCATCATGGTTGTCCTACATATATAGACCAGAAGAATGGGAAAGGGAACTAGAGTGCTAGCTCCTGCACTAACTAAAGCAACTAGGTAACAGTTTGAAAGATTAATTATGGGGCAATACAAAATGCAGTAGCCAGATCACAACACCTTAGGAAGTAAGTTGATGCCTACTTATGTGTGTTCAGATCTGGATGTCCCTGTTTTAATTTGCTTGTTTCGAACTTTAACATTCAGATGTTGGCAAACGTATTGCAGGCTTGCGTCTAATGCGTAAGAGAGTGGCCCTGCAGGAGTCACCTCTACAAGAACTATGTATGCACATGGAATTATGCGCACAGCTGAAAGCTTTATCGATTGACAAAAAACCAGTTGTCACCCTGTCCTAAAAAATCCATTCAGTGGGGTTCTTATAAAACTCTCTTTAGTCTAATATTTCTGTTAACAACTCAAGTGCTTAGCACACAATTCTCTTTTACCAATTACAGCAATGACCAAGGAATATCAATGCGGAACTAGAAGAGAATCAACGATAAAAGTAGTGCAAAGTCTGGAAACCCAAAACAATATGTGCATAAACAGAGTTGTATGATTTTGTAGCCATTATAACTATCAAATGTACAAACAACAGAGCTGAGCTTACATTAGATGTTCTGTCAGATATCCCATCAACATCAAAGAACAAGGCACCAGGAATATGAGCCACCTGGAAACAAGATTGAAGACTGGAGCATGAGAATATCAGTATTATACTTTCAAAATCATGGGCCTTGCATTTCCCATAATGGACAAGTTAGGTATGCCATATTGTATAATTTTTGTGGATCAGGTTTGGTACACCAGCTAATATATAGCTTAGTGTGACAGGTTAGGTATGCCTACTGATAAACGTTGTCATGTAGGGAATTTGTGTACAAAGGTGTCAGAGAAATGTGCAATGGCATACTAGCAAGCAGTAAGAGTTCTGAAATTTCAAAACCGCAAAAACAAACTGAATCATTACCTGGTACTCTTGTAGTGGATTCCTTTGTTCCGCAGGCATATACCAAGAGGCATCAAGTACCTGGACAGAAGTATGAGGTTAAGAAATAAACCATTGGAAGAAAGACACCATTGACATGTAAATATATCCAACTGCTATAGCTGAATACATGTTTAAGTAATCCTGCTGGGTCTATGCTATAGTGTCTAACAAGCCTGAAAAAATTCCGTTAAAAGCAAGTTTACATGACATTTTGAGCAGCTCTGATTGTGAAGACCAAATAGTGAGTGAAAGGACAGATTTCCGGTTTGAACTGTGGCATAAGCAAATTAACCACTTATCCAAGAATTAATGTGCCTCATAGACACAACTGATATAGACTATCAATCAGCCAATATGTCTCCCCATATAGCTAACATCGCTATCACAGCAATCAATAGCTCCTAATCCAGTAATCCTACGCTCTGCTCATCTAATTGCAAGCTACAAGCTGCGCAATCAACAATTCACAGGCCAATTGCAGATTCCGCAGTCCGCTACTGAGTACTGAGAGCAACGCACCTTGACGTCTGGGTCCTTGAGGTTGGCGTGGAGCCACTCGGGCGACACCACGGGCTCGGTCCGCGGCAGCTCGTGGACGCCGGCGGCCTCCGACACCGCGGACGACGACGACGTGGCGTTGCACCGCGCCGCGATCCCGAACGCGCCCGCGGCCAGCGGCGGCGCCCCGCTGCACCCGTACCCGCCGGCACCCTGAGCCGCCGCGCGCGCCGCCCACCCGACACGGCCCTGCAGGAGCGAAGAAACGAGGAGACCACGTCAGACTGGGGAGGATCGAGACGGCGATGGAGCGGCGGGATTTACGACCGCGGGGAGCGTGGCGGCGGTGAGGAGGAGTAGGAATAGGGGAAGGAGGGTTTCCTTGGGAAGGGGGAGGCACCGCGCGAGGAGGTGGTGGGGCCGCGCCGCGCCGCGGAGCGCCACGGCGGCGGCGCGGGAGAGGAGGGACGCCGCCATGGGTAGGGTTCTGCACTGGGGTTCTAGAAGGTTCGGGAAGGGGAGGGGGAGAAGTGTGGGGGTGGGTGGGGGAGAGGGATAGGGACGAAGGGGATGGCAGATAGGTGGGGGGTTTGATGGATGCCGACGTGGCGGTGGTGTGGTAGTGGTGGAATCGTCGTCAATCCGCGGCTCCGATGGGCCGGCGGCCTCCGCCTGAATTTGGAAACCACGGGTGCGTGATTTGTCTCTGTCCCACGTACTACCATGACGCGATTTTTCTTTTTCCAAAGGCATACATGCGACATTTGGGACATGATTGTTTGACTACCAAAAAGTTGTCAAACCAAAATACAGGCAAGTCAAAATGTTGGCATGTCAATTTTTTGACCAAAATTTGGGTTAGAATTTTAGAGTACCACTCGATTTGATGTCAAAATATGATAGTTTAAATTATGTTACTAAATAACTTTTATGCCAAATACTAATGTTAATAGTCTATAATTTATGACCCGTACACATGTGGATAATTGATTGGGTGTCAAAATGTGAACGAGTTTAACATTGTTACTTTGCAAAGGGACTTTAGAAAAAAATGGCTTTGCCAAAATTTATGGACTTGCCCACATTATGGCTTGGCATGGTAGCCAACCAATCAAGCCCTTGAAACCGGATTTGCTATGCACAAGTCATATTTCCCTTGAATTTTGGTTATTTGTGCCATTAGATTTTTTATCGAGATTTACACATTTGTCCTCAAAAGCTAGGTAACGAACACTATACAGCAAACCAACTGCTCTGCATTGACCAAACAATTCAGCATGGGACTTGATGGGGATGGCCATTGGCCAATGCAAGCCCACAGCTGAGGCAACTTTTAGTCGCAGCTTGTACCTTGAACATTTTTCATCGTGGCAGTAACCCAGGAACCTTACACAAGATTTTATTATTACAAAACACCCATCCATCGGACTAACACAACAAATTCAGTAGCTGGGCTCTTCACACCCAAGAAAAACAGTAGGTGGGATATGAACAGACCTGAAAATGGAAGTCCTACGCAATGACCTGGAAGGCTAACAGCTGAGTTTACATGTACTATACTAGCTAGACCTCTACTGAAAATGGATGAAGACATGGGGCTTGGACATTCCAAATGACAACTGATGCTGTAGACTTATGGTCCCCTGATCTGATTTTCTTAATATGAAAAACACCTATCCATCATCATACAAATTAAACAATTTCAGTAGCTGGGCTATGAACTGAAACACAAATTATCATACAGAAGAAGTGTTATTGTTCGCTGGCCATTTCATCAAACTTGACCCGGACGACGTACGGCTCTCTGGTGCCGGAGTGCCATATGCTGGCACTGCTGCCACCGTTCACGGCCGTGGATATTTAGGCCGACGACGTCGTGCTGTCGTCAGCACAGTCGCCCGGCATCTTCGCGGGGCAGCAGGCTCGGCGGCGGCGCCACGAACCGCAGCGCGCTGATTGCGTCTGTCTGATGGCCGGACGCAGGTGCGCACACCAGCAGAGCCCGACGGGCATCGCGCACGCCATCTCCCAGATGTCGACTAGTGTCGAGCTTCCACAGCCGGAGGAGGCGTCCGATGAAACAGAAGCTTGTGCTTCAGAGTCCGCCGCGCGGCGACCATCGCGCCTCACCGCCGCCGCGCAGGCCGGCCGCCGCGCGGCGCGGGCATCCGAGGTCCGCCGCCCCCCTCGTGCGACGGCGGCCAGCCGGACGGCAGCCGTTCCAGGCGCGTGTTCCGCTCGAACAGTCTGCGCGTCGGAGCACGCAACCGATTCCCATGACCCGCGCGGCACTCCGACGGCCGGCGGACGGCGGCGACCGTGGCGAGGGCGGCGGACGGTGTCTCGTTCCCCGACCAGGGGTGGACGGTATTTCATTTACCGTCCACCCCTGGGGGTTGCCGAGCCGTCGGATCGGCAAGGAACGGGTGGATCTGAGCACGAGGGAAGTGAGTTGGCGCGACGTGTGGGCTTTGAGAGGCCCATGAAGCACCAGCCCAGAGGAACCGGCGGGCCGAGAGGCTGACGAACGAAGCAAAGGGCTCAACTATAATTTGCGTCGTCACTCGTCCGTCAGCAAACATTCGCAACATTTCTTTCTTTTTTTTTTGAGCACACATTCGCAACATTTCTATCGCCATGTTTTGCGTGTGGTCTTTTAGTTTCTACGGCTTATTACTTGAGCAATAACATGGAATGGCCGATAAAAAGACAACACATATTGAACACGCTCACCGCTCACCAAGGGATTTCCTGATCATCCCATGCGAAGAACGCTTGCCGCTGTCGATTTTCTTAACGCTGTCGTTGTCAATGATGTGGAGGAGCTTGTGCACGGAGAACTCTCTCGTGAAGAGCTTACCCTTGGGGATACTTCTCTGAAATGGCCGTGAGAGGTCATTGTCCAGCTCGGTTGCAGGATGTAGCAGAATGCAGACAATGTTGTCCTAGTCCTTCCTGACAAGCTCAACTGACAGTCTTCATCACCGCATGACACGAGGCAACGAAGTTCATGAAGCAAATCATGGAAGATAAAGTTTTGATAGCTGCACAATGCAAGCACTAGGTTATTCAAGGCAGAACAATGACTTCCCCCTTACAGAGTAGAACCAGTTAGCAATGCAGGTAAATTTCGTCAGGTTCTCAATCCGAGTTGACAAATGCAACAGTTTATTATTCAGAGCATTTCCTTTACTAATCTCCAGATCCAGTAAATACCCTGACTGCAGCATTGCTAATGCTAACCACCACTATCAGAGATCGGTAACCTGGCCTAGCAGGAACGAAGTGCTATGGGACAAGTGGTGACGGAACCGGCAGCAGGATCCTGTCCAAGTGTCAATGACGTCGAGCACCCTGGTAAACGTAAACCCAACCCCTCCTGTCTTGCCTTGCTAGCGTTGACTTTTCTTCTGCGTTGTGTACGCACTTCACACGGTTGGCTGATTGGTTCAAAAATTGCACTCATGTGAGATCTGAAGGGAAAAAAATACAGCCCGCCATCAAATGCTTCGTTCCTGACTTTATGCGCCGTAACAATTTCAAATTTTCGATTGCTGCTATGAACCGTAGAATACAACTACCATAGCTGAAAATGAGTCCAATTGCAATGATCTGAAACCCAGATCGTATCTTTCGGAAGTTTTATCCGACTGCCATTTCACCAGGGCTTGTCCGACAGCTCCGTGGCGCTGGAACGCCCAACGCCGTCGCTCACTGCCGTCGTCTCTCACTGTCGCCGCTTGCCCAGACGACGGCGTTGTGGAGCCGGGACTATTGGCATTTTCGCCAACAGGCTCGGCCAGCGGCGCCTCGAACTGCCGTTGGAGTGGAGCGTCGAAAGTGCCTCCAGATAAGGAGGGGGCGATCGATGAAACAGAGGCTTGCGAGCGGCGACCATCGCGCCTCACCGCCGCGGCGCAGGCCGGCCGGCGCGCGGCGCGGGCATCCGAGGTCCGCCGTCCCCCCTCGTGGGACGGCGGACGGCGGCCATTCCAGGCGCGTGTTCCGCTCGAACCATGTGCGCGTCGGAGCACGCAACCGATTCCCTGACCCGTGCGGCACTCCGACGGCCGGCGGACGGCGGCGACCATGGCGAGGGGCGCGGACGGTGTCTTCGTTCCTCGACCAGGGGTGGACGGTATTTCATTTACCGTCCACCCCTGGGGGTTGCCGAGCCGTCGGATCGGAAAGGAACGGATGGATCTGAGCACGAGGGAAGTGAGTTGGCGCGACGTGTGGGCTTTGAGAGGCCCACGAAGCACCAGCCTCCCAGAGGAACTGGGGCCGAGAGGCCGGCGAACGGAAGCAAAGGGCTCTAATATAATTTTGTGTCAACATTTCTGTGCAGTGAAAGTGAGTGGTAAGATGGAAACTAATCGCCATGTTTTGCGTGTGGTTTTTTAGTCTCTACGGATTACTTGAACAATAACGTTGAATGGTCGACAAAAGGGCAACACATATTGAACAGAAAATCAATCTCACTGTTAAGTGTTGGCTGTCGTGCTGTTGACTGGGACAGACGATCACCGCTCGCCAAGGGATTTCCTGACCATCCCATCGAAGAACGCTTGACGCTGTCGTTGTCAATGATGTGGAGGAGCTTGTGCACGGAGAACTCTCTCGTGAAGAGCTTAACCTTTGTCTTTTTTTGGATGAGAAGAACTTATTCTTGGGGATACTTCTCTGAAACGGCCGTGAGAGGTCAGTGTCCTCGGTTGCAGGATGCAGCAGAAATGCAGAATGCAGGCAATGTTGTCCTAGTCCTTCCTGCCACTGTCTTCATCACCGCATGACACGAGGCAACGAAGTTGGTCACGAAACAGATCATGGCAGATAAAGTTTTGATAGCTGCACAATGCAAGCACTAGGTTATTCAATGCAGAACAATGCCTTCTCCCCCCTGACAAAGCAGAATCAGTTAGCTATGCATGTAACATTTCGTCAGGTTCTCAATCCGCGTTGACAAATGCAATAGTTTATTCAGAGCTTTTCCTTTACTACTCTCTGGATCAAGTAAATTCACTGATGACTGCAGCAATTGCTAATGCTAACCACCACCACTATCAGAGATTGGTAACCTGGCTTAGCAGGAAGTGCTATGGGACAAGTGGTGACCGAGTCGACAGCAGGATCCTGTCCATGACGTTGAGCACCCTGGTAAAGGTAAACCCAACCCCTCCTCTCTTGCCTTTGCAAAGCTCAACTGACACTGTCTTCGTCACTGCATGACATGAGGCAACGAAATTCATCAAACAAATCATGACGATAGCTGCATAAGAACTAGGTTATTCAACGCAGAAGCAGAACAGTGCCTTTCCTCTGACTAAGCAGAATCAGTTAGCAAAAATGTAGCCATGTAGGTGACGTCCCGTCAGGTTCTTAATCCACGTTGACACTTGACAAATGCAAAAGTTTATTCAGAGCATTTTCTCTTACTTACTCTCTGGATCAGGTAAATTTCCTGACTGTCGCATTGCTAACCACCGCTGTCGGAGATTGGTAACATGGTCTAGCAGGGAGTGTGATCTGGGACAGCCGGTGATGGAGCCGACAGCAGGAACAGATCGAAACTTGTCGATGACGTTGAGTACACTGCTGGTAAACACATCGCTAACCCAAACCCTCCTGCACTCATATGAGATCTAAAAACACAGCTCGCCATGAAAATGATTCGTTATTGGTTTTACTTACAAACTTTTATAGCTGAAAATAAGTCCAACGCGATGATCTGAAAGACAGAGATCCAGATCATCATTCAGAAGTTCTAATCGCTTGCCATTTCATCAAACAGGAGCTCGTCCAAGTCCAACAGCTCCATGGTGGCGCTGGAATGCCCGACGCGGTCGCTGCTGCCGTCCCTTACCGTGGCCACTTCCCCAAGAAGACGGACGATGTTGTCAAGCTGGGGGGACGATCCGCCGGCGGGCCGTCTTCGATGGCAGGCTTGGCGGCGGCGCCTCGAGTTTCCATTGGATCCTCGAGGTCGAGGATGCCTACAGATAAGGAGGAGGACGTCAAAAGAAACATAGGCTCAGTGCCTCGGAGCCCGACGTGCGGCGACCATCGCGCCTCGCCGCGCCGCCGCCGCGGAGCACGCCGGCCGACGCGCGCCGCGTTGATCCGAGGGCCTGCCGTCCCGTCCGCGCGAGAGCGGCCGGCCGGAGTCTTCTGCAAGAACCGTATGCGCTTCGGAGGATGCATCCGATTCCCCTGAGTCGCGCGGCGCTCCGACGACCGGCGGTGGCCGTGGCGAGGGGTGGACTGGTGTGTGGCGTTCCCCGACCAGGGGTGGACGGTATTTCATTTACCGTCCACCCCCTGGGGGTTGCGGAGCCGTCGGATCGGCAACGAGCGGAAGGATCTGCGCGGGAGGGAGATGTAGTTGGCGCGACGTGTGGGCTTGAAAGGCCCAAGAAGCAGCCCAGAGAAGAAACCGGGCCAGGAGGCAGGCTGTGGGGCCGGAAGAATCAACCAGGCCCCCAGCCGGCGGCGTGCGGAAATCCCTTGGTGAATGGTAATCACCTGTTCCATCCAATCTACAGCACAGTAGTCAGTAGTCAACATGGGCCCTGATTTTAACCCGACACTGTTTCCTTTTTCATTCACTTCCAGCTACATAGAAACGACGGAACGTTTGCTGATGACAGAAATTTTATTGATGTCCTTTGATTACTAAAATTTTCATGATAATGATCAATCAATCATCGCTGTCCTGAATTAATTTTTCAGATATGCAGATAGGTGGTGGCATTAAAGGCATTTTTCTCAGATTACCCAGGAGAGAGCTCAGTGGCAATTAACTTTGAACGAGAGAGAGAATAAAAGAGAGCATCGTTTTAGCCCCCAGATATGCGCTGTTTTCTGCTGCTGCGACCGACGCCGCCGGGGCATGCAACCGCCGGTGCGGCAGCGTGGTCGTTCCCCACCCTTTTGGCTTCTCAGGGGAGGGGACTGCCCCATGCCCCTGGTGCAACTCCGGTGAAGGGTGCCACTCCGGTGAGTGAGTGTTCATCTTTCGTACTTATCACTTACGTGACTTGTGAACGGAGAAAAGCTAATAATCCATCGGTATGGGCAGCCGAAGCTCCGACGGGCAGCAATGGCAATTGGCAAAGTAAAGGTGCTGGCTTTCATCTTGCTCATCATCGGCCTTTCAGTGTTCTTCCTCCAAGATGAAGACGAAGGCAGACAAACAAGCTCCGGAAAAATCCCGTAGCATCATGCGACGAAATGGCATCATGCGAACAAAACTCCTTTGTCATAATAACTCTCTTACCTTGCTAGCGTTGGTTTTCCTCTGCGACGTCGTGTTCTCACTTCACACGACCGCCTGATTCAGCTAAAAAAAAAAAAAAAAAAAAACTCGCCATCAAATACTTGGTCCTTGACTTTATGTGCTGTAACAATTTTCAATTGCTGCTATGAACCGTAGAATACAACTAACATAGATGGATATAAGTCAAACGTCATGATCTGAAACCCATATCATTCAGAAGGTTCATTCGCTTACTATTTCGTCCAACTGGGGCAGTTCTGGTGCTGGATGCCTGGAACGCCCAACACCGTCGCCGCTTACCCAGAAGACGACGCTGTGAAGCCGGGACGATCGGCCGGTGGGCCGTACGCAGTTCACCACCGGCAGGCTCGGCGGCGCAGCACGCTGACGGCCTGCCGGATGGCCGGACGCAGGGTGCAGTCCGGCCAGGTGCGCGCACCAGCAGACCCCGACGAGCGTCGCATGCCATGTCCCTGACATCGAAACTCCCCATTGAGCGTCGAGGATGCTTCCAGAGCAGGAGGGCGCCTCCTACGAAACAGACGGCCTGTTTGGATGGTGGGGTAAATGGGGTAAATGGGGCAAATTTGCCCCAATTTACCCCAAAGGATCCAAACATGTAGGGGCAAATGGGGTGGGGCAAATGTTTTACCCCTCAAATTCCATTTACCCCAAAATAGTGTCAAATTGGGGCAAATATTTGTGGGCCCCACCGAACCCATCCCCTCCCGCAGGGGAGTTCCGCTCGTCCCCATCCTCGCGCGCACGCGCCGCGTCTCCCCCGAGCCGCCGGCGCCGGCGCGTCCTCCACACTCCGCCGGCTCCCCGCTCCGCCGCCGTGTTCTCCCCGCTCCGCCGCCGCGGCCTCCTACCCCCGCCGCCGCCGCGGCCTCCTACCCGCGCCGCCGCCGCGGCCTCCTACCCTGCGCCGCCGCTGCCGTTCCCGATCCGGATCCCGATCCACCACTCCGCCGGCTCCCCGCTCCGCCGCCGTGTTCTCCTCGCTCCGCCGCCGCGGCCTCGTACCCCCGCCGCCGCCGCGGCCTCCTCCCTGCGCCGCCGCTGCCTTCTCCCGATCCCGATCCACCGCTGCCGACGACCGCCGCCACGAGCTCCTCCTCGTCCACCGCCGTCCCGCGCTCCTTCTCGTTAGGGGCCAAAGGGGGAGAAGCTGCTCGTCTTCGATTACATGCCCAAGGGCAGCCTCTCCTCGTTCCTCCACGGTTAGACCCCTCTTTTCCCTCTGCTCTGTTCTTTTTTCGACTTGGTTTGCACAAATTACGATCTTTTCTTGGTGAAGACTGAAGACACAACTTCACCAAATCTGTTTCTTCAGAAAATGGAAAAGAGTTACAGCCTACTTCATCGGTTCTTAACTCCTTGTACTACCACACGGGTGGAATTACTTGAACCCTAACACAATACACAACTACTAGCTCAGACTCACGTTACAGGTTAGATCTTCCTGACGGCAACAACTTAGGAGAAGCAAAATGAGCTCATCTTTTATCTCAGCTTCATTTATAGGTATCATGTGTGTTGATGATGGGTGAATAGCATCTCCATCAGTTGAACCCATCCTTTCAACACGGCTGGTAGATAGCAAAGATTCATCGGATTCGCAAGTGTCATTCTGAATATCTGTGATGCAAAGGGATTGTTTCAGCAAAGTGTATGATCTGAACATTTACACATTCAGGCATTGCAAAGGTTGATGCAACTGCAGTTCTGTAGTACTTCTGTTAGCAGGTTCAACTTAGAGTTGCCAACTTTGCATTTTGCTTCTACAACTTAACATGTCAAAACTCCTGTCCCTCAGAGCATGTTATGTTCATTAGCATTTAGCAATGCAGAAAAGTTCAGTAGTATGCACGAACTGCTCCACTCGTCTCAGGTTCAGAGAAAACAAACTAAGCACCTTGTGCAGTTTTGGGCTGAACAAGGGATGCATTAGAATTAGCCGTTCAAGCAAATAATTATGATTTGTTGTTTTGACAGTACTACATCGGCATTATTCAAAATTGTTACTTGAAATTTACTGAAAATTTTGTTTCCATGTTCTGACTAAGCATGATTCAGTAGCTTCTGAACTGAAACCTTGAATCTGTGCTCACAGCCTCACACTGAGGTTGATGGACGGTGAAGGCACCGGCGACGATGGGTTGACGCCGCTCTTTCCTCCGGCTGGTGGCGCCTCCTCCCATGGCTTCAACTTATTCTCCCAGGTGGATTCGACCGGCGGCGTCCAGGCTGCACGAACGGGCACGGAGTCCGTCGACCTCAACTCCCAGTCGGACGGCTTCCCTCACCTGAACCACTACGAGTCGTTCCTTCGAGGCAGTGCGCTCCCTGCGGGCAGCGGCATGGAACACGGCCTTGCTCCAAGTCGCTACAACCGCACCCTCGGCGTCCATAGGCGTGATGCAGGGTGGAGCCAAAGGGGGGGAAGTGGTGGTGGTGGCGGGCGCGGCCAGCAGTTGGACTTCGGAGACTGTGCGGGCTCCATGGCGTCGGCGCCTCCCGGTGGCGCTTTCATTGGCGCGCCATCGTCGGGGGCAGCCGGTGCCCGTGCCATTGCTCTGTCGGGCGCAGGAAGAGGCCAGAGGCGTGGCACCTCTGCGTACTCAGCCCGTGGCGGCGTCTCAACGTACTCAGCCCGTGGCGGCGCCTCGACCTCAAGCCGTGGCCGCTCATCCCGCGGTGGTGGTCGTGGTCGTGGTCAAGGAATGCCGAGGGCGGATTTCTACAACCTCGAAGAAGAAGATGAAGCTGCTCAAAATGCAATCGAATACCAACCTAGCTCTCGAGGGAATTCGGTAAGCATTTCTCATGTTTATGCAATGCTGCTTTGATGGGTTGATATACATCTGTTTCTCTGATCAAACACTGTAAATATATAAGACTGTTGATACATCTGTTTTATCACAGTATAATGGCTAGTAATGGATAACACTGTTGATACTGATATAAAGTATTTAAGTTGTGCCTGTAATTAAGCCTCGAAATGCATTATGGACATAGAAGCTTGCTAATGTCTAGTTTTACTGAAGCAGAATAGGAAAGAATATGGACACAGATAGGAATGTTCACATACCAGCGATAACCCAAACTTGTCACGGTAGAAAAATGGCACAAGGAGTCCCCAAAATGTGATGTCAGTCAACATTGTTGCACCTGCACTAGTCTGCACACACGCAAAGAATATCAGGTGACTGCAATACACATGCTCAGTATCTGAGTGTTGACAAGTTAGCAGAAGCTTTCCGTTGTGGTGTGGAAGTAATTTAGGAAAAATTAGTAAACAAGTGTATGTTTTGCCATAACTCTTCGGCCAAGTGTTGCCATGCTCTGCGGGCTACAACCTTTTCGGCTTTGTGTATGTTTTGCTGTGGAAAGGTGTGCACTTCTGTGTAATTGTAAACTGTTAAGAGAACCTGTCTTGTTCAGGAATAGAATAAGTCATCAAGATATGAGTAACATATTGGCAATTTAGCAGTAACAGCTTAATACAGAGCTGTTTTTTGCCCAGACAGAAACAAACTAACCTGCTGGCCTCTTATGTACTATAAAAATTGGGCACTAAAGACTCGATGAAGGGGGTTATTTCACTTTCATTGCTCTAGCAATTTGGTACTTTTATGTCTGTCTTTATCGATTAATCTGAACTAGGTATTGCCCAGACAGAAATAAAGGGACACATTGGGCTCAGTGTTCTATGAAATATACCAACTGCTAAATACGAAATTTTACATATTTTTTTCTCGCACACAGTGATCCTATAACATATATTCAGTTATCCACATATATATTCTACCAATTGTGTGCAAACAATCTTTATGCTCTTTTTTGTGTCTTTGATATTGTAGAAAAAAACTCACAAGGCAAATTGGTCTGATCGCAATACTAGCATCTTGTTACAATTGTGTCTTGAGCAAGTAGAAGCCAAAAATTATGAGAATGGAAATATGAACACCATTGGATACAATACCATTAAACAAAAATTTGAGGAAGCTACTGGACTGATGCATGATAGGACACAAATAAAAACTAGAATCGGCCAACTTAGGGGGTTGTACAGCTTCTGGGCCATGTTGCAAATACATACTGGATTGGGAAGGAAGCCTGATGGGAGCATTGACGCAGACTCAGAATTTTGGAAGGAGCATACAGAGGTACTACCCTTAATGAGCTTTTGTTTTATCCATGCAAACTCCACTTTTACAAGATCACCATCTAACTGAATTCATCTTGCAGAACAAACCATGGCTAAAGAAATTAAAGAATGGGGATCCACCATTTTTGGCTGAACTGCATGAAATGTTTCATAGAGAAGTTGTTGATGGATCAAACAGCTATGTGCCGGGGCAAGATCATGGTGAAGGAGGTCAGCAAGAAGAAGAAGAGGAGGAGGAGGAGGAGGAGGAATTTCATCACAGTCCCATGAGTACAAGTAGTCGCAAGAGCAAGAGGTCGTCCGGAAGCACTACAAGTACAGGCCACAGTCCTGAAAAGAAAAACAAACCACAGGGAAGCAAGGTCAAAAACCCAATTGTCAAAGTCTTGAACAAGATTGCAAGTACTTTCAGCCAATCAGTTAGTACAAATGAGAAGACTATACAAGAGCATAAGGATTCCAAGTTGCAAGCCGAGATGAAGATGGATGATGAAATTGAGCGGTGCCAACAGTTAGCTTGGGAATGTGTTGCTCATGACAGTATTGAGGCATATGCAACTTTCAAGATTTTCAAATCAAAGTTCAATCGCCGATACTTCCTCACCATACCCACTGCCGAAGGAAGGATCAATTTCTTGCAGAGATGGTGCAAGGAAAATAATATGTATTAGAATAATTTATGTGTGTGAACCTTTATGTGTGAGAATAATTTATGTGTGTGAACCTTTATGTGTGAGAATAATTTATGTGTGTCAACCTTTATGTGTGAGAATAATTTATGTGTGTCAACCTTTATGTGTGAGAATAATTTACGTGTGTCAACCTTTATGTGTGTGCTAGCTGCGATTTTCTCAATTATTTGATTATATACTGACTTTGATGTTAATTTGTTCATTTAGGATGAAGAATACCCAAGTGAGGATGGATACTCAAGTGAGGATGGGGATGAAGATGAGAATGATGAGTACCCAAGTGAGGATGAGGATGAAGATGAGAATGAGGAGTACCCAAGTGAAGATGAAGACTCAAGTCAAAATGGAAGGATATCATCAAGTGATGATGAAATTGTGAAGATGGCCCGAAACAATCTCAAGAGGGATCGTGAATTCATCATGCAGACCATGGCTGCCTTTGGTATGTACTTTCAAACCTACTATGTCAAAAGGCCAAGGAAGGTACCTCTTGAATCGGGAATGCAATGGGTAGAGAATACACTAGCCAATGAGACCGATTGCTATGACATGTTTAGGGTTACCAGACCAGTTTTTAATAGGCTACATAACTTGTTGGTTCAATCATATGGATTGAAGTCAAGGACAAAAATGAGCTCGATGGAGGCTTTAGCTATGTTCTTATGGGTTGTTGGTTCAGGCCAACCCGTTAGGCAGGCTAGGAATCGTATGGTGAGATCCTTGGAAACAGTTAGCCGCAATTTTGACCGAGTTCTGACTAGCGTTCTCAAGTTAGCTGAAGATATCATAAAGCCAAAGGATCCTCAATTCTCAACGGTTCATCCGATACTAGAAAATCCAGAATTCTGGCCATACTTCAACAACTGTATAGGAGCAATAGATGGGACTCATGTTCCGGTTGTGGTTGCAAAAAGTAAAGTGGTTGCACATATGTGTAGACACAAGTACACATCACAGAATGTCCTTGCTGTTTGTGATTTCGACATGAGATTTACATTTGCTCTTTCGGGATGGCCTGGCTCTGTGCATGATATGACAGTATTTAAGGATGCAACTAGGAGATATGCGTGGAAGTTTCCACATCCACCTCCAGGTGATCTACTCACACTCTCATCTGTAAGTATCAATCTAATGCATCAAGTCGGTTGTCTCACAATTTGTCTATGTTTTTGTAGGGAAATTTTATTGTGTTGATGCGGGGTATACAAACCGCCCGGGTTACCTTTCACCATACAGGGGTATAAAGTACCCTCATGCACCATTTAAGAATGTCCCGACTCCGAAAGGTAAAAAAGAGACCTTTAATCATGCACATGCTAAAGTTAGAAATGTCGTAGAACGGTCATTTGGAGTTTTGAAGAATAAGTTCCGCATTTTGAAGGGCATGGAAAGTTTTCCAATTGCCAAGCAAGCTAGAATTATTGTAGCATGCATGGCCATTCATAATTTCATTCGTGAGAGTAAGCTGGCGGATAGGGACTTCGATTCCTGTGATGCGGATGAAAACTATGTTCCAATGGGCGATGATAATGACTTTGAAGATGAACTTGAGCTGAATACCGAAGAAGAAGAACCCCTCGTTGAAGATATGGACATGGATGATTTCCGTGATCAAATAGCTGATGCTTTGTTTTATAAGTGATCTTATATGTGTATGATTGTTTATCACTTTGAAATGTTAATTAAATTAACGTGTGTATGTCGCTGCACAATTGTCTGACACCTGTTTTTATCAATTTTTTTTACTGAATAAAAATGTAAACTTTTGTGACAGCAGCTGCGCAGGCAGCAGCGGCAGGCAGCTGCGCAGGCAGCAGCTAGCACAGGCAGCAGCTAGCGCAGGCAACAGAGCGGCAGAGCACAGGCAGCAGCGGCAGCAGCGCTAGGCAGCAGCTAGCGCTAGGCCAGCAGCAGCAGCGCGGGCGGGAGTAGCGCGCGAGCAGCAGCGCGGGCGGCACGCGCGGGAACAGCCACCCATTTAAATAGTCATTTGAGGTAAATATTTACCCCTCAATCCAAACACCCCAAGGGGCAAATGTTTTAGGGGCAAATGGAAGGGGCAAAACATTTGCCTTGGGGCAAATATTTACCCCCTCCATCCAAACAGGCCCAGAGTATCGTGCTTCGGATTCCGGAGCTCGTGACCATCGCGCTTCGCCGCCGCCGCCGCGCAGGCCGGCCGACGGGTGGCGCGTTGATCCGAGGCCGCCGTCCGTGCGCGGGCGGCCGGCAAGCCTGCAGGCAGACGTTCAAGGAGGGTCTTCCACACGAACACCGTCTGCGTGTCTTCCTCTACCCCACGCGGCGCTCCGACGGCCGGTGGATGGCGACGACCGCGGCGAGGGGTCCGGCCGGCGGGAAGCCGTTCCACGCGTCCGTGCGAGGGTGGCCGGCCGGCAGGAAGCCGTTCCACGCGTCTTCCGCAATAACCGTATGCATGGCGGATGATGCATCCGATTCCCTTGACCCGCGCGGCGCTCCGACGACCGGCAGACGGCGGCGGCCATGGCGAGGTGGCTGGACGGTACCGCGCTCCCCGACCAGGGGGTGGACGGTATTTCATTTACCGTCCACCCCCTAGGGGTCGCGGAGCCGTCGGATCGGCAATGGGCAGGACGATCTGAGCGGGAGGGAGGTGAGCTCTGGTGCGACGTGTGGGCTTCGAGAGGCCCAACAAGAAGCCCAGAGAAACCGAGCCCGAGAGGCTGGTGGAGAGCCCACGTACGTGTTCTCTCGTTTCTTCGGTTGCTCTTTTGAAATTCCTTTGACACATATTTTTTATTTCTTTTTTCGTGCCAGCACGTGCATGCATATCTGAAAAATATTAGCGACACAATTTTAAGTTCAATATTGTGCGATTTTACGTGTTGAGATTTTATATGTACTAATAAATGATAGGGATGTGAGCAGTAAAATATTGTTTTTTTTCCCTTGCTTTGGGTTCGACCGTGACTATGATTGATTTGTGAGGGTTTGGTACCGTCTATTCTCTGTTCTGCCCTTGCCCAATTTTGTTGGTGGCTACAATACATTGTTCTCCTAAATCCTGCATGTAGAAGAATTCCAAAGTAGAAGAATGCAGGAAATGTTGTCCTACTCCTTCCTGCCAAGCTCGAGTGACAGAGCCTTCGTCACTGATGAGGCAACATGAAACAAATCATGACTGATAAAGTTTTGATATAGCTGCACTAAACACTAGGCGACTTTCCTCTAATTAAGCAGCAGGAATCCGTTAGCAATGTAGGTGACATAATCCCGTCAGGTTCTTAACCCATGCAACCATGTTGATCGACGAACGAATGCAACAGTTTATCTTTATTCAGAGCATTTTTCTCGTGCTACTCTCTATAGTCCGGCAGCTAGCTTAAATCAGCTCCGTGCCGCGCTGGAATGCCCAACGCCGTCGCTGCCGCCGCCGTCTCTTACGTACTGTCCCCGGCCAACGACGTTGTGAAGTCGGGACGATCCGCCGGCGGGCCGTATAGCATAGTTGGGAGCAAGCGTCGAGGATGCTTCCAGAGCAGGCCGGAGGGGCGCGGCGTCCGACGAAACAGAGGCTTGTGCTTGGGTGTCCGGAGCGCGTGACCATCGCGCGCCTCACCGCCGCAAAGCACGCCGGCCGAAGCGAGGGCCGCCGTCCGTGCGGTGCGAGGGCGGCCGGGCGGCCGGCCTGCCGGCAGCCGTTCCAAGCGTCTTCTGCACGAGATGTCTGAGAGGAGCACACGACGCGCCGCTCGGACTACTCGTGAAGGTACGTGACCGTCAGGCTGGACTGTAGAGATGCGCGTCCTGGTCCAGGCTGGTGTTGAGCATGAGCTCGTAGACGAGGAGGAGCTCGCCGTCGCCGGCGCCGAGCTTCCGATGCCAGCGATCGCCGCCGCTGGCAGCTTGCCGCGGCGGTAACAGGGGAGCCGAAGTGGCACCCCTCGCCGGCCATCCCGTTCGGGCAGTAGCACTGGTGGTCCAAGCGCCGCCCGGCGTCTGCACGTCGTCGCTCGCCGCGTCGCCGCGCACCAGCCGCCGGCGGCGCAGGCGCACGTGCCGTTGACCCACCATGCCATCTCCGCGCCTTCGTCTGACTCCGACAGCTCCTTCCCAAGACGACGGCATCTTCGCCGGCAGGCACAACGGCGGCATCTCGAAACAGAGGCTGGTGCTTCGGAGTCCTACGCGCGGCGACAATCACGTTTCACCGCCGCGGCGCGTTGATCCGAGGGCCGCTGTTCGTGCGAGGTGGGACGGCAGCCGTTCCAGGAGCGTGTTCCGAATGAACTGTCTGCACGGCGGAGCACGCAAATGCTTCATCTGATCCGCGCGGCGTTTCGACATCTGGCGGAGCGGCGCCGGCCGTGGCGAGTTGGGAGGACGGTGTCCCGTTCCCCGACCGGGGGTGGACGGTATTCCATTTACCGTCCACCCCCTGGGGATGGCGGAGCCGTCGGATCGGCAACGAGCGTGGAAGATCTGAGTGGGTGGAAGGTGGGCTGCTGCGGCGTGTGGGTTTAAATGGCCCAACGAGCAGCCCGGAGGAGAGGAACCGGCCCGAGAGGCAGGCTCGCGGCGGAGATGACGTGCCCTGCCGGCGAAAATGCCGGTCGCAACCTACGGCCCCCGGTGGCTGATCTGCATGGCACTACAACGTCGTCTGCTGAAGCAGCAACTGTGAGCGACAGCATGATGTCTGCTGAAGCAGCAACTGTGAGCGACAGCATGATGTAAGGATCATTGATACAGTAGAAAGAATCTTTTTTTTCCCTATCTACTCTCTCCGTTCTAGAATATAAGTCATTTCAATTTTCTTAGAGAGTTAAACTATTTTATTTTTGACCAAAATTATAGAGATGATTTTAAAGATTTATGATACCGAATAGCTACACTATGAAAATATATCTAATGATACTTATTTGATATCATAAATGTTAGTATTTTATTGTATAAATTTGATCAAAATTAAGAAAGTTTGACTTCTAAAAAAAGTTGGAATGACTTATATTTTGGAACGGAGTAAGTATGTTAAAAATTGCTTGAGATCCAAGCTATACCTTGTAAATGAGGTTCAAGACAGTCATTCATTATTTGCAATATTTATACACGCACTAGCTAGTTCATCAACTCTCGCAAGAGCTGATAATCCGAAGAGGTGTAAGTATTAAAAAATATTAAATATAGGACTTATAGTTAATAATTAAAGATATTTACCTTGTACAATATTTCACATATTCTATTATTCCAATGCAATACTCATATATATAGATATATACTTAGCCTTTGACAATGACATTCGAACCCAGAAAGGGACTACATTCACTCTAGTTTTTTTTGCGACGCACACTAAGATTTGTGCACATCCACGTCCTTATCATTTGCTAGTACAATATTTCCAGTATTCAGGACCAAGTCCTGAGTGTTGACTAGCCGTTGTTTTTTGGCGCCTAAAACTGCACAAAATCGAACTACAAAACGTGGCGTCAGTGTTTTTAAGATATGCAGGTGCTGGCAGGAAGCGCGGTGTTTTCAGATGATCCAAACGAGAAGTCGATGGCAATTAGCTTTGAAAGAGACGCAGAGGAAAAGAGAACGCCGTTTTAGCCCCCAGCCATCAGCCAAGACTACTGCTCGTCGGTCCTGTGCGTAAGCTAGCCTAGAATCCTAGATCGACTAGCAGATCGAAGATGCACCTCCTCGTCGCCCTCCTTATCTTGCTGCCCCGTGCGCCCTTTTCTGCTGCCAGCCGGCGATGGCGTTGGTGGGTGCGCGACCGCCGGTGCGGCAGCCTCGTCGTTCCCTACCCTTTCGGATTCTCTGGGACTGCCCCATCCTTCTGTCCTGCAACGCCACCACCTCCACGCCGCTCCTCCCAAGCAGCACCGTGGCGTTGGCGCCGTACCCGATCATATCGTTCGACTCCAACACCTCTACCTTCATCGTCTCCGTCAGGCTCTCCTGCAACCGCACCGTCTCGGAGATGAAGGCGTCGCTGACCGGCGTCGGCTACGGCGTCTCCTCCCACACCGGCATCTACCTCCGCGGTGGCTGCAGCCGTGCGCCGCCAGCGAATAATTCCTCCTCCAGCTGCAGCGTCCCGACGGGATTGGTGACGAAGATGCTCAGCACGGCGCAGTGCGGCGGCGGCGGCTCCGGCAACGGCACCGCCTGGACGTGCGTGACCTCGGCGCCGCCGGACCCGGGCAGCGCCGCCGCGGCGAGGGGCGAGGGCCAGTTCATGGCTTGGGAGAAGGTGGAGGCGGCCGGGTGCGGGGACGCGCTGACGTCGGCGGTGTACGGGGAAACGCCGCAGGGGGAGCAGTCGTCGGTGGAGTTGGGCGTGGCGGAGCTGGGCTGGTGGCTCGACGGGGCGTGCGCGAACGACGCCACCGGCGGCCGGTGCGTGGCGAACGCGACGTGCCACGACGTCGTGACGCCGGGTGGGGCGTGGGGCCACCGGTGCAGCTGCTTGGATGGGATGCTTGGAGACGGCTTCGTCGCCGGCGAGGGGTGCCACTATGGTGGTGAGTTCATCTAGTTTGTGTTTCCATTAAAAGGTTCCTTAGCCTTTCCCATTTTTAATCCAGCCTTCTGCATTTGTCAGCGTCCAGAACTAACAAAACTTACTGTATGTGCTGCAAAAGCTCTTGGCAGGGCGAGCGGCAATAATGTGACCGTCTTCGTCGGCTGCTTGTCTGCCGCTTTCATCTTGCTCATCATCGGTTTTTCGGTGATCGCCGGCGGCAACCGAAAGCGGAGGGAACAATCCAAGGTCACGACGAGGGCATATAAAAAAACGGGGGCTCCGAAAGACGCAAGACTTTTCCGCGGTAGACCCGTGGACGACGACGACCTGGAGCAGGGGGTGGCCGGGCCACAGCGATTCTGCTACGACGACCTCGCTGCCGCCACCGGAGACTTCGCCGACGACCGAAGACTCGGCAGCGGAGGCTTTGGCTCCGTGTACCGCGGCTTCTTGACCGAAGGGGACCGCCACGTGGCCGTGAAGAGGGTGTCGGAGACCTCTCGGCAGGGATGGAAGGAGTTCGTGTCCGAGGTGAGGATCATCAGCCGGCTCCGGCACCGCAACCTGGTGCAGCTCATCGGCTGGTGCGATGGCGACGGCGAGCTTCTCATCGTGTACGAGCTAATGCACAACGGCAGCCTCGACGCGCATCTCTACAGGTCCGACAACGTTCTGACGTGGCCGGTCCGCTACGGCATCGCCCTCGGCGTCGGCGCCGCTCTCCTGTACCTTCACGAGGACGCCGAGCGGCGTGTCGTGCACAGGGATATCAAGCCGAGCAACGTCATGCTGGACGAGACATTCACCGCCAAGCTCGGCGACTTCGGGCTCGCTAGGCTCATCGACGACGGCCGCCGCTCGCACACGACCGGCGTCGCCGGCACCATGGGGTACATGGACCCGGAGTGCATGCTCGCCGGGAGAGTTGACATCACGTCCGACGTGTACAGCTTCGGCGTCCTCCTCCTCGAGGTCACCTGCGGCCGGCGCCCGGCGGTGCGCGCGCGGGACGATGACGAGTACTTTGTCCACCTGGTGCAATGGGTCTGGGACGCTTACGGCTCCGGAAGCGTCCTCGACGCGGCCGACGCGCGGCTCGACGGCGAGTTCGACCGCCGGGAGATGGCGTGCACGATGCTCGTCGGTCTCTGGTGCGCGCATCCGGACCGCAGTTCCCGTCCCACAATCAGGCAGGCCGTCACCGTGCTGCGGTTCGAGGCCGCGGCGCCGATCCTGCCGGCGAAGATGCCGGTGGCGACCTACGGGCCGCCGGCAGACCGTCATGGCTTCGCGTCATCGTCTTTGGAGCCAGCGACATTGAGCGACAACGGCATTATTACGGAGCCGACGGATGATGAGTCCAGTTTGATGAAATGACACGCGAGTGTGCTTCTCCTTGTGTTTCATACTTTCAGGTCATTGGATAAGATATTTTCATTTCGCTCGGAAAGTTATATTCTACGGTTTATAGTATAGCACAACTATATATTCAATACCATAGTCGTGGGCGTTCAGGTTCATCTCCTTAGCCCTCCTACCCCCTATATAAGACGTCCCTCCTTATTCTCAAAGCACACAATCTCTCCCTTCATTCTCATCATCTATTCAAGACTACTGATTTCTTTGCAAGGGCGTCGGCGTCGAGCGCGGCGCAAGGGTGGCCACGACGCTCGTCGTGTCCAAGCTCGCCAGCTAGAAGCGGAACGTGCTCCGCGTTGTGACGGTGTCCGGTGCCGTCGAGTGCGTGGCGTTGTTGCTCCACGACATCGGCGACTAGGAGAGCAACCTTCTCGGCCTCCCCGTCATCAAAAAGCTGACTGCGGTGCCAAGTTGCTCATGGATACATGTATCGTCAATATTTTCCTTCTGTTTCCGCCGGAGGCACAAGCTTTCGATGTATGAATATATAATTTTTAATATGAGATGCTATTGAATAATTTTAATATGCGATCTAAAGGCAATCCGAGTGTTTTTCAAGGCAATCCGAGTAGTTTACAAGTCATACGACTAATTTCCATATCGAGAAGAGTCCTTGCAGTACTCTACTCTTGTTCTTCACGCCGGGTACGACTCTGTCTGGAGAGACATATATATACTTTCAATGTTTGAGTAAGCCAATCGAGTGCGTTTTCGAGTTCTTGATCAGCCTTGGACGGCGGGCAGGGTTACAAGGTTGGTTTCGAGTAGAATCCTAACCAATTACTACTCGGAGAGTGCTTTTCAAGGCAATCCGAGTAGTTTACAAGTCATACGACTAATTTTCATATCGAGAAGAGTCCTTACAGTACTCTACTCTTGTTCTTCACGCCTGGTACGACCCTGTCTGGAGAGGACATATATACTTTCAATGTTCGAGTAAGCCAATCGAGTGCGTTTTTGAGTTCTTGATCAGTCTTGGACGGCGGGCAGGGTTACAAGGTTGGTTTCGAGTAGAATCCTAACCAATTACTACTCGGAGAGTGCTTTTTCCTCTTGAGAGGGTCCCTGCCCAGCCTTATATTCACGGCGGGCAGGAGGTTGGTTTCGAGTAGAATCCTAACCAATTACTACTCGGAGAGTGCTTTTCAAGGCAATCCGAGTAGTTTACAAGTCATACGACTAATTTCCATATCGAGAAGAGTCCTTGCAGTACTCTACTCTTGTTCTTCACGCCTGGTACGACTCTGTCTGGAGAGAATCCATGTGTCCCTTATATTCACGGCGGGCAGGGTTACAAGGTTGGTTTCGAGTAGAATTCTAACCAATTACTACTCGGAGAGTGCTTTTTTCTCTTGAGAGGGTCCCTGCCCAGCTTTATATTCACGGCGGGCAGGAGGTTGGTTTCGAGTAGAATCCTAACCAATTACTGCTCGGAGAGTGCTTTTCAAGACAATCCGAGTAGTTTACAAGTCATACGACTATTTTCCATATCGAGAAGAGTCTTTACAGTACTCTACTCTTGTTCTTCACGCCTGGTACGACTCTGTCTGGAGAGAATCCATGTGTTCCTTATATTCACGACGGGCAGGGTTACAAGGTTGGTTTCGAGTAGAATTCTAACCAATTACTACTCGGAGAGTGCTTTTCAAGGCAATACGAGTAGTTTACAAGTCATACGACTAATTTCCATATCGAGAAGAGTCCTTGCAGTACTCTACTCTTGTTCTTCACGCCTGGTATCGTCAACCGAGTTCTTGCCAAGCCAATCGAGTGCTTTTTCGAGTTCTTGATCAGTCTTGGACAGGTCTTGGTTGTCACGAGGCCATAAGGTGCTTAAGCCCCGTTTATTGTGATTAAATCAGTAGTCTTAAAATATTATATGGAGTGGTTGAGGGTCCACAGAATCTTGAATCTTCATCTTGTTCTTGAAATGTGCAATTTTACACGGCCAGCTACGTTTCATTTTACACGGCCAGCAAAGTTTCCTATCAACGTACTCCTTGCATGAAATACACGGCCAGCAAAGTTTCCTTTTACAAGGCCAGCAAAGTTTCCTTTGAATTAGCTCCTTGCATGAAATAACATCTTTCCACAAAAAACATTCACGACTTCGGTTCCTCTTGAGAGGGTCCCTGCCCAGCCTTATATTCACGGCGGGCAGGGTTACAAGGTTGGTTTCGAGTAGAATCATAACCAATTACTACTCGGAGAGTGCTTTTCAAGACAATCCGAGTAGTTTACAAGTCATACGACTAATTTCCATATCGAGAAGAGTCTTTACAGTACTCTACTCTTGTTCTTCACGCCTGGTACGACTCTGTCTGGAGAGAATCCATGTGTCCCTTATATTCACGACGGGCAGGGTTACAAGGTTGGTTTCGAGTAGAATCCTAACCAATTACTACTCGAAGAGTGCTTTTCAAGGCAATACGAGTAGTTTACAAGTCATACGACTAATTTCCATATCGAGAAGAGTCCTTGCAGTACTCTACTCTTGTTCTTCACGCCTGGTATCGTGAACCGAGTGTTTGCCAAGCCAATCGAGTGCTTTTTCGAGTTCTTGATCAGTCTTGGACAGGTCTTGGTTGTCACGAGGCCATAAGGTGCTTAAGCCCCGTTTATTGTGATTAAATCAGTAGTCTTCAAAATATTATATGGAGTGGTTGAGGGTCCACATAATCTTGAATCTTCATCTTCTTCTTGAAATGTGCAATTTTACACGGCCAGCTACGTTTCCTTTTACACGGCCAGCAAAGTTTCCTATCAACGTACTCCTTGCATGAAATACACGGCCAGCAAAGTTTCCTTTTACAAGGCCAACAAAGTTTCCTTTGAATTAGCTCCTTGCATGAAATTACACCTTTCCACAAAAAACATTCACGACTTCGGTTCCTCTTGAGAGGGTCCCTGCCCAGCCTTATATTCACGGCGGGCAGGGTTACAAGGTTGGTTTCGAGTAGAATCCTAACCAATTACTACTCGGAGAGTGCTTTTTTCTCTTGAGAGGGTCCCTGCCCAGCTTTATATTCACGGCGGGCAGGAGGTTGGTTTCGAGTAGAATCCTAACCAATTACTGCTCGGAGAGTGCTTTTCAAGACAATCCGAGTAGTTTACAAGTCATACGACTAATTTCCATATCGAGAAGAGTCCTTGCAGTACTCCATTGATGAATTCCATTGATCATGAGGCGCCCGAAAAGTCATCCAAACCACTTTTGCAGTGTATTCAGGAAGCCCCCGGCAAGTTGTACTCATTTGGCGAGTTATACTTCAAAGCACTTGATAACTGGTACTTGAAGATCACTTGATACGGTTGGTATCGGTCAAGAACCCTCGGTATACGGAGCCAAAGCCTCCGCTGCCGAGTCTTCGGTCGTCGGAGAAGTCTCCGGTGGCTGCAGCAAGGTCGTCGTAGCAGAACCGCCGTGGCCCGGCCACCCCCTCGTCGAGGTCGTCGTCCACGGGCCGCGGAAAAGTCTTGCGTCTTTCGGAGCTTGTTTCTTGTATGCCTTCGTCATGACCTTGGAATGTTTCCTCCGCTTTCGCATGACGAAGACGAACGCCGCCGCAGCGATGACCGCGATGAAAGCGGCAGTCGCGTGGACGGCCACCATCACCACATGTACTTTGCGGCGAATGCCAAGAACTTCTGCAGCACATACGGTTAGTTTGTTAGTTCTGAACGCTCACAAATGCAGAAGGACCCTATCAAAAAACACGAAAGAGAAAACAGAAAGGGATGATGAGCATATATACCGTCGCCAGCAAGGAACCCGTCCCCGGCCGTCCCGTTCAAGCACATGCACCGGTGACCCCAAGCCCCGCTTGGCGTCTCCACGTCGCGGCACGTCGCGTGCTCCGCGCACTGCTGGCCGCCGGCGGCGCAGGTCCCGTTGAGCCACCACCCCATCTCCGCCTCGCCATAGTAAGAACCCCCACCATGCATGGCCCGCACCAGCCTCAGGGCGACTTCGCACCCAGCGGCCTCCACTTTCGCCCATTCCAGGAACTGAGAGTGAGAGGACAGCCCCCTCCGCCGCCGCGGCCGCGGTGGCATTCCGCGTCGAGGGTATGCACACCCTCGCGGTGTCGTTGCCTCCAGTGCCACAGTGCGCCCTGTGGAGCATCATGTTCGTGAAGTTGTCGTCGTCGACAGTGCAACTGGAGGCCGCGGGCGCGCGACCGCTGAGCAACAACTTTTTTTAGAAAACTTTTTTCAGCAAAACTTTTATGAAATCTTTTGTCATCTTTTTTTCAGATCTTTTCTGAAAATCTTTTGCAAACCTTTTTTGCAATTTTTTTTGAATTCCTTTTTTTTGCAAATTTTTTTTTGAAAATCTTTTTGCAATTTTTTTTTTTGGAAGGCTGGAACACAAATTTATCATTCAGATTTCTTTGAGTTTACATGTACTAGCTAGACCTCTCCTGAAAATGGATGAAGACATGGGACTTGGCCATTCCAAATGACAACTGATGCTGTAGACTTATGGTCCCCTGATATGTTTTTTTATTAAAAAAACACCTATCCATCACCATACAAAATGAAACAAATTCAGTAGCTGGGCTATGAGTTTCGCCAAGAAAAAAAAAGTAGCCGCGCTATGAACTGAAACACAAATTATCATACAGAAGAAGTGTTATTGTTCGCTGACTATTTCATCAAACTGGACTCGGACGACGCCTCTGTGGTGCGGGAATGCCATATGGCATATGCTGCCATGCTGGCACTGCTGCCGCCGCTCACGGTCGTGGATATTTAGGCCGACGACGTCGTGGTTTCGTCAGCACAGTCCTCCGGCGGGCCGTACGTCGCCATCGGCATCTTCGCGGGCATCAGCAGGCTCGGCGGCGACGCCTCGAACCGCAGCACGGTGACCGCATGTCTGATGCCCGACGAGCATCGCGCATGCCATCTCCCAGACGTCGACGAACTCCCCTTGGAGCGTCGAGGATGCGAGGCGTCCAATGAAACAGAAGCGCCTCGCCGCCGCGGCGCAGGCCGGCCGGCGCGGCGCGGGCATCCGAGGTCCGCCGCCCCCCTCGTGCGTCGGCGGCCAGCCGGACGGCAGCCGTTCCAGGCGCGTGTTCCGCTCGAACCGTCTGCGCGTCGGAGCACGCAACCCATTCCCCTGACCCGCGCGGCACTCCGACGGCCGGCGGCGGCCGTGGCGAGGCGGCGAGGGGGGTGGACGGTGTCTCATTCCCCGACCAGGGGTGGACGGTATTTCATTTACGGTCCACCCCTGGGGGTTGCGGAGCCGTCGGATCGGCAAGGAACGGATGGATCTGAGCACGAGGGAAGTGAGTTGGCGCGACGTGTGGGCTTTGAGAGGCCCATGAAGCACCAGCCTCCCAGAGGAACTGGGTCGAGAGGCCGGCGAACGAAGCAAAGGGCTCAAATATAATTTTGTGTCAACATTTTTGTGCAGTGAAAGTGAGTGGTAAGATGAAAACTAATCGCCATGTTCTGCGTGTGGTTTTTTAGTTTCTACGGCTTACTTGAGCAATAACGTTGAATGGTTTCATGATCTAGCAGGTGGTTCTTCTACTGGCAATACTGGTCGTGTGGAGCATATGGTGCGAAAGAAATGAGCGAATATTCAACAACAAGGAGATGACAGCCGCAGGGCTTGTCGACGATATCAGTGAAGCTGCCCGGGCGCCCGGCTATGGTCTGCAGCTGGTGCCAAACACTTGGCTGCTCTTGTTATAAATCAAAGTAGGAGTAACCGGCTTAGTTATTTTCAGCACAAAGTTGCAGAGCTAGTCCTATGCTCTGACCCATCTCTGATGGGGTGTAATCTAGGCGCCACTGGTGCCTAACTTGCTCCCTTCTTATTAATTAACGCCGGAATCGTTCCGGATCTTTCGAAGAAAAAAAAATCTCACTGTTGAGTGTCGGCTATCGTGCTGTTGACTGGGACAGACGATCACCGCTCGCCAAGGGATTTCCTGACCATCCCATCGAAGAACGCTTGACGCTGTCGTTGTCAATGATGTGGAGGAGCTTGTGCACGGAGAACTCTCTCGTGAAGAGTTATCCTTCTTCTTCTTCTTCTTTTGTGTGTGGATGAGAAGAACTTATCCTTGGGGATACTTCTCTGAAATGGCCGTGAGAGGTCAGTGTCCTCGGTTGCAGGATGCAGCAGAAATGCAGAATGCAGGCAATGTTGTCCTAGTCCTTCCTGCCACTGTCTTCATCACTGCATGACACGAGGCAACGAAGTTGGTCATGAAACAGATCATGGCAGATAAAGTTTTGATAGCTGCACAATGCAAGCACTAGGTTATTCAATGCAGAACAATGCCTTCTCCCCCTGACAGAGCAGAATCAGTTAGCAATGCAGGTAACATTTCGTCAGGTTCTCGATCCGCGTTGACAAATGCAATAGTTTATTCAGAGCTTTTCCTTTACTACTCTCTGGATCAAGTAAATTCACTGATGACTGCAGCATTGCTAATGCTAACCACCACCACTATCAGAGATTGGTAACCTGGCTTAGCAGGAAGTGCTATGGGACAAGTGGTGACCGAGTCGACAGCAGGATCCTGTCCATGACGTTGAGCACCCTGGTAAAGGTAAACCCAACCCCTCCTCTCTTGCCTTTGCAAAGCTCAACTGACACTGTCTTCGTCACTGCATGACATGAGGCAACGAAATTCATGAAACAAATCATGACGATAGCTGCATAACAACTAGGTTATTCAACGCAGAAGCAGAACAGTGCCTTTCCTCTGACTAAGCAGAATCAGTTAGCAAAAATGTAGCCATGTAGGTGACGTCCCGTCAGGTTCTTAATCCACGTTGACACTTGACAAATGCAAAAGTTTATTCAGAGCATTTTCTCTTACTTACTCTCTGGATCAGGTAAATTTCCTGACTGTCGCATTGCTAACCACCGCTGTCGGAGATTGGTAACATGGTCTAGCAGGGAGTGTGATCTGGGACAGCCGGTGATGGAGCCGACAGCAGGAACAGATCGAAACTTGTCGATGACGTTGAGCACACTGCTGGTAAACACATCGCTAACCCAAACCCTCCTGCACTCATATGAGATCTAAAAATATAGCTCGCCATGAAAATGATTCGTTATTGGTTTTACTTACAAACTTTTATAGCTGAAAATAAGTCCAACGCGATGATCTGAAAGACAGAGATCCAGATCATCATTCAGAAGTTCTAATCGCTTGCCATTTCATGAAACAGGAGCTCGTCCAAGTCCAACAGCTCCATGGTGGCGCTGGAATGCCCGACGCGGTCGCTGCCGCCGTCCCTTACCGTGGCCACTTCCCCAAGAAGACGGACGATGTTGTCAAGCTGGGGGGACGATCCGCCGGCGGGCCGTCTTCGATGGCAGGCTTGGCGGCGGCGCCTCGAGGATGCCTACAGATAAGGAGAAGGCGTCAAAAGAAACATAGGCTCGTGCCTCGGAGCCCGACGTGCGGCGACCATCGTGCCTCGCCGCGCCGCCGCCGCGGAGCACGCCGGCCGACGCGCGGCGGGTTGATCCGAGGGCCGCCGTCCCGTCCACGCGAGAGCGGCCGGCCGGAGTCTTCTGCAAGAACCGTATGCGCTTCGGAGGATGCATCCGATTCCCCTGAGTCGCGCGGCGCTCCGACGACCGGCGGTGGCCGTGGCGAGGGGTGGACGGTGTGTGGCGTTCCCCGACCAGAGGTGGACGGTATTTCATTTACCGTCCACCCCCTGGGGGTTGCGGAGCCGTCGGATCGGCAACGAGCGGAAGGATCTGCGCGGGAGGGAGATGAGTTGGCGCGACGTGTGGGCTTGAAAGGCCCAAGAAGCAGCCCAGAGAAGAAACCGGGCCAAGAGGCAGGCTGTGGGGCCGGAAGAATCAACCAGGCCCCAGCCAGCGGCGTGCGGAAATCCCTTGGTGAATGGTAATCACCTGTTCCATCCAATCTACAGCACAGTAGTCAGTAGTCAACATGGGCCCTGATTTTAACCCGACACTGTTTTCCTTTTTCATTCACTTCAGATACATAGAAACGACGGAACGTTTGCTGATGACAGAAATTTTATTGATGTCCTTTGATTACTAAAATTTTCATGATAATGATCAATCAATCATCGCTGTCCTGAATTAATTTTTCAGATATGCAGATAGGTGGTGGCATTAAAGGCATTTTTCTCAGATTACCCAGGAGAGAGCTCAGTGGCAATTAACTTTGAACGAGAGAGAGAATAAAAGAGAGCATCGTTTTAGCCCCCAGATATGCGCTGTTTTCTGCTGATGCGACCGACGCCGCCGGGGCATGCAACCGCCGGTGCGGCAGCATGGTCGTTCCCCACCCTTTTGGCTTCTCAGGGGAGGGGACTGCCCCATGCCCCTGGCCTGCAACGCCACCATCTCGAAACCGCTCCGGCCTCCCAAGCAGCACCGCGGCATTGCCATGCCCATACCCCACCAGCTCGTTCAATTCTTCCACCTCCAGCATTTTTGTCTCCATCGCGCCCTCGTGCAACTCCGGTGAAGGGTGCCACTCCGGTGAGTGAGTGTTCATCTTTCGTACTTATCACTTACGTGACTTGTGAACGGAGAAAAGCTAATAATCCATCGGTATGGGCAGCCGAAGCTCCGACGGGCAGCAATGGCAATTGGCAAAGTAAAGGTGCTGGCTTTCATCTTGCTCATCATCGGCCTTTCAGTGTTCTTCCTCCAAGATGAAGACGAAGGCAGACAAACAAGCTCCGGAAAAATCCCGTAGCATCATGCGACGAAATGGCATCATGCGAACAAAACTCCTTTGTCATAATAACTCTCTTACCTTGCTAGCGTTGGTTTTTCCTCTGCGACGTCGTGTTCTCACTTCACACGACCGCCTGATTCAGCTCAAAAAAAAAAAAAAAAAAAAAAAAAAACTCGCCATCAAATACTTGGTCCTTGACTTTATGTGCTGTAACAATTTTCAATTGCTGCTATGAACCGTAGAATACAACTATCATAGATGGATATAAGTCAAATGTCATGATCTGAAACCCATATCATTCAGAAGGTTCATTCGCTTACTATTTCGTCCAACTGGGACAGTTCTGGTGCTGGATGCCTGGAACGCCCAACACCGTCGCCGCTTACCCAGAAGACGACGCTGTGAAGCCGGGACGATCGGCCGGTGGGCCGTACGCAGTTCACCACCGGCAGGCTCGGCGGCGCAGCACGCTGACGGCCTGCCGGATGGCCGGACGCAAGGTGCCGTGTCCCTGACATCGAAACTCCCCATTGAGCGTCGAGGATGCTTCCAGAGCAGGAGGGCGCCTCCTACGAAACAGAGTATCGTGCTTCGGATTCCGGAGCTCGTGACCATCGCGCTTCGCCGCCGCCGCCGCCGCCGCCGCGCAGGCCGGCCGACGGGTGGCGCGTTGATCCGAGGCCGCCGTCCGTGCGCGGGCGGCCGGCAAGCCTGCAGGCAGACGTTCAAGGAGCGTCTTCCACACGAACACCGTCTGCATGTCTTCCTCTACCCCACGCGGCGCTCCGACGGCCGGCGGATGGCGACGACCGCGGCGAGGGGTCCGGCCGGCGGGAAGCCGTTCCACGGGTCCGTGCGAGGGCGGCCGGCCGGCAGGAAGCCGTTCCACGCGTCTTCCGCAATAACCCTATGCGTGGCGGAGGATGCATCCGATTCCCTTGACCCGCGCGGCGCTCCGACGACCGGCAGACGGCGGCGGCCATGGCGAGGGGGCTGGACGGTACCGCGCTCCCCGACCAGGGGGTGGACGGTATTTCATTTACCGTCCACCCCCTGGGGGTCGCGGAGCCGTCGGATCGGCAATGGGTAGCACGATCTGAGCGGGAGGGAGGTGAGCTCTGGTGCGACGTGTGGGCTTTGAGAGGCCCAACAAGAAGCCCAGAGAAACCGAGCCCGAGAGGCTGGCGGAGAGCCCACGTACGTGTTCTCTCGTTTCTTCACTTGCTCTTTTGAAATTCCTTTGACACATATTTTTTATTTCTTTTTTTCGTGCCAGCACGTGCATGCATATCTGAAAAATATTAGCGACACAATTTTAAGTTCAATATTGTGCGATTTTACGTGTTGAGATTTTATATGTACTAATAAATAATAAATGATAGGGATGTGAGCAGTAAAAGTATTGTTTTTTTTCCCCTTGCTTTGGGTTCGACCGTGACTATGATTGATTTGTGAGGGTTTGGTACCGTCTATTCTCTGTTCTGCCCTTGCCCAATTTTGTTGGTGGCTACAATACATTGTTCTCCTAAATCCTGCATGCAGAACAATTCCAAAGTAGAAGAATGCAGGAAATGTTGTCCTACTCCTTCCTGCCAAGCTCGAGTGACAGAGCCTTCGTCACTGAGGCAACATGAAACAAACCATGACTGATGAAGTTTTGATATAGTTTTTTTTCTCGAATACGCAGGAGAGCTGCGTATCATTTCATTAAGAAGAAGAATAAAGCAGTTTTACAAGCACGCGTACGTGCGACTCAAAAAACGGACTACTCACAAAACAGACCACCCAATTTCCTAGCCCCGGCAGCGATCCAGAGATCTGCCTCCTGCTGAATCCTAAGGACTAACATGGTAATCGACGAAGCAGAGCGCTCGAACAGGCGCGCGTTGCGCTCCTTCCAAAGGTGCCAACCGATGATCATGATCTGTGCTTCCTGTGCGACCGGAAAACGAGACGGCTAATCACCTCATCGTATCTTGCCCGGTTGCACCAAGCACTAGGCGACTTTCCTCTAACTAAGCAGAGTCAGTTAGCAATGTAGGTGACATAATCCCGTCAGGTTCTTAACCCATGCAACCATTTTGATCGACGAACGAATGCAACAGTTTATCTTTATTCAGAGCATTTTTCTCGTGCTACTCTCTATAGTCCGGCAGCTAGCTTAAATCAGCTCCGTGCCGCGCTGGAATGCCGGGACGATCCGCCGGCGGGCCGTATAGCATAGTACGTCGCCACGGTGCGCGCACCAGCAGAGCCAGGCCGGCGAGCGTCGTCGCGCTCGCGCATGCCATCTCCCGGGCGTACGTCGAACTCCCCTTGGGAGCAAGCGTCGAGGATGCTTCCAGAGCAGGCCGGAGGGGCGCGGCGTCCGACTAAACAGAGGCTTGTGCTTGGGTGTCCGGAGCGCGTGACCATCGCGCGCGCCTCACCGCCGCAAAGCACGCCGGCCGAAGCGAGGGCCGCCGTCCGTGCGGTGCGAGGGCGGTCGGGCGGGCCGGCCGGCCTGCCGGCAGCCGTTCCAAGCGTATTCTGCACTAGATGTCTGAGAGGCGGAGCGACGGTCGACGGAAGGCGGCGGCCGTGGCGAGGGGTGAAGACGGTGCCGCGTTCCCTGACCAGGGGGTGGACGGTATTTCATTTACCGTCCACCCCTTGGGGGTCGAGGAGCCGTCGGATCGTCAACGAGCGTGGAGGATCTGGGCGGGATGGAGGTGGGCTGGTGCGGCGTGTGGGTTTAAAAGGCCCAACAAGCAGCCCGGAGGAGTGAACACGAGCACGAGCACGACGCGCCGCTCGGACTCCTCGTGAAGGCAGCGCGGAAGGCTACTTTGTACCTGACCGGCCACGTCTGCACATGTGCTGGACTGTAGCGATGCGCGTCCAGGTCCAGGCTGGCGTTGAGCATGAGCTCGTAGGAGTCGTAGACGAGGAGGAGCTCGCCGTCGCCGTCGCCGGCGCCGAGGTTCCGGTCGCGGAGCCTGCTGATGGACCTCGGAGTCGAATTCCTTAATTCCAGCCCTGCCGCGAGGTCTTCGACATGGCTACGTTGCAGTGGTTGCTACCGTGGGTCGGGAAGCCGGCGTACACGGAGCCAGCCGAACTTTTCCGCGAAGCCTCCTCGTCCTAGTAGCCGTTCGTCGGAGAAGTTCCCGGTGGCCGCGGCGACCTCGTCGTAGGAGAATCGCTGGGGCCTGGCCACCTCGTCGTAGGAGAATCGCTGCCGCGGTGCAGGCCTGCCGACGCGCGGCGCGTTGATCCGAGTGCCGCTGTCCGTGCGAGGGTGGGACGGCCGGCGGAGCGGCGGCGACCCAGCGACAGGGTGGACGGTGGCGCGTTCCCAGACCAAGGGGTGGACGGTAAATGAAATACCGTCCACCCCTGGGGGTTGCGGAGCCGTCGGATCGGCAACCGAGCGGAAGGATCTGAGCGGGAGGGAGGTGAGCTGGTGCGGCGCGGCGTGTGGGCTTGAAAGGCCCAACAAGCAGCCCGGACCTTGGACAATAGGAGCCAGCCCGAGAGGCTCGCGGAGACGGGAGATGGAGGCGCCGGCGTGGAAGAGACAGAGAGCCCGGTGCGGTTGAAGACGCCGTAGCCGGCGGCGGTGATCAGATAGTAAGATATGAACATTGCAATAATCTGAAACCCGGATCATCACACAGGAGTTTTGTCTGCCTGCCATTTCATAAGTTGGACTCGTCGTCCGACAGCTCTGCCGGCGAGGAAGAGGCCGGTGCTGTTGGAGACGCTGCATCCAGCGCCGGTGAGCGATGGCCGATCGGTTGATCAGACACTAAAATAAAATATGAACCTTTAGAATACAACTACATAGCTGAAAACAAGTACTGCTTGTACAACGCAGTGATCTGAAACCCAGATTATATATTAGCAGATGGAAGTTTCGTCCGACAGCTCCGTGTCGCTGGAACGCCCAACGCCATCGATGCCGCCGTCTCTACTGTCGTCGCCGCTTCCCCAGACGACGACGCTGTGGTCTGAAGACGATCGGCCGGCGGACCGTACGTCGCCACCGGCAGGCTCGGCGGCGGTGCCTCGAAGCGCAGCACGCTGACGGCCTGCCTGATGGTTGGCCTCAAGCCGCGGTCCGGGTGCGCGCACCAGAGCCCGACGATGGGCCGGTGGTGTGGGACCGGCGGCCATCGTCGATGAGCCGTGCGAGGCCGAAGTCGCCGAGCTTGGGCGTGAACGAGGCGTCGAGCATGACGTTGCTCTGCTTGACGTCGCGCCGCTCGGCGTCCTCGTGCAGGTACAGGAGAGCTCTGCCTACAGCTACCACTGTGCCGTACCTGACCGGCCACGCCAGCACGCGTTCCGGGTCGTAGAGGTGCGCGTCGAGGCTGCCGTTGCGCATCAGGTCGTAGGTCGCCGTCGCCGCCGTGGCAGCACCAGCCGATTAGCTGCACGAGGTTGCGGTGGCGGAGGCGGCTGATGATCCTCACCTCCGAGACGAACTCCTTCCAGCCCTGTTGTGAGGTTTTAGAATTTAGACACCCTCTTCACGGCCACGTGGCGGTTGCCGTCGGTCAGGCACCCGCGGTACACCGACCCAAAGCCTCCGGCCGTCGGCACCAGCAGCTCCAGCATCTGCACAGGACCCGTTTCTCCACAACCCCGGTTCCGCGGAGGAAGAGGCCGGTGCGGGCGTAGCCGGCGCCGCTTCGGAGACGCTGCAGTTGCAGGAGGCCGCGGCGGCGACGAGGAAGGTGGAGGCGTTGGAATGGAACGACACGATCGGGTACGGCGCGGGAGGAGCGGCGTCGAGGCGGTGGCGTTGCAGGCCAGGAGGATCGGGCAGTCCCCTGAGAAGCCGAAAGGGTAGGGAACGACGACGCTGCCGCACCGGCGGTCGCACCCACCGGCTCCGCCATCAACGGTGGCGACTATCAGATATGTATAGGTGTATAGCCTTGTATTGTACTTGACTTGTACTCCAAGCCTATTCGGCCTATATAATGAAAGGTCACCCCCTCCTAGGGTGTGTGGTGTTTTGCCTATTCTCTGCATGGTATCAATGGTGGCGACGGTGGTTGCAGCGGAATAGGGCGCACGCGGGAGAAAGATAAGGAGGACGACGACGACCAAGAGGTCCATGTTCTGCTACGCTAGCTTGCGCAGAGTCTTTGCTGGGGGCCGAAAACGGTGCTCTCTTTTCTTCTGCTGCGTCTCTTTCAAAGTTCATGGCCATTAATTTCCTTTTTGGATCATATATGGAAACACAAACACCGCGTTTCGTGCCAACACACGCATATCTGAAAAATACTGGGGCCACAATTTGTAGTTCAATTTTGTGCAGTTTTAGGTGGAAAAAAAAAACAACGGCTAGTCAACACTCGGCACATATATGCAGTCCTGAATATTGGAAATATTGTAGCATATGACAAGGACGTGCACACACAAATATCTCAGTGTGCGTGCAATAAAACAGGAGGATGAATGTAATCTTTTCTGGGTTCAAATGTAATCATACTAAGACAACGTGGGAATGAAATTCAGGGTGATACAGACAGGTGATGAAAACCTTCAATAATCAAAGGACATCGATAAAATTTCTGTCATCAGCAAACATTCCATCATTTTCTATGCAGCTGAAAGTGAATGCGAAAGGAAAACACTGTCAGGTTAAAATCAAGGCTGGTGTTGACTACTTACTACTGTGCTGTAGACTGAAACGGGTGATTACCATTCACCAAGGGAAAAAGTCTATATCACCCCCCAACCTATGCGGGGTGGACTATATAACCCCCCAACCTATGAAATGGTCTATATCACCCCCTGAGCTTTCAGAAACCAGTCAAATTACCCCCTAAAGCAATTTTGAAAAATCATAGTAAATCATAGAAAAATCATAAAATGGAAAATCCAATTGTGTTGGACTCCAAATGAGTAGATCTACACAGTGAACATATAATATGGTATGGTTTAGTACATTTTTTTTGCTGTAGCTTTATATTTATGTTTTTCTTCATAACTGTAAAAAATTGTACTACAACATACCACATTATATGTTCACTGTGTAGATCTACTCATTTGGAGTCCAACACAATTGAATTTTCCATTTTATGATTTTCTGTGATTTACTATGATTTTTCAAAATTGCTTTATGGGGTAATTTGACCGGTTTTCAAAAGTTCAGGGGGTGATATAGACCGTTTCATAGGTTGGGGGGTTATGTAGTCCACCCCCCATAGGTGGGGGGGTGATGTAGACTTTTTCCATTCACCAAGGAATTTCTTGCCCATCCCACGCGAAGAACTTGCCGTTGTCACTTTTCTTGACGTTGTCAATGATGGAGAGGAGCTTCTCCACAGAGAACTCTCTCATGAAGAGCTTATCCTTGGGGACATTCCTCTGAAATGGCCTTGAGAGGTCAGTGTCCACGGTTCCTGGATGTAGCAGAATGCAGGCAATGTTGTCCTTCCTGCCAAGCTCGATTGACACTGTCTTCGTCACTGCATGACATGAGACAACAAAGTTCATAGCTCATATGAGCACAATCACTGGATTATTCAAGATGGAATAATGCATAGAACAAAGATTACCAATTTACTACAGTGACTAGATTAGTGTGCATAGCAGGATAGTCAGAAACTGAGAAAAGGATGGAACCTCTTGATGTTCACTTACACTGATTCAGTGCTGTTTTAGAAGCTCTGTATGAATGCCAGCCTCCCAGACCATTATCACCGATCGAACTGACTCTAGCGCTCATGTTTGCAACCAATGAGAATCCTCTTCCAGTCTCGGAGCGACCTCCAACCTTCAGCAATGGCCGCATGTGCTGACCAAAAAAGGATCAGTTCAGACTCCAGTATTATTGGTGTGACAATAATTGTCAAGCAGAATGTTGATACCACTACAACAAGAAACAGAAAATTGAAATGAAGCAATGAGCTTCACCTTGATCACTAAGATAGGACCGACAGCATTCACCTCGTATGCCAGCAACAGGGATGACTTCTGAACTTTGCTCAATGTGGTCTCTGTTACACAGGGGACAGAAGAAATTTGGCTTCAGATAACTCGCTAGAGATTCGATGCTTTCTGAATTCTGAATGTTGTATCCAAATGAGATTGAAGCAGAGACCAACCTGGCTGTATCACGTTTGGGATGGAAAGGATGCCGGTGGAGTTGATCAGCAGGTCAAGAGAACCGTGGGTCTCTGCAATCGAGGCGGCAGCAGCCTGGCATGGAAGAGTCAAATTTTACGCATTAGCCTGCGTTTTACTTGCAGTATGAACTGTACACAACTCAGCAGAATCAGTTAGCAATGCTGCATTTCCTCAGACCATTCTGTGAATCTAATAAATTTCACAGGCTGCAGCACTGCAGACCAAAATACCAAAATTTGCACATAGCTTGGCAGCTTGCCTTTTACTAGCAGCATGTACAACTAGTAGAGCATCAATTCGAAATATTATTAAATTCTTCCGGTTACTGTCTTATTGATCCATATGACCGTATCAACAGAAACAAGAGTTTATTCAGGACTTTGGAGCATTTCCTCTTGACTACTCTCTAAATCAAATAAATTCCTGATGCTGCGGCATTGCTGACTGCCAGTTCACCATCGATGTGGTATCAACAAGGTGGAGGCTGCTGTGCGTGTACCTCTATGGTGCTCTCGTCGGTGACGTCGAGCGGCAGCACCGTGAGGCGCCCCGGCGCGTGCTCCTCCTTGAGCTTCTGGAGCTCCGCGGCGGAGGCCGAAGCGCGGCAGGTGGCGACGACGCGGCCCTGGTCGCTCCTCCGCAGCAGCTGCCGCACCTGCCCCCCACCCAGATTGACACATGACAAATCAGTTGGAGCGAATCGCAAATTCGGAGGAATCGGAGGGGGCGAATGCGGAGAAGGCGAAATGGGGATTGGAGCAGGCGGAACCGCGGAAGGGAACTCACGAACTCGAGGCCGATCCCCCGGGACGCGCCCTGCACCATGGCCACGCCGCCGGCGCCGGCGGAGGCCGAGGCGGAGAAGGCCCTCGCGGCCACCGCCAGCCCCGCCATCGCTCCTCCTCGCCACATCGGCGGATTCGTCCCCGCCCACCTTCTCCTCCCTTCACAATATCTCGCAGATCATGGCACGCCTCGCACAGCTTGCTCGCGATTGAACAAGGAGGATTGGAAAAGGTGGTTGCGTTCGGATTGCGCAGTAATGGTGGCGCCCGTGCTCGGATCGGGGATTCTCAAGATAAAGCGCGTAGTTAGAACCAGATAAAATTGTATGTATGTACGTATATGTATTTATGTATTTTGAGCTATAATGATTTTATAAGAGTTTTCTAAAACTAAATAAGACTATATTGTGATAAATCACAATAACTAGTTTTGTATATCGAGGAGGAAAATCGGACAATCGCAATACTTGAGGGAGGTAAAATAAACTTTTTCCTTTAATTTAACGCTAGGCTTCTACTGGGCCAACCGAGAAGAGAAGATTGGCCTTCCTGCTGGCCTGTAAACCGGCAGGCCCATGTATGCGTCGGCAAGCCAAAAGAAGAGATCCTTCCGGTTCCTTCGACTCCATCGTCCCCTTCACTCCATCTCCATCATCTCCGTCTCCGTCTCCGTCTCGCATCCGCTCTCCGTCCCTCACCACCATCGCCTGAAATAGGAATCCCCGCCATCCCCAACCCCACGCAACGGCGACGCGACCCCCTCCACCTTCAATTTCGACGCACTCCAACTCCGATCCACCCATCTCCGCCGAATCGCCGAGTCCGAGGCCCGAAACCCTAACCTCGACGAGCGAGTTGTGTTCGGTTGGGGTTTCGATTCTTTTGCTGCTTCGGTTGATTTCAACCCGCCCTACGGCGCGAGGATGAAGAGGCAGTGGCGCTCCAAGAGCCGCAAATCTGGTGGTCCCTCCTCTCCTCCTCGGTCGGGAGGTCCCACCTCTCCTAATCGATCAGGTGAATCCGCATCCGCCTCCTCTCCTGATCGATCTTTAGAAACCGCCGCCTCTTCTGACCCTTCTGGAGGAAGGGCCTCTTCTGCATCAACTGATCCTGACCGAGAGGGTGGAAATGAGAGGATGGAGCATCGGAGGAGCGGAGGCTGGGACTCGCCGTCGCCTGGTGAAGAAGCCGCTGTTAGGCCGAAGCGGAGGCACAGGAAAGAAAAGCGACGCGTCTCTGATCCTGTGGTGCCGATCCCCAGTGGAGCCTTAGCCGGAGCAACGGCGGCCTTTGTCTCTGATCCCGTGGTACCGGTCAGCTTGATATCAGGTGAACCTTCCTCTCCTGGTGGATCAGCTTTGCCAACTAGCGACCGCAGTGCTGACTTGCAAGTAACAGAACCGGGCAGAGATTCCAGTTTGGTATCTGGTGAACCTGCCTCTTCTGGTGGATCAGCTTTGCGGACTAGCAATGCCTGCTTGCAAGTAACATCACCGCCCAGTGGTGTCATCTTTATATCTGGTGAACCTCCCTCTCATGGCATGTATGTGCCGGTGAGCGAACTAAACGCGGTACTCATGAGAAAAAGGATGGAACACCAGAAAGCAATCAAGGAACGCGCGAGAGCAATAGAAAGGAAGCGCGCAATAGAAAGGAAGGAACACAAGAAATCAAAAGAAAGGGTAAGGAAGAAAGAAAAACAAAGTCTTTCTGGTCTGCACATGCAGCATGATACCTTGGTCATAGAAGAGTTGTCCACGGCGTCAGAGCAGCAGCAGCATAAGGCCTCTAGCTTATCACCCAACCCCTCGCCGACTAACGACCCTTTTGCCGACTTGCAAGATGCAGAGGCATCTGCCATCCCTCCATCTGGGAGGATAAAGGGCAAGCGTGCTGGACACAAAGCGCGCCGAAATAAAATCCCCCCATCTGATTCCACACAGAAAAGCAATGTTGTAGATGTACATGGAAATGTGCAAGAAGCTGTAAGGACCCATGCTTCTCCGCCTAGGGAGGAAGAAAGCATCAAACAAAACACTGCTGCCACATTGAAAAAAGGCTGTCTCAATGATGCAGAGCTGCCGATGGGCCAATCTGCTCTGCGTGCCAGTTGCAGCAGCAGCCAGTCAGGTGATGCACAGGAAGAAGCACCATTTGATGGGGAGGAAACCAGCATACGGCTTAAGATGGACAATATGCCAGAACAATGTTGTTCTCGTGATTGTGGCAAGATTACACAGGATGAAGATGAAGGTGGGCATTTGGGCAAAAAAACTCCTGCAGTTGAAGATGAACATCCTGATGAGATTGGTGTCTATACCATGGAAGACCGCAAACAAGAACATGGAAGAACAGTTAGGCATGAACATGCCCTCCTTGACAAGACGATCACACCCTCAAAGAGGATATCTTTTATTGCTTATGCCAGTTGAACGAGCCTAAAGATCCTTTTTATTGGTCTGAATACGACGAGCCGCAACAACTCACCGAGCTGTACAAGCGGCTAGCTTTGTACCGCATCAGGGGTTATGATTATGAGGTATGGTATCTCTTATCATCATCTTCACATGAAGTGTCTAGATCATGCAATTTCTCTTTTTGTGGTGCATGTACTGTAAGAAATATGTTGGCTGGTCATATGTATTCCAATTTGCTGCATCTTATCTCTGCTTTGTGATTTTTGCTTTCTGATGATTGTCTGTTGTAGTTATCTGTGGACAGGAAGTTGGCTGAAATGGATGATGTAACTCTTGCACAGCACTACCCTCTGCCTATTCTTCATGATGAAGGGTTACTTTGAGCACTATGAGGAGTATCTTGAATGGTACTTTGATCCTAAACTCTGCAAGTATGCTGGCTTTGAGGATTACCAGCGGCTAGTGCTTCGTAATGATGTAAGTGGTAACACTTGACTTCTCCATGAAAACCAGCTTAATGCTCATTTTTGTTATTACTCTGTACAACCAATCGTGTTTCTATAGTCTATACCATGCTACTGCATTTTCGTTTACTTTTACAGGTGGGGAATGGATTAGTGGGTTACTTCCTAGTTGTGTTGCATACTATGTTAGTTAATTTTTTTTTTCATTCCTTATTAGCTTTGTTCATAAAAATATTTTGAAAAGCGTAAACTCAAGTTTGTTATCTGCTACAAGCTTCTCTGACATGTTATGGGAATGACTAAACCCGTTCAAACTGATGGACGTATACTCTGATTTCAAATTTGGTTATTTGCACTAAATAGATGATTCAGTAATATTTGTTTTTTTGGATGCTGATGCTTTGACAAATGCTCAATTTGTGTTTGACCTGTTTTCACACTTTGGCCCTTGTTTATGGTTATCAAGTTAGGAATTTCCTTGCAAGATATCATGCGAATACAATCAAGCTTGCATTCATCTATCACTTGGAGAAACAGAGGCAAAACCAATTTTATTTTTGATTTTGTTGAGTCCATGTTTATTATCTATTTGTTGTTTCCATCAGCAATGTATGCATTACATGCGATGAACCATTTATTGTGCTTTGTTTAATTAATGTTGCCAGAAGGATAAAAAATTATTGACATCAAATTACTTTTGAAGTCTGCTATTGCCATTTTCATGCGACAATATCACTACATTTTTTCTAATAATTATCTAAATACTCTTTTGTACTCCCTATGTACAGTTTGTTTTGGCTTTTCTAGATTCTTAGATTCTACTATGCATCTAGATATACATTGTGTCTGCTTAGTAAAGTTTGGAAATGATGTCTGCACTTATTTTAGGCTGAAAGATTACTGCAGCTTACACATTTTGAGTTTCCTTAGTGTTTGATTGTGGACTTGATGCTTCATTTGTTCCCTGGGGTTTAACAGCGCTATGCAATAGCACTGCAGCTTGTAATTTTCCGCCAATGTTCTTTCTTAGTACTTTCCACTTCCCAGCACACCTACTGAAACTAGACCAGATTGGTGGGTCGACTTAACAAGTTGGAACTAAGGCCTTGTATTTTTTTTTAATGGTCAGGGTCTGATTGCTCTTAGTTCCCACACAAAATGCTCTATAACACCTACACAAAAATATGCCATGTGCCAACACAACAACAACAACAACAACAACATAGCCTTTTGTCCCAAGCAAGTTGGGGTAGGCATGTTGACATTCTTTGATAGTCAGTGTGCCCATGTTTCTTTCTTTTATAGCTGATCTCTCTTATGTTAGTACATGTATCCTGGCAGATATCATGTGTGCTTTCGGTAACATTGTATTTTCTTTGTGCAGGGTGAGTATCACGATTGGGATTATTACAAATCAACTCTTCATACCTATGAAAAAGACCTGGCATATGTCCAGTATTGCGAAGCAATAGAAAATGAGACTAAGGTATGATTGATTTTAGCAAAGTGTAAAATAGTTGTAATATATCCTGTTGGTCTGATAGCCTTTTTGGTCACATGACAGTGGGTTGATGATATGGTAATCTGTTCAATTCCGGTAAGATCCCCCAAAACCTTTTGTGCCTAATAAACTGTCATGCAATGTATATTAATGTAAAGTGACACATTATGTGTGTAAACTGTTTTGTTGTTTAGTGGGAAAGAGTTGAAAGAGTGGCTTTTCTTCAAGCACTGAAGGTTGCAGCAGGCTTTCCTAATGTTTCCCCGAATTTAATGACGGAAGGTTTCAAGGTAATGCCACCTCTTTCAGTTCTACCTTAGCTGTGAGCATAGAGTGATGCCATAGTAGTGTTTGACAATTCTATTTTTCTTTTAATTCAGGAACATATGTATAATGTTCGATCTGATTTTTGGAGCTATAAGGGATTAGATGGTGTCTACTTTGAGATTTGGAAGCGGGTTGCTAAGCAAAAGGTAGTACCTTAGCATGAATTTTAGTGACATGTATATGTGTCTGAACTTTTTTTCCTTGATTACTTGCTTAGTGGCCTGTATTTATTTATCTGAACTTGTTTCAGATGGACTTCACAGAAGCCTTGTCTGAAATATATCAGGAAAAAATGTTTCCCTTCCGCAGTTTTGACATGGAACAGGAGCTTCAAAACCCTTCACAGACATGGTCAATGAAAGCTAAAGTAAGTTCTCCTTCAGGTTTTAATTACTTTGTTTTCCTAATTACGTGGCAGGGTTTTCATTTATATTCAATTCATTTACATAATTCTTTTGTTTGTTTCTGTTTTCCAGTATGACGCTTACGTGGCTGTTATTGGTGATTTGGTAAGTATGGTGTTAATGATATCCATGTCCCAACTCCCAACTGAAATTTGTGGATGAACATTTTTCTGTGTAGGTTTCAGATGATGAAGCTCTGCCATTGATCACTGAGGCTGTCAAAAAAATGGTTAGTTATCCTTTTCCCTAGCAAGCAAACGATCCAGGGCTGTTGCCGATGTTCCCATGGTTGATTGTGACATTTGACAACATATTTTGCTTTAATGATTCAGAGTCCAAAATCAAAGAACTATGCAGATTATGCAAAGAAGAAGTTGGAGATTGCAAAAGAAATTCGTTTGATTGAATACGAAAGGTGCGTCCAACACACAATTTGTACTCTACAGGACTATATTGGGAATATAGAATTAGTAAATTATTCTTCCTATTTATTTATAGGGAGAAGAACAGAGGTCGCTCGGCAATAAAGGGAGGCAATGGCGAAGCAAAGCTTGAAATGGACGACTAAAAAATTGAGTTATTAGTGCTATTTATCATATATATGTAGTACTGCCTCCGTTGGTAGTTTTGGCTTTTCGAAGTTCGTCATCTTTGTTATGCACTTAGATAAACGTTATGTTTAGATTCATAACAAAATCTATGAATCTAGAAAAGCCAAAACGACATAATTTAGAACGAAGTTTTCTCTTTTTTTTATCATGTTTTACTATTTATTTATCCAGCGTAACTGGACGGCCAGTGTAAATTGACTTTTTATGGAACTAAGAACTGGATAAGCCAGTTGTCTACTTTTATTATCACTCCTCCCTGAACGTCTCAGACTACAAACCTATCAATGGACACGCTATTCATTGTGTCAGTGTATGGATCGTTTACGTGGAAGCTTAGCACGAGCGTCATCTAGTTCAGTACGTTACCCTGATGCAGGTCCAGGAGGATGAAGTAGAGTGGAATTGTAGTGTTGGTGATGCATGATAGGTGATCATGGACCGAACACAAGAAAAAATTACATTACCATTTCTTCATTGTTTACAAATGATTATAAAACTCAAAATGGTTTCATGGAAGCTGGTTTCTGCAAAATTTTATACTGGTGATACCCAAGCTAATACCTAATTGGTCCATACCATTGTGACGCTAGATATTAAATGATGTAGCTGTGGTGAGCCCATGCATAACCAACAATGCTACTTTAACAATATTTATGCGTAAAATGTTAAAATGGTATATCTAAAATGTTTAAGGAGCATATTTAAATATTAAAGTAGTACTCCCTCCATCCAAAAAAAATGCAATTATGGGATTCATGCCGATCAAACTAGCAAAATTTTGACCAAATTTATGATAAATAGTATTAACTACTATGTCTCCAAATAAATTCATTATGAAAGTATTCTATAACTAACTTGCTTGGGTTTCATCTCTAGCCTACCCAACTTGCTTGGGACAAAAAACTATGTTGTTGTAAAGTATTCTATAACTAACTTAATAGCACTTATTTTGTATCACGAATGTTAGTAAAGTTTTATATAATTTTATTTAATCAAAATTCAAATAGGTTGACTTATCAAAAAATGAGAATTGCATTTTTTATTAACCGTTACATTCACACTTTTGTTTTTTGTAAAAAGAAAGATGTATAGAAATTTCGGCGGTTTGACGGGCCACCGATTGGTGATCCGCCGAAAAGAAAAAAAAAAGAAACAAAACCCGATCGCCATCAGATCTGATCCGCCGAAACCTAACTCCGACATCGACATCGCTGTCCTCCGCTGCGGCTCTCCTCCCGCCTCGCCGCCGCCATCGACATCGCCACCCCCGTCCTCCGTTGAAGCTCACCTCCTGCCTCGCCGTTGCCATATCGTCTTCCGGTCCGGCTCTCCTCCCGCTTCCCATGGCCGCCCTCGGCTCCGGCTCTTCTCCCGCCTCCCCATCGACGTCCTCCTCCCCGGCTCTCGTTCCACCGCCCAGCAGCACCACGGCGGAACACACCAAACCTTCGTCTCCCGCCTTCTCTACGACCTCTCCCCCGACGGGTAACGAAGGTAACTTCAACGAACTTCTCTTCATCGCTTCCCATCTACATAAGCCGACACCCAATTGCTTATCCTTCTTTGTTTTCTCTTATGGATGGATCACGATTGTGATTTGTCTTGTATGGTTGTGTAGCGGCTGATATTGGTGGCATGCTTATTTGTTGGTGTGCTTTTAGCAGTAGGTTTCAGTTGTAGTTGCCCCTGTTTGAAGTTCACCTACTTGCATTGGAGAATAGCACTCTCCATTGTTCGTGCTTATGGGGGCTAAAATGCTTTCAACATATTTCCTAGAACACAGCAGCGGTTCCTCACTCATACAAAAAGTTCTCATCCTCACATTTCATTGAAAGACTTCCTTTACCTTGTGCCACCAGTTTACAATTTCGATCTCATCATTGCTACTCCCATTACATTTGACTGAAGATTGCCATTGCAGTGTTGGCCTAACTTCTGTTTCAAATTCATGGCCTTAACCGTCCCACAATGACTAGCCATTGGCTTAGGCTGTCGGAGTCACAGCTAGGCATATGGCACACAGAGTACAGCCGATCCAACCAGCACGAAAGCCAAACCCAACTGCTACCCTGCCCAACCACATCATATCCATTAGTGCTTAAAAATCATAGCATTATGCACCTTTTTTTGTAAACGCTCTCTCAAATAAAGTGTCAAAACATTGACATCTTAGATCTTACCTGAACTCTTAAATAAATTTTTTCTATTCAAAGCTTTGCTATGCTTTCAGTTATTTTCTAATATTAATCTTGATAATTTAAATTTGTACTGAAATTTATCATTTCATTTTCTTGTTCTCCAGTACCTGAAAATCCAGCTCAGCCTGAACGGAATAAGAAAAGAAAACCTACAAAGGTACATTGTCAGGTCTTACTTGTTTCTCAGGTTGTAACTAAGGGGTGTATGCGCACAGCAAACGAACCCATGCTCATTTTAGACTATATATACAATTTTTTTTCAGGAGTCTGAGTTCCAAGTGGTTCGTGTGGTGGAGAATCATCAGACAGGAAGATACTCCTTAAGGATAGTTAAGCCTTTATCAAGTAACATAGATGTAAATACCTGTCCACCTGTTTGTCTGAAGGAAGAGAGAGCAGATGAAGAGCGTGCATTTCACATTATGTACAGTTTCCATCACAAGAACATCCTCCATATGAAGTTACTCGCGGAGAATAAGGTGCAGAGCTCAGTGTCTGTATCAGCATTCGTAGAGCCTTATGATGGTACATTGTGATCAATCCTTGGGCCCTGTAAATGCGCTGACGCTATATACCATATACCATCTCCACAATTTCAAATATACGTAAGGTATGGCTGTTATGTTTATTTATTCAATGATTTTCATCCCTTGAAATGATAAGGTGTCCATTTCTTTAAATGAAATCTGAAACGATAACTTTCGCTTACTCTATCGCTGTGGTGGGCTGCCTTTTAACTAAAGTTGCCCTTTTCGAATGTCTTCTTGCAAAGATGGATATTTTGCTGTGGCCAGCAGCAAAATGTATCTGTTTATTTGTTAATTTATTAAGTTTCTGTTTTTTCAGAGAGATTGCCAATGGATTGATTTTCTAATAAAAAATGATCTATATCATGGAGACCTCAGTTGGAAAACTACTCTCCGCAGTGGTGATACGGTAAAACTTGCAGGGTTTAAGTCAAAAGGTAAATCTGCATAATGACCCATAATTGTAATATGTCCACGTGACCTATATTTTGGATTCATCTTATTGACATCAGTCATCATTTTTTCTATCTTCGATGGTTTATTCTATACAGTATGATATTAAATGTTGCCCTTAACTTATAGAGTTAATGAAAAAGGAGGAGGCTCAATGGAACGATTGGTTGTGCTTTATAAAGATGCTAGAAGTAGTTTCTGAAAGAGCTCACCAACAGAATCAAGCTGCTCAATTGAACCCTCACTCATATCAATATTTCTGCGGCACTCTTGATTCGTTGATCAGTATGCTAAAAACATTAGATTGGTAAGTTAAAGAAAAATCATATATAGTATGCTTCCTACCAAAGTTACTCTTTTGCTGAAGTTAGTCTTCTTTGTAATGTAATGTAATGAAAATTATTGTTTCAGCACATCGTTGTTAATGGTGAAAGACATTATCCTTGAAGACCAATTTTTTTGGGATTGCACAAAGAGGATGAAGTTATTTGCAAACACTAAAGCTAAGTGATAGTGATTTTATGAAGACAGTGAGAAAGTCAGGTATTTGTAAGAAGAAACCATGGGACGAAAATTGCACAGACGAGTTCAGAAAATTTGTGATGAAAATGAATGATCATCGAGAAGGTGAGAAAAGAAAGGCCGAGAGCAGACAGTGTGGGGGTAGGAGGGGAGGACGTGGAGGAGAACAGCGTGGGGGTAGGAGGGGAGGACGTGGAGGGGGACGTGACAGAGGAGGACGCTATGATGGTGAATCAGATGAACACTACCTAAAGTGTGTCTGTGGTGGTTACACACACCATAGACAAATGAAGGTAATTCTTGAGAACATACTCTTGTTTATATACTGAGAGTTGTTATATTCTAGTATAAAAAAATTGCAGATAAACGTTGATCGAATTGTACGGGAAAATCACCCTTCAATATGCGTTGACATGAAAAGAATCCTGTATTCTGCAGATGTTTTGGTAAGAAGGATTTTTAGTTCATTTGTATTCTATATGTACAAACAGATTATAAGAGTCATCTTGTATACTCCCTCCGTTCCAAAATAGATGTCATTCTCGCTTCCCGAGAAGTCAACATTTTCAAAATACCGACAATTATATATTAAAATATATAAATATTTATGCTAAGTAATTAGTATCATTGGAAAGATCTTTAAGTCTAGTTTTTTAACAAATTTATTTGGAGATGAAAACGTTGCACGTTTTTTCTACAAATCTAGTCAAAGTTGAGAAAGTTTGACCGGCACGCATCCCATAACGTCATCTATTTTGGAACGGAGGGAGTAAGTTCTATCGTTGTTTCACTAGATTCAGCTTCTATATGATTCTTTATTTGGGATTGTCGAGCCTTAGTTATTTAAACTCAAGGATGGTCATGTTGCTTTATTGGATTTTTGGGGGAGGGCCTGGAGGAAGAGAGAAGTAGGCTGTGGGTGTAGAAGGTTGGACTGGCAACTATGGTGACCTAAAATGGGTAAGGGGCGCGGAAGAAGCTAAGATCAGTGGGGAGGGCTTGTGAGCAGTTAGTGAGTGGATTATGCGCACACCTAGCCAGGGTATCACACACTTTCTGGCAGTGATGGTTGGGTCGTACCTTTGCCTTTGCTGGTCCATGTACTGCTGAAGAATCTAATTTGATCATTTAAGTTATTTATACTCCCTCTGTCCCATGAAGAGTGCAATTCTAACTTTTTTAGGACACGTTAGTGATGGCGTGAAAAGACTCCCATGCCCTCATTTATTTGCCATACATATTGAGTTAGTTTTGGCATGCAAACCAAATCCAACCACTTAATTAGGAAGGTAGTTAAGATTCAATCTCTAGAATTGCACTTTTTGTGGGATTTTTTTAAACGCTAGAATTGCACTTTTCATGGGACGGAGGGAGTATGTCCCATCAGTCCATTTCAATCCATGTACCTGTACCATGTAGCTAACCTCCGATTGAAAGTTCCACCTATGCAAGTTGTGCTGTTATGCATTGGGCTGCTCTTTGGATGATACATTACTATTTTAAAACTATGGGTGTTTACCATGTACTCCCTCCGGTTTTTTTACATGTGTATAGTACTCCTACACACAGACCAAGGAGGAAGAGAAAACCAGTTAATCAGCCTCCAGTAATTAATCTACACGCATTCTGGGCCGCATGCAAAGCCTGGGCGGCATGCAAGACTGCCCCCCCCCCCCCCCCCCCCCCACACACACACACACCTTTTTCCTACGGGCCCGCATGCAGCCACTGCTTTTTCCTAGTCAAGCCTGAGTTAATTTCACTTAGATCGATGTTCCCTCCTCGCTCACTGCACCGCGAGACACTGATACAGGGACACGACATCTATTTCCGTCTTTTTGCAAAAACAGAATACGACATGTAAAAAAAACCGGAGGGAGTACTTGCTTTGCAAGATTGGGCCTACATAGCTGGATGCTTTGTCATAAATGGTTGACTTTCTCATGTTTTGCATTTTGATTTGCATGTTAAAGGTTTGCTGTTCTCTCATGCAGCCGTCGGGTTCTGGAAGCCAGTCATCGTAAAGAAAGGAAATAGAAGGTGGCTTTTGCTTGGAGAACAATTGTCTTTGATGGTTAGTGATTTTTGCAGATCTTTTTCCTCTTTTCAACTATTACAAACTTACAATGTTGTTTTAGCTTTGCGTTACCTTTGTATGTAAATTTAACTCATCTGTTATGATAGTGTCCTCCACAAATTGTCCCTTTTTCCATATGTTCTTTCTTACATGTTGCCCTGGTCCGATAATAAATGACAGTTGACCCTCCAGACGCTTGTGTAAGGTGTATCACCGTTTTTCATTTTGGCCACAATATAGGATGCTCCATTAGTACCGAGGCAGGCCATTAATGCGTAAACAAAAAACAAAGCGTCATCTATCATGCAAATTTACATCGGGGCTGATGCATGCATGCAGTCTAAGCAATGGCCAACAAGGAAAGTACAGTGGGCCAGTGTGTGATGAGTAATCGCGGAACCCAGTGGGCATTATTCTCTTGCGCCTATTTTCTTCTCCTGCCTTGGTCTCTGTAGTAGTTATCCAGAATACATTGCTAGTCGATGTAGATATTTATTGCCTATTTGTTAACTGCATATTTGTTTGTGTTGTCATGATGGAATTTTGTACGCCAATGTCTGATCTCAGGATGGCTTTATTTATGGAATAATTCCTTACATGCCACTGGTTAAACTCGAAACCATATGCATGCCACTGGTGGGTTCCACATGTCATAGGCACAACGATGGCATACAAGGGATTACAAGTTTTCTCGGTGTCATGGCATATAAGGGAATTGCCCTGTTTATGGAATAATTCCTTAGGAGTTGTGCAAGGAATCTCACACAAGCACTTACGCAATCCACCACGTGAAGTATCTGTGCATATTACTTTTGTATTATGGAGAATGACTCACCAATTTCTGGTGAATTTCAGGTTGACCAACGCCACTAGATGCTATCAACATTGTTTCATGGCGTGTTGCGTTTGAAGCAAAGATGGAGAAGCTGCATGTGTGGATCTTTGGAACCTTTGCAGTGGAGGCTTGATAAGTTGTCATGTACTGTATATCTTTTTCAGTAGTAAGATGTAGCAGTGTTCTAGATGATGTATGATTAGTTGTTTACTGCTATTGCTAGCTCCTGTTCTAAATTGATGCTGGGGCTCACTGCTTCTAAACCGCATTGCATAATGTTAAAACGCCGACGTGTTCATACTCATGTATTGTACATCTAAACTTTGAAAAGACTACTGTTACCATCTGATGTCTCGGAATCAGCTAACACCATCTGTGGGGATCCCGTTCTCACGTATGGAAAATATCATCGAGTTTCTTGAGGACCCCTAAATCTTAGCACCACCTGCAATTTGCGGCCAAATAAGTTGCGGCCAAATCAAGATTCTTTTTTTTCGAAACATCAAATCAAGATTCTTAACAGGGCGCCCCTTTTGCTCTCTCCCCCGCGCTTCATGGTAAAAAGGTGGACGCGTGTCGATCAGCGTCTGCTCAGGCCGTTTTGCAAAAAAGTCCTTTGATTTTCTAAGAATCACAAATAATTCCAAATAGTCCAAGCCACACAGTAATCACGCTATAATATTTTTCATATAGGTCCTCATCTTGAAATTTATTTAGACACGAAGAAGAGAAAATTCGAGGGTGCTGTTGTTTTTACAATAACCCCCGAACCCTAACCCGCGGGGATATTTAAATTTTTACCATCCTAAGAAAAGCCACCTCTTCAAAAGCCATCCTTAGAATGACTCCTACATATTTGCCACAGGGAAAAAAGTTTAGGTAACATATTTGCCACTTTCGCTGACGTGGCGAGCATACGGCATGTGAAATGACCATTTTGCCCTCCCTTACATGCGGGGCCCACCCGTCATCTTCTTCTTCCCCTTCATCTTCCCTTCGATGTGCACTGGATTTCTTCCGACGAGGGCCTCGGCGGGCTTGGATGGTGTCGCAGTGGGGTGGAGCGTGAGGCGATGGGCTGCAGCTCGGTGACCGGCAGTGTGGGGGCGTGGCCTTGGCCTTGGGCACCAGCAAGCGGCGGCTCATCCTCGCCTCCATCCTCACCACTGACTGGACAGCGGCGGCAGCGGAGGGCCAGCGCGGCCGGATTGGAGGGGGCGACGGCGGACGGCTAGCGCACAGCCGGATTGGAGAGGCGGCGGGGGCCGACAGCCAGCGCGCAGCCGGATTGAAGGGCGGCGCGGGCAGACGGCCGGATTGGAGTGCGACAGGGGCAGACGGGTGGGCGGATTGGAGGGGGCGGCGGCGATGGCTGATGGGTTGGAGGGCAGCCCCTTGACATCGTCTTCAACGCCCGGTGCTTGGAGAAGGCTCCTCCGGATCGAGCCCCTTCTCCCCGTCGCTGGTGGTGCGCGAATTGGCAAGGTGGAGCTCTCGGAGGCAGCGGCCTTCCCCGGTGGACGACAGGCGGAGCTCCTGGGTGGACTTCGGAGGCGGCAGATGAGGTGAGGCGCGAGCACGAGTCACGGCGCGGCGCAGGGCGATGCAGGGAGGGGCGCGCAGCAACGGTGGTGAGGGGAGGAGGCAGAGAAAGGGGAGGCGGCGACGCTGTTGTGCCGAGCTTGGAGGAGGAAGGAAAGATGGGGGGAGAAGAAGATGACGGGTGGGCCCCACATGTAAGGAGGGCAAAATGGTCATTTCGCGTGTCCAAGCCACGCTGTCACGGCGACCTAGCCCGCCACATCAGCAAAAATGGCAAATTTGTTATCTAAGTTTTCTTCCCCGTGGCAAATATGTAGGAGCCATTCTAAGGATGGCTTTTGAAGAGGTGGCTTTTCTTAGGATGGCAAAAATTTAAATATCCCCCCGGGACCCTCCTCCCCGCCGCCTCTCTCTCAGCTCTCCGCCGCCGCCTCCCCTCTCCTTCTCCCTGCCTGCCTGCCTCCACCGCTCCTCTCCGCCGCCGTCGCTGCCCCACTCGCTCCCGCCGGATCCAGATCAGGCTCGGGGGCGCGGGTCAGAGTGGGAGCGACGGCGCCGCCAACGTAGCTCCGGGGGCCTCGGCGTGCGGCCCGGCGAGGCCGGCCTTGGCACATGGTGGCGCAAAGTCCGGCGTGGGCAGCCTGGGCACGCGGTCGCGCGGCCCAGCGTGGTCGGCCTCGGCGTCGCACGGCCTCACAAGGGCCGACCTCGACGCACGGCGGCCGTGGGGGGCGTGCGACCCCGCACGGCCTGGCGGCGCGCAGCCTCGTCACCCATGGGGACCAAACCCAGTCCACAGCTTCCTCCACGCGCGGTGGCCGTCAAGAATTACGGCATCGAGGCTATGTCGATGTGCCCCATTGTGCTCATCTTCTCCCCTCCCTCACGCATTTTCCTCCGCCCCCGACTTCTGTTGATCCTCCCCACGACCCGCTTCTGAGCCGTGCGGCCTGTGGCGGTGGCGAAATGCCAGAGCTGGACTGGATCTTGGAAAAGTGGAGAGGGAGCAGAGGCGGATCGATCAGGTCCTGGAGCTGGACATATAGGAGCTCCAGATCGAGGAGGTCGATGACGCTGGCTCATCCTCCTCCTCCGACATTGATGTTGGGGAAATGGCCCAGCCCATTAGACAATGGGAGGCCCATGTAAAGGCCGAAATGGCTCTTTGTAAATTTTGTACCCACCAGAGGCTTGGGGGCTAAAGGCCACTCCCTTCCTCCACTATATAAAGGACCCTAGGAGTCATGAGGAGGGGACTCACTTTGAGCACTCCACACTTTTATCACCAAGTTTTGACTCTTTTCTCCTCCGTTTGGTCTCTCTTTTTGTTCGGGAAGTGAGGGTGCACTGAGAATTCCACTTCCTAGCCGAAGTGGGGGTTCCTCGGGAATCTCACATCCCAACAGTGGAGCCCCCAGACTTGGCTCGTAAAAATAATAAAAAAAAGAGAAATAATTTTAGAGGAATGAGAAAAGACTTCGATGGAGGCTCGGATGATTTCGTGGCTCACTCCAGTCACTTTGCGGCTCATGGCTCGCGGGCGACTTCGCGGCTCACTTCGGGAGCTCACGGCTCCACTTCGCGGCTCACTTCGGAGCCCGCGGCTCACCTGGAAGCACTCCGCGGCTCACTTCGTCGCGCGGCTCGACTTGGAAGCATTTCGCGGCTCACTTCGTCGCGCGGCTCGACTTCACGCCCCACTCCGGGATGGCTCGCGGCTTGCTCAATTACTTCGTGGCTGACTCCGGGACCGTGAACCACTTCGCGGCTCACTCTGGGCGATTCGCGGCTCGCGGCTCACTTTGGGACCGCGCTGAACCACTTCGCGACTCGCGGCTTGCCAAACCAATTAGCGGCTCACTGGCTCCACTCCGCGGCTCACTTCGGGAGTGGAGCTCTTCCTCTTCCTCCTCCTCCGACATTGAAACCTTCCTCAGGTCTGAACCCACCCCTGCCCTCTCGCCCCTTTATTACAATTCCTTGCGGGAGTGGGATTAGCATTAGCTAACACTGTATAACTTGCGATTAGTTTCTTACCATTCCTGCTGACTTGTTGGTTGCTGCGCTTATAGCTCTACTTAAATTCAGCCATCCGGCCGTGTTCATGTATGCGTAGTGCTGTACTTAAATTCAGTGCTCTTTACTTTGCTGATGTGTAGTGCAAATTGACCCATCATGCCTAAGTAGCTCAAATGGATAAGGTAAATAAAATGGCCTGGGCTGCCATGGTGTTTTGGTTGTGAGGATTTTACATGTTCATGGTAAATAGAGCCGATATAAATCAGTTATGCTTGCAGACCACAGGTAATTTCACACTTCTTTCTTCATGGTCTTTTTTGGCCTCCTATGTTCGGTAGTCTTTGCTGCATATTAACAGAAAAAGAAAAAAATGAACTGATATTCTTGGTGTCCTTTTCATGATGTTTGTTTCTTTGCTCTGTGCCCTATAGATTAATTGGCACTAATCAAGCTCTGAACTAATATGTGCATCTGAAAACTACTTCATGCAGACCTGGCATTATGCCTCTGTTTAATCTCAAGTGCCACCAATATCATTGAATGATTTGCATGTTTAATACTATCTGAAATCTGTTACATATATCTGCCATACCTCTTTTATGGAATATATGACCTGCTTGAGTACTGTTGATCCTCTGTTCATTTGTGTGAGTTGAGTCAAATTCTGTGTTTGAGCCTTCAAGCTGATCTAAATTTGGCGGATGGTATTATTTCCCTATACAATGGATTGGCATTTCTTTGGCATGAGACATGATTTGTTATTTAATATCAGTCTCAACCAACATTGTGCCTTCTCTATCTCACATTTGATGAACTCTTTGCTTCTGCAGACGCTACCTGGGTTCTAACAGGATGCTCACATGTCAAGGTGCAGAATACCAGGCCAGGAGCAAAGCCACTCGGCAATGTATACACAACTAATTGTGGGCATATTCAAGATGTTGAGAGGTTAATAGAGACATAGAGATGGCTGGCCTATGGAACCAGCATGTCGAGAGCTTGAATGTGGAACGATATATGGACATGGCCAGTAGAGGACAAGTGGGGCTCTTTTTTTGGGATGACATGTATGTTTGAAGGAAACATTTTTTTTTCATGCTAGACATGTAGGGTAATTTCCTTGCCTTACCGATGTATTTTGTATATAGGATCACTGTCACTTTAGGGATCAACAGGCTAAGTCAAATTCTGATGATTTTTTACCATTTCATTCTCCTTTTAAGATAGAACAAGTGAATATTGTCTAATGCTTATATTTGATTGAAACTTGGCTATATTTGATTGTTAAGACGACATGATGCGCAACGCGCGCCTAATGTTCTAAATATGAGGACGAAACAATTAACTCGAGCCGAATCTCATCTCATCTTAGTATAATACAATTTATAAATTTAGTGAATATAATTTTTCATGTTTCTGAAAAAGTAAAACACCATGGTTCAGTATAGTCCATTTTTTTCTAATCTTTGATGCTAAATTAGAAATATATATTAGTATATATGTTGAACAAAATTTTCAATGTACTTCAGTTTCAAATGATAATAAAGATTATGTAAATATAATTCAAATTATTATTTATATTGTCATCATAGGGCGTGCATAGCGTGTTTAATGTTCTACTCTCTCCGTCCCAGAAAGAATGCTTGTCTGGGGAGCGTGCCTGTTAAAGTGGTTCATGTTTGACCAAATTTCTAGTGAATTGTATTCATATTTATGGCTCTAAATAAATTTGTTAAAAAACTACATTCAAGAACGAATCTAATAATATATTTTATATCATAAATATTTATATTTTTTATTTATAATTGGTTAAACTTAAGATTCTGAAATTTTTCGGAAAACGAGAAATGCATTCTTTTTGGGACAGAGGGAGTAGTAATTAAACAATGCCTGGAGGAGAGAACGCTGTGGTGTGATGCGTTCGTTGTGTGTCGTCGCCCGAAGCACAGCTGACATTTGCCCCAAATGATGGAACGGTAATGCTATGGTTAGGGTGTCTGATGCCCTCACCCAAAAATCGGACGCCCCAACCTAGTGATGATGTTGTGGTGAGAATTTTCTATCCGTACTTTTGTTACGATAAGTGTATGATGATTGCAGCACGAGGATCATATGTTTCATGTAACATAGCTTTGATGTTGTGGTGAGAATTTTTACTCCTGCTTTTCTGTATGTTTCCCCATGTTGTAAATATTTTTTTATGTTGCAAACGTGCATTCTTGATGTTGCAGATGTTATTCTTACATGTTGCAAAAAAAAAAACAATTACATGTTGTGGCGGGAATTTCCACTGCTATAGCACCGTTCGACGCTAGCAGTGCCGACGATGGAATTACGTGGCCTTAGAATTAACGCCAGCCTTAAACTGAGGCCCAAAATAGAAAATATTGTTATTCCATCTCCTAGTCCAATGGTAGGGACGGTCTAGTGGGATGCTACCCACCAGGGTTCAAATCCTGGTGCTCGCGCCTTTTTTCTAGGATTTTCTCAGGATTTGCTGGCGTTATGTGATAAGTGGTACTTCGGGAATCTCCAGATGTGTCGGGTGCTCAGTCCTTCGAATGTGCTCATAGGGGTAGGGTTTGCGTACGTATGTTCATAGGGGTGAGTGAGCGTCTGCGTTGTACTATGTAATTCAAAAAAAATCTACTCTTTTTTCCTTTGAGCTCAAAAAAGACTCCTCTTTCCTTTAAATCGGACCCTTAGTCGTAAGTCATTTGTATCAAAATAATTGCTAACTGAAAAGTTTATGAGATAATATATCCTTCAGTTCCTTTAATTGGCACGAATTACTAGCTCCAAAGTTTTTTTTTAAGCGAACCGGCAGGGAGGCCCCTACTTTCATGGCTGATAGACTAGCCAAAAGAGGCTTTCTCATCCATGTTGCTGCCCTTTCTGTGATCAATCTTATGAAACTATGCAGCACCTTCTCTATGTGGTGTCGCGGCAGGTTTGGTTCATCGTATTAATATTGCAACGAGTGGGACTTGACTTTTTGACGACTCCTGATATTGATAGCTTCTTCTCAAGCTTCTTCTCCTGAGGTGGGACAAGCAAATTAGAAAAAAGGGCTTAATTATCTGATCATCCTAGTACCTTGGAAGATTTGGGAGTAGTACTCTCTGATCATATGGAAAGAAACAGAAAGTGGTAGCATGGAGTAGATCCGGAGCTTTATTCCTGTTCGTGTACATATATACTCTTTCATCATATACCTTCATTTCATACATTTTACTAGCTAACATTTGGCTTCTCACCTGGTCTTTCCTGTTTGCCTATTTTTTTTCTTTTTGCTAGCTAACTTTTGGCTTCTTATTTCTGGCATTTCCTATTTACATTTATTTTGTTTTCACTAATTTCTGTCATGGGACTGCCATGTTAACTTGCTTGTGGTTTTCTCTTGCCATTTTTTTCTGGAATGCAACAACACCAACATAATGCTTCTAGAGCCTGATCTCACATCAGTAATCATGCTTGGTTATCTTTTATTGGAACCATTTCATATGAGAAAAAATTGTACTGTCTCGTGCTTGAATGCGTATTGTACTTAGTTCATATTTACTTTCTATTAATGATGCGATCTCCACTTATTCTGTTGGTCATTTCTACGACATTATTGCATCTGAAGCATACAGGGAAAAGAAAAGGACCTGTAGAAGTGATAAGTTGATGAGCAATGAACATTACACCCCAAACTCGTTCAATGATCAAGACATAACGGAACAAATTATCCAAAAAATAAGAGAATTGTCCGTTCTTAATTATAAAATAACATCATCATGCATGGATAGTGAACATGACCACACAAAATACATGAAACGTGTTGACATCAAACAGTTACGTGGCTCAACAACTGATTTTGAGGTCCTCGATGCCTCTTTTGCAGCCTCTCAGACCAAAAGTGGTGGCGAATTTTCTTGAATGAATAATCCACTATTCAAGATGAAAACACGACGGCTAATTATTACACTTGGACAGCACAGATCTGAAGCACATAACGAAAAGCGCAATAAGTCAGGTTCCTGTTTTTAATCAAAGTTTCAGATGGTAATTATTCAAACAGGCATGCAGGTGCCCGAAAATAGCAGACTGACGCATTAGGGAGAGAAGAACTGAATTCACCCCGATGCATTGAAATATACGATGGTCACATGGACCAGAACTATCCTTGTACAATTTATGGGAAAAAAAAAAGTGACCATGAAGAGAGTTAATTAAGGAACCTGAATAATTGAAAATGTTATTCTACATTTCTGGGTGAGCTAGAATTCCAGACTTGATCTCAAAATACAACACACAGGTCCTTCAAGAACTATTAAAATATATGAAAATTAGTAATCAACGAAGCAGGAAATTAAAAAAAGGCATTCCTAAAAAGTGAAAAAAAAATCAAATGCTATTTCTGCCAGGATCTATCACTTGTTCTCTAATAACGCTTATTTAGATTATTTGAATGATCCTGTTTCAATGCACTTCCAGTCTTCCAGAAGGTTCTTGAATAGAAATATCATGAACCACTGCAGTCTGAACAAGTTGCATCCTCTAGAGAGCCATTTCTGCTACCAGGTGACTTCGTCGTGTCTTCAGTAGGAACCCCAGCACTAGGATCAAGGAAGTAACTGCCTGCGAGTTGTCTGTTAAAATAGAATTAAAAGGGGTAGAAATTCTAGCCACCAAGTGTGCTTTGGACACATATTACAATGCAGTCCCAACCCTCCAGGTCAGATAGTTTCCATAGCATTAAATACCCTGCCACATAAGAAAAACGCTGACATGGCATGAGATTTAATGAGGAAAGAGAAGAAAAATGAAGGAAACGATTGACGTTGATGTTAGGATTGATCTCCCTCCAGTAGGCCCAACGGCCCACTGGGCCTAGGTCTAGCGCCCTGATCGGGGGCGCACCAACCCTAATGGTTGGCGGGCCCCTGTTGCACTGCGCCATATAAAGAGGTGGGGGCCGGACGGCTCAAGGCACGAGGTTCACCTGAGCCGCCACGGCGCCACCCCCACCGACACACCCACCGATCTGGGAGGCGCAGGAGTGACGGGAAGCTCCGTCAACACCGGCGCCCCGACGACCCCGGCGAGAGGCACCTGCACTGCGCGTCGCTGCCTAGTGCAGACTTCACCACGCGAACGTGATGTCGGGCTCGAGCTCCTCCGCCGCCGCTGCCGCACCCCATGGCGAAGGTTCGAACCCTCTCTATCTCTCCCTCTCTCCCTAGCAGTAGATCCGTGCATGTTCATCCTAGAACTTCTATGTCTCTCTGTGAAACTCAAAGATCCCGGCTATTTAGTGATCCTAGGGTCCGTTCCGCCCGTGCCCCTCACTTCCTGCACTTGCCTCGACTCCGCCCGGCGCCTTGCCGGCCCTCGCCGCCCGCAAGGACCCTCTGGCCCGTCGGCTCTCCAGCACAGCCTCGCTGCCGGATCGCGCCGCCCGGAGCTTAATGCCACCGGATCTGCGGGAGGAGGACGGAAAGAGAAGGGTCGCGGCCGCAGGTTCGCCGATGTGTCCTCATCTCGCTAACATGTCCCTGCTGCCCCACATACACGCGCTGCTCAGTTCCGCGAGCCATCTGTGCTCCTCTTCGCCGCCTTGTCCGTAGCCCTGCCGCCCTCTCCGATTAGCTCCCTGCGCTCGGCACGCCGTGGGTCACCGCTGCCACGGCACCTGCTTGCCAGCATCCTGCAATTGCCTGTTGTTCGCGTTGCAGCTTCTGATTTGGGGAAGATGAGTTGGCTAGCAGCTGCTTGCGTCTCTCGAACAGAAAAGAGCCGCATGTGCTTGGATTTGACAAAGATGAAAAGCCGAGCGGTGGATTTGATTGCTTCCTCGCTACAGAATGAGATTGTCATGCTAGTTTGGTCGGAGAGGAAGATGGGAAAGAGCATGAGAAAGAGCACGGAAGAGAATGGATAGATGTAAAAATGATATAGAATCTACAGTAGGGCCCACTCGAACGAAGTGTGCGTTGAGCGAGGCAGCGTCCAGAGGTGGTTTCCCGGTGACGTGTTAGCATAGAAACTACCTGTAGAAACTATGGGTTGGGACTGCCGAGAAACCTTCTGTTCGCGCAGAGTGGGATCCGAACGCAGGCGTGCCAGCGCATACCACCGAGCTGCAAGCTCGTTCGCTCAGGGAAAGTCTCTGAATGCACTGCAGTGCAGGTGCAGCACAAACGGCTGTTCAATTGTTCATGATGTTTCCTTTAAGCACTGCACAGATCCCCACCTACATTCATTCATGGGAGTGATCGTTTTACTCCGTACATCACAAAGGACCCTGACATTTCAGGGAGAGATTACAGGGGCGATAGTACTAGAGTTACAGAGTGCTAGAGACAAGAATGAAGGAAATCACGCCAACTTCGCAGGTGAGTTTTGTGCTTGGAGTATCTGCAGCTTGCAAAACAGTAACTAAAAGGGCATGAAGGTACCTATAGTTTATTCTAACTTTAATGATGCACTTGCAAAGTAGCAAGATATCAAGCTATGACAACATATGTACTTGTGTTACTAGTAGTTCTTAGGAAGGAGAACAGAGCTGAATGACAATCTAGAAGAATTTCATGATAACGGTTTCATGCGGCTTAATCAGAAGTACTGCATCAACTTGATGTCATTGTCCTTAAAATAGATAACTTCCTAAATGCAATCATTCAAGAAAGACAATGTCACAAGTAGCGGCGACTAACCTTTCTGTTGCCACTTCCAGGTAGAAGAAAACTGCAGAAGCTATCTCTATCATCATAGTCACGCAACGTTGCAGGTTGCACGAGCACACCACCAGACAAATCAGCCGAGTAAACCTACAAACATCAATACAAATTTGGATTAAAGTAGGCAAAGGGCAGCAGATTCAGCAACATTGAAAGTTCTTAGCTATTAAAAAATTATGATAAGCTAGCTGCAAGATAGTTCATCATTTGCATGTATATTTTTCCTTTAAGATGCCTTGAGATGACAGATTCTGAAGGAACTAAAAAAAAAACTCACACTGTATGAAAAGTTGAAATCTTTGCTTGACCAATTCTCAACAGCAGCTTCATGCATGAAAGACAATTTATCACCTTGCCTACCCTTTTCCTGAAATAGAAATAAAACAATCTCAGAATATCAAACCTATGAAGAGGTGTCTATCTCCCAAATGCGCATCAAAACAGTATGTTAATAAAGAAGTTAAATTTTATCACCTTCAATGGGTGGCTTGTTCCTTGCAATAAAATCTCTTTACTGAAACCACTGTTCACAGTCAACTGAATCTTTTCCCTCTTCATGAATACTTTCGGTAGTGGCTTGATAAAGTAAGGAAAACGGAAAGGTATGTCAACAGAGAAGCGTCCATTGTCATAATAATTTCTGAGACCATCGAAATGTAGCATATATATCTGCTCCACCCTCAACCTTGATTAATAAGACAGAAACGTGTGAATCAGCAACGCATTATATCACTTCTAATATCAAAAATCAAATTACCAGGGACGTGAGATAATTATGTATGTAGCAGGTACCTGAGGGCTGAGGCATTGTCAAGAAAAACAATTGGGGCTTCAAAAGACCACCACTCTGAATTTGTCCATGATTCTCCACAGTGTTGTCTTCTACTTCGATTACTTGAATATTATAAGATCGCCTTCCAATGGTAACCTCAGCGCCTAGAATTGAACCCTATTAGCCAAACCGTTCTTAGGTTGAGACCGATACAAATATTTCGGCATATATGTATGCAAGACATTCAATGCTTGATTTGTTTGAAGGTAATGCCTATCAATAATGTAAAAAAAAATGTACATCACATTATTAATTTGAGCAATCAGAATATCAATCAATAAAGAGCAATGGTTTCTGTTCACGAGGAACCTGATGTTTCATGTGAGTGCTTCATTTTCTTTTTATTTATTTATTTATCTTATCAAAGTTCTTGTTCATCCCCATCAGCAAGACAACATAAACAGCAATGGCCCTGCGTGAACCCAACAATATGCAATAATCATAAAAATAGTACTTAAGAATTTCATAATCAAATTAAGTTCCATATTTCCAAAACAAGTATGCTCTACGATGTCCAAGGAGCAGCAAAAATACTGACAGGTGCTGAATTAAGATGCAAGCAACCCAACATATAACCAAATGGGAATGCAAGATAACCCATACGCTCTCTAAGAACTTCAATTGTTTGATTTCCATTGGACAAAGCAACCGATTACTTTAGTTGCTTAAGCAACTGCACTGAAATTTACTATTCTGTTATAACTGAAGAGTGAAGAAACTCCTTTTTCTTATCTGGAATCTACAGTACGTTCAAGCTTCAACAATATCTATAGTTCATAAAGCAAAACAACAATCGCGGTCCAGCCCCCTTTATCAAAAAAAAAAAACAATCAGAACACATGAGAAAAACTTTGTCAAACTCATAAACTATCCTTCCAACAAAAATAGGACTCTACAAGCGTTGCATTATAAATTGCAACCGTCCAATTTAACATCATAGGCAACAGCAAAGTAAATATGCATCAAGCCATTGGGTTATTGTAAATTGACAGCATTCACTGACAGATAATATGCGCAATAGAAAACGCAGGCTAAGGCACATGTATTATGTATACACCGACCAACAGAATTTTTTTTTTGAGAACGTGCATAGCACGTTTTTTCATTAAGCGGAAGAGAACTTACAAGAATGCAACTTCGAGAGACCCTCAAAGCGCGAAAACACAACGCGAACCGAAAACTAAACAGAAGAAGAAACCAAACGACCTGGGCAACCCACAACCAGAAAGCAAAGCGGCTACCCTAACCCCCCAGAACCTGCCAACCTAAAGACAAAGCTTCTACGCCTACCGAAAAGAAGCAACACCGCCGAAATCGCCTAGAGCCTCCATCAACAACATCGGTGGCAAAGCATCCACCAGAAACCGAGACATGGCGGCCAAGCATCCGCCCGGAAAGCAGCAGAGGTGGCCAAACATCCACCAAACGACGACAACGCAACCGCCAGCAAAGAGGTGAGCGACAGCCCAGCAACAGACGACGACCAAAGGTGGCAAGGCATCCACAGGACAACGAGGGCATGGCGGCCAAGCATCCGCCCGAAACGACAAAGGTGGCAAAGCATCCACCAAACGACGTGAAAACATCCGAAAGCATAGCAGGGCGGCAAAGCATCCGCCGAGAGACGACGATCTAGGCAAACGAGGTGATGTTGATAAGGCACGAGGATAGGCGTAGAAGAAGAGTTGACGACCACAGCAGGATATGCACCTAAACCGACCAAAAACCTGTGGGAGGGATAGGCACCATGAATCCACGCACATCACCGAACGACTAACAACCCGAACTGGGGAGGTATAGCGAGAGGGTCATGCAGGACGATGCCTCCACGGAGGGAGCGACGTCGACGCCGCCATCGTCCGACTGCCCGTGGCCGAGCAGTCCAAGTATTCACTTGGCGAGACCAAATGGGTTTGGAAGCCACAACAACGCCTCCAGGGAGGTAACTACGTCAAGAACGCAGCCGTTGTCGGCAGCGGCGAGCACCGGCCCTAGCTTTCGCTGAACGCTTCCAAAGCCAACTCCGCACCGCAACCGCCGAGCCTAGGCTGAGAGCCGAATGATGGGATGGCAGCGAGCAATCCATGGTGATAACAATGATGGGGGACATCCACAGGCACAGAGAATGACGACATCGATGACCCAAATTAATAGTAAAACCGGACTACGACCAAAACAACCGCGAGATTCCTCCAACCGATACGACCATGAGTAGCACCTCACGATGAAGCCTGCCGCCTTCCCCTGGCCCGGATGGGCCCAGATCTGGAGGAGGCGGGCCTGCCTCCCCCGTGGCCCTGATTGGGTCCAGGTCAGGTCGAGGCGGGCCTGGACCCAGATCTGGGCGGGCTGGGCCCAGATCAACAGAGGGCGGTCTCCGGCAGCGGGGGCAGATGCCCGCCGGGAGGTGGTAGCGCCGGCCCACCGGCGCTCGCCGGCCGAGCAGCCGGATGGGAGGCTGAGCGGCGGCCCGCGGCTTCGGTGGGGTGGCGGCGCAGAGCCACCCGCCGGGGTGGTGGCGGCGCCCGTCGTCGCGCTCCCGGGGCAGGGCTCGGGGGAGACGAGATCTGGCGGCGGCAGCTCGCGATGGAGAGGGGGAGCCGCCACCGCCGCCGCGGGACCGAGCCGGCCAGATCCGGCGGCGGCCGCGCAGGAGGTCGGGGGAGCGACGACCGCCGCGCCGGAGGCCCGGGGAGCGACGCCCGCACGCGAGGTAGCACCCAGCGGCGGCGGCCCGCGACGGAGAGGGGGAGCCGCCGCGCGCCAGGGGCGGCCCCAGACCGACTGGGCGACGCCGACGGGATGATGAGGGATACTCCGGCGACCGGAGGAGGAGGGCGGGCGACCGACGACGACGACCTAGGATTAGGGTTAGGGTTAAGGGGAGCGGCGACGCGGGGGAGGGAAAGGGAGAGGAGGGAGGAAGGACGCGAGGGCCGGCTTTGGCTCGGCCCGCCGCTGGCCGCCGCCGCCGCGCGCGGCAGCGACGGCGGCTGCCGGAGGCGAAGGTGGAGGGGGCTAGGGGCAGCCGGTGCGGCTCCGCCCGTGTCGCCCCGAGGAGCGACGCGGGGGCGTTACTAGGGCGTGTTAAACCACAATCGTTGAGTGTATCGATCAATTGGGATCTGGGAGTAGTTACCGACCAACAGAATTCATGAGGCCTACCGGGTCCCCAGTCACGCTGGTCAAACAGCTCCAATGAAACTGCAACGGCTCCCACCGGACTGAATCTAACAACTCGATGTATGCCAGTGCTAGAGACAAGAATGAAGGAAATCACGCCAACTTCACAGGTGAGTTTTGTGCTTGGAATGCCTGCAGTTCCATTTGTCCATGCCATTTATGATGTGTTATACATGGCATACATCGAGTTGCATGCTCTACATTGATTGTCCATAGTGACGACAGCAACTTGACCGACGAGCATAGTACACGCCATCTCCCGGGCGTCGAACTCGCCGCCGAGCCGCGCGTCGGCGGCGTCGAGGATGCTCACGCCGCCGTAAAAGTTCCAGACCCACTGCACCAGGTGGACGAAGTCGTCCCTGTCCTCATCTATCACGAGCACCGCCGGCCGCTGGTGATCTCGAGGAGGAGGACGCCGAAGCTGTACACGTCGGACGTGACGTCAACCCTCCCGGCGAGCATGCACTCCGGGTCCATGTATCCCATCGTGCCGGCAACGGCGGTGGTGTGCGAGCGGCGCGAGCCCGAAGTCGCCGAGCTTGGCGGTGAATGTCTCGTCCAGCATGACGTTGCTCGGCTTGATGTCGCGGTGCACGACGCGCCGCTCGGCGTCCTCGTGCAGGTAAAGTAGCGCGGCGTTGACTCCCAGGGCGATGCCTGGATTCTGACAAAGACTGTCGGTTGAGCACTGGATTCTGTTACATCTAGGAACCGTGGACACTGAGCTCTTACGGCCATTTCAGATGAATGTCCCCAAGGATAATCTATTCACGAGAGGGCTCTCCGTGCAGATGCTCCTGTCCATCATTGACAAATGACGACGTCAAGAAAAGCGGCGCCATCGGCAAGTTCTTCGCATGGGATGGCCAGGAAATCCCTTGGTGACCGGTGATCACTCGTTTTAGTCTACACCACTGCATGACATGAGGCACGAAAATAAGGAAATTTCATAGGTATCAAATGCCTATTTCTTGACTTGCACATTCAAGTTGTAACAACTTCAATATCTGGGCTATTGAACTGTAAAACACAAGCCCAATGCAATGGATCTGAAATACAGATTACCAAACAGAAGTGTTGCTGGACTGCCATTTCGTCAAACTGGAATCGTCCCCCGGCTCCGTGGTGCCGGAATGCCCATTGCGGTCGCTGACGCCATCGCTCACTGTGGACGGTTCCAAAGACGAGGACGGGAAACCAGGACCAGGACGGTCGCCCGGCGGACCGTACGTCGCCACCGGCAGGCTCGGCGGCGGTGCCTCGAAGCGCAGCACGCTGACGGCCTGCCTGATGGTTGGCCTCAAGCCGCGGTCGGGGTGCGCGCACCAGAGCCCGACGAGCATCGTGCACGCCATCTCCCGGCGGTCGAAGTCACCGTCGAGCCGTGCGTCGGCCGCGTTGAGGACGATGCTTCCGCCACCGTACGAGTGCCAGACCCACTGCACAAGCTTGGCTGTGAAAGAGGCATCGAGCATGACGTTGCTGGGCTTGATCCTTCGCTCGTTGCCGATCCGACGGCCCCGCAACCCCCAGGGGTGGACGGTACCGTCCACCCCCTGATCCGTGAACGCCACACCGTCCACCCCCCCTCGCCACGGCCGCCGCCGTCGGAGCGCCGCGCGGGGTCAGAGGAAGCGGTTGCTCATCCGCGTAAGCCTGGAACGGGCGAACGGCTGCCGGCTGGCCGGCCGTCCGCCCTCGCCCAGACGGCGGGCCCTCGAATCAACACGCCGCGGCGGCGAAGCGCGACGGTCATGGTCTCCGGACTTCGAAGCACAAGCATCCGTTTCGTCGGACGCTCCTCCTTCTCTCTGGAAGCATCCTCGACGGCTCGACGCTCCCAGGGGAGAGTTTGCCGACGTCGAGGGTATGGCATGGGCGACGCTCGTCGCGGGCTCTGGTGCGCGCACCCGGCGTTCGACCATCGGGCGGACTCGTGCTCATGGTGAAAGGTGACGTTTAATCATCCGACGTTCTGTGTATTGTTCCTTCTTGAAAAATCCTATGGTTGCGCAGCTATCAAAATCTACCTGGCATGGTTCGTTTCCTGAATTTGTTGCCTCATGTCATGCACTGGCAATGCAAAGACAGTGTCAGTCGAGCTTGGGGAAGAACTTGCCGGTTGCCGTTGACGTACGTTGTCAATGACGGAGAGGAGCTTCCACAGATTCTGTCGGGAAGAGCTTATATATCCTTGGGGCATTCCGTTGAAATGGCCGTGAGAGGTCATCAGTGGCCACGGTTCCTTGATGTAGCAGAATGCAGGCAATGCTGTCCTTCCCGCCAAACTCCACTGACAGTCTCTTGTCAGTTGTCACTGCATGGCATGGCATGACTGATGAGGCACGAAATTAAGGAAATATCATAGGCATCGAGTTGTAACAATTTCAACATCTGGGCTATGTGTATGGGCTGTAAACCACATGCCCAATGCAATGTTCTGAAATACAGATTACCACACACAAGTGTTGTTGGACTGCCATTTCGTCAAACTGGACTCGTCCCCCGGCTCTCCGTGTTGCTAAACGTCGATGGTTCCAAGGACGACGAAGTGAAGCCAGGGCGGTCGCCACCGGCATCTTCGCCGGCAGGCTTGGAGGCGGCGCCTCGAAGCGCAGCACGTTGACGGCCTGCCTGATAGTTGGCCGCAGGCTGCGGTCTGGATGCGCGCACCAGAGCCCGACGAGCATCGTGCACGCCATCTCGCGGCCGTCGAACTTGCCGTCGAGCCGCGCGTCTTTCGCGTCGAGGATGCTTCCGCGGCCGTACAAGTCCCAGACCCACTGCACCAGGTGGACAAAGGATCCGATTAGAAAAAAAAAATTCTTTTCACATCTATGTACCGGCGCCGGCATCTCCAAACTGCGCCGGGCTCATCGTCGCCGGCGGCACCACACGCAGCCGTGGGCTCTTGCTCGACCCGGTTTCTCTCTTTTTTTCTGGGATGCTTGTTGGGCCTTTAAAGGCTTAAAGCCCACACGTCGCGCCAACTCATCTCCCTCTCGCGCAGATCCTTCCGCTCGTTGCCGATCCGACGGCTCCGCAACCCCAGGGGTGGACGGTAAATGAAATACCGTCCACCCCCGGACGGGGAACGAGACGCCGTCCGCCCCGCCGCGGTCGCCGCCGGCCGTCCCGGCCGTTCGTGCATAACACGCGCCTGGAACGGCTGCCAGCCGGCCGCCCTCGCACGGACGGCAATACGCGCCGCTCGTCGGGCCGTCGGCCGGCCTGCGTCGCAGCGGTGAGTTCGCGATGGTCACGCGTTCCGGACTCCGAAGCACAAGCCTCTGTTCCAGAAGCATGCTGGACGCTCCAAGAGAGTTGGTCGACGTCACGTCCGGGAGACTGTGGCATGCGCGATGCTCGTCGGGCTCTGCTGGTGCACGCACCCTGCGTCCGGCCATCAGATAGGCAGTCAACGTGCTGCGGTTCGAGGTGCCGGTGGCGACGTATGGCCCTCCGGCCGACCGTCCTGGCTGGGGGAACGGCGACGGCAAGAGATGGCAGCGTTGCGCATTCCAGCGCCACCACGGAGCTTTCGCGAGCCCAGTTTGATGAAATGGCAAGCGAAACATATATCGTCTCTCTGCCCGTCATGATTTGTTACATGAACTTACTCCGTTGCCCCATGTCATGCAGTGCGCCAAGACTCTGTCAGCTGAGCTTGGCACAGGAAGGAGCAGGAATATGACTTGCCCAATATGCGCTGTCCCTTTTGTCGACCATTCCACGTTATTGCTCAATTAAGCTGTAGGAAACTATAACTACCGGGGGGCACATGCAAACACATGGCGGTTAATTTATTTCCCACACAGAAGTACTTGGTTGACTGCTATTTCCTCAAACTGGACTCGTCCCACGGCTCTGTGGTGCCGGAATGCCCATTGCGGCCGCTGCCGCTGCCGCTGCCGCTCAATGTCTCTGGTTCCAAAGACGACGACGGGAAGCCAGGACGATCTGCCGGCGGCCCGTAGGTCGCCACCGGCATCTTTGCGGGCAGGCTCGGCGGCGGTGCCTCGGACCGCAGCACGCTAACGGCCTGCCTGATAGTTGGCCGCAGGCTGCGGTCCGGGTGCGCGCACCAGAGCCCAACGAGCATCGTGCACGCCATCTCCCGGGCGTCGAAGTCGCCGTCGAGCCGCGCGTCCGCCGTGTCGAGGATGCTTCCGCCACCGTACGAGTCCCAGACCCACTGCGCCAGGTGGACAAAGTACTCTTCGTCTCCAACGCGTACCGCCGGACGCCGGCCGCAGGCGATCTCGAGGAGGAGGACGCCGAAGCTGTAGACATCGGACTCCACGCTCGTCCTCCCGGCGAGCATGCACTCGGGGTCCATGTACCCCATGGTGCCGGCGACGCCCGTCGTGTGTGAGCGCCGGCCGTCGTCAATGAGCCTGGCGAGCCCGAAGTCGCCGAGCTTGGCAGTGAATGTTTCGTCGAGCATGACGTTGCTCGGCTTGATATCCCTGTGCACGACACGCCGCTCGGCGTCCTCGTGAAGGTACAGAAGAGAGGCGCCTGACGCCAAGGGCGATGCCGTACCGGACCGGCCACGTCAGCACTTTTTCCGTGTCGTAGATATGAGCGTCGAGGCTGCCGTTGGGCATGAGCTCGTAGACGAGGAGGAGCTCGTCGTCGCCGTGGCACCAGCCGATGAGCTGCACCAGGTTGCGGTGCCGGAGCCGGCTGATGATCCTCACCTCCGAGGCGAACTCGTTCCAGCCCTGCCGAGAGGTCTCCGACACTCTCTTCACGGCCACGTGGCGGCCTCCTTCGGCTAGGAACCCTCTGTACACGGAGCCAAAGCCTCCACTGCCGAGTCTTCGGTCGTCGGAGAAGTCTCCGGTGGCGGCAGCGAGGTCGTCGTAGCAGAATCTCTGTGGCCCGGCCATCCCGTCCTCGAGGTCGTCGTCCACGGGTATACCGCGGAAAAGTCTTGCGTCTTTCGGAGCTTGTTTTTTGTATGCTTTCGTCGTGACCATGGGATTTTTCCACCCCTTTCGCATGATGAAGACGAACGCCACCGCAGCGATGACCGAGATGAAAACGGCAGTCACGATGAACGCCCCATTTACTTTGCGACGGATGCCAAGAACTTCTGCAGCACATACGGTTAGTTTGTTAGTTCTGGACGCTCACAAATGCAGAAAGATTAAAAAAAAAAATCGAAACGCAAACTAGATGACCTCACCATGACCATAGTAGCACCCCTCGCCAGCGACGAACCCGTCGCCGAGCATCCTGCCCAGGCACGCGCACCGGTGGCCCGGCTCTCCAGCCGGCGTCACGACGTCGCGTTCGCCGTGCACCGGCCGCTGCTGCCGGTGGCGCTCGCGCACGCCCCGTCGAGCCACCAGCCCATCTCCGCCACGCCATACTCCTGCGACGGGACCCCAGCCGGCGTGTCCTCGTACACCGACATAGTCAGCAATTCCAAGCAACCGGTGGCCTCCACCTTGTCCCATGGCATGAACTGCCCCTCGCCCCTTGCCGCGGCAGCGCTGCCTGGGTCAGGCGGCATCGAGGTCACGCACGTCCAGGCGGCGGTGCCATTGCCGTTACTGGCGCCGCCGCACTGCGCCGTGCGGAGGAGCTTTGTTATCAGGTCCGACGGGACGCTACAGGTGGGGGAGGAGAAGTTCGCCGGCTGCGGCGTGCGGCCGCAGCCACCGCGGAGGAAGAGGCCGGTGCCTGAGGAGACGGCATAGCCGGCGCCGCTGAGCGACGCCTTCGCCTCGACGACGCTGCGGTTGCAGGAGAGCGGGACGGAGACCGTAAAAGTGGAAGTGGTGGAGTTGAACGAGAGGATTGGGTGCGCCGCCGCCGCGTTGCTGCGTGGGAGGAGCGGCGTCGAGATGGTGGCGTTGCAGGCCAGGAGGATGGGGCAGTCCCCCGAGAAGCCGATAGGGTAGGGAACGAGGACGCTGCCGCACCGGCGGTCGCACCCACCGGCGCCATTTCCGGCGGTGGCGACCGCAGCAGCAGAAAAGGGCGCACGGGGAACCAAAAAAAGGAAGGCGAGGAGGAGGTGCATCTTCTGCTAGGCTAGGCTAGCTTGCGCACAGGACGACGAGTAAGTGGCCTTGGCTGATGGCAGGGGGCTAAAACGGTGCTCTCTCTTTCTTGTCTTGTGTCTCTTTCAAAGTTCATTGCCATTAATTTCTCTTTTGGGTCCATCTGGAAATGTAATAGCAAGGATGTGCGCATACATAAAGTCTCACTGTGCGTGCAATAAAACTACTGTGAATGCAATTTTTTCTGGGTTCCGATGTAATCAAGACTAAAAGCTGCAGGGTAACACATAGAGGCAGCGATGATTGATGGATCATTATCATCAAAACTTTCAATAATCAAAGGACATCGATAATATTTCTGTCATCAGCAAACATTCCGTCGTTTCTAGCTATAGTACGTAGCTGAAAGTGAATGAAAAGGGAAAACGCTGTTATGTTAAAATCAAGGCCGGTGTTGACTACTGACTACTGTGCTGTAGACTGGAACGGGTGATTACCATTCACATAGGAGTTTCTTTCCCATCCCATGCGAAGAACTTGCAGTTGTCGGTACGTTGTTAATGATGGAGAGCAGCTTCTGTACAGATAACTCTCTCGTGGAGAGCTTATCCTTGGGTACATTTCTCTGAAATGGCCGTGAGAGATCAGTGTCAACAGTCCCTGGATGTAGCAGAATAATGCAGGCAATGTTGTCCTTCCTTCCAAGCTCTACAAACGCTGTCTTTGTCACTGCACGACATGAGGCAACGAAATTCAGGCCTTGTTGAGTTCACGAAAAGATTTCGTGAAAAGATTTCGGGTTTTGATTTTACCGATTTAGAAGTAGTAAATGTAAACAAAAAGGGTGAAAAGTTATATGGATAGGGTGGAAATCTCGAGACGAATCTAACGATGGTAATTAGAGGGTAATTAATTCATAATTAGCGGATGGTTACTGTAGCATTACTATTGCAAATCCTGGATTAAGTAGGCTCATTAGATTCGTCTCGTGATTTACAGCCTATCCATATAACTTTTCACTTTTTTCGTCTACATTTAATACTTCATGCATCTAAGATTCTTCTTTGATGTGATGGGTGAAAAAATTTTGGGTGGAAACTAAACACGGGCTCAGGAGACAAATCATGACAGAAAAAAGTTGACAGCTAATAGCTGCACAATCATTGTATTATTCAAGATGAAATAATGCATAGAACAAAGATTAGCAATTTACCACAGTGACAATATTAGTGTGCATAGCAGGATAGTGAGAAACTGAGAACAGGATGGAACTCTTGGTGTTCACTTACGCTTATTCAGCGCAGTTTTAGAAGCTCTGTAGGAATGCAAGCCTCACCTCATAGGCCAGCAGAAATGCTGATGCCACCACAACAAGAAACAGAAAACTGAAATGAAGCAATGTGCTTCACCTCGATCACTAAGATTGGCCCGACTGCATTCACCTCATAGGCCAGCAGCAGAGATGACTTCTGAACTTTGCTTAGTGTGGTATTCTGTTACAGAAGGACAGTAGAAGAAATTTGGTTTCGGATAACTAACTAACTAGAATTTGATGTGCGCACCCGGACAGCAGCCGCCGTCACACGATCAGGCAGGCCGTAAACGTTCTGCGGTTCGAGGCGGCGCCGCCCGATCCTCCCTGCGAAGATGCCGGTCGCGACGTACGGACCGCCCCGCGGTCGATCCCCCTGGCACCACAACGTCGTCGGCGGCGACCGTGACCGATTAAGAAACCAAAGATGTAAAAGGATCCGATTAGAAAAAAAAAATTCTTTTCACATCTATGTACCGGCGCCGGCGTCTCCAACTGCGCCGGGCTCATCATCGCCGGCGGCTGCCACACGCCGCCGGAGGCCTCCTCCAACTGCTCGATCTCCGGAGACTATAGGCCAGGTTTCTCTCTCTTTTTTTTCTAGACTCTGGCCCGGTTCCTCTGGGATGCTTGCTGGGCCTTTATAAAGGCTTAAAGCCCACACATCGCCCAAGCTCACCTTACCTTCCGCTCAGATCCACCCGGTCGTTGCCGATCCAAGGGCTCCGCAACCCCCAAGGGGTGTACGGTAAATGAAATACCGTCCACCCCTGGACGGGGAACGAGGCGCCGTCCGCCCCCCTCGCCACGGTCGCCGCCGTCCGCCGGCCGTTGGAGCGTGTTAGGAATAATCACGCCATGGCTTGTTCCAGGTGTGCGTGCGTGAGTTCAAGTTGCTAGGCTAGGTAGTTCGTGAGTGTGTGTACTCGTGAACACGTCTGTGTGTCGCGTCTCGTCCGTGCGCGGTGCGCCGGCCGGTCGAACGCAGCAAGGTCGAGTCCAGGGCCGGTGCGTGCGCGAGGATTGCTCCGCAGCTGCCGTGCAGTCCAGGACGCGTCATAGTGGAGTAGTTGGGCGAGTGGCGAGCGTGGCGCAGGTCGTGCGGGGGGAGCCGCCATGTCCGGAACGAGCGAACGGCTCCTGGACATCGACGAGCGGGTCCTGCGGATCGAGCCGGCGGCCTCGGTGGAGGAGAGCATGACGTCGTGTGTGACTACTGTGCCCCATGTACCCCATGGTGCCGGCGACGCCCGTCGTGTGTGAGCGCCGGCCGTCGTCAATGAGCCTGGCGAGCCCGAAGTCGCCGAGCTTGGCAGTGAATGTTTCGTCGAGCATGACGTTGCTCGGCTTGATATCCCTGTGCACGACACGCCGCTCGGCGTCCTCGTGAAGGTACAGAAGAGCGGCGCCGACGTCGAGGGCGATGCCGTAGCGGACCGGCCACGTCGAGGGCGATGCCGCTCGGCGTCCTCGTGAAGGTGCAGCAAACGTTCCATCATTTCTATGTAGCTGAAAGTGAATGAAAAAGGAAAACACTGTCGGGCTAAAATCAGGGCCCGTGTTGACTACTGACTACTGTGCTGTAGACTGGACTACTGACTACTGTGCTGTAGACTGGAATGGGTGACTACCATTCACCAAGGAATTTCTTGGCCATCCCATGCGAAAAACTTGCCGTTGTCGCTTTTCTTGACGTTGTCAATGATGGACAGGAGCTTCTGTACAGAGAAATCTCTCGTGAAGAGCTTATCCTTGGGGACATTTCTCTGAAATGGCCGTGAGAGGTCAGTGTCCACGGTTCCTGGATGTAGCAGAATGCAGGCAATGTTGTCCTTCCTGCCAAGCTCTACTGACGCTGTCTTCGTCACTGCGTGACATGAGGCAATGAAGTTCAAGAAACAAATCATGACAGATAAATTTTGGTAGCTGCACAATCACTGGATTATTCAAGATGACATAATACGCAGAACCTCGAATGCAAAAAGATTACCAATTTACCATGATGATAAGATTAGTGTGAATTGCAGTATACGAAACAGAGAATAGGATAGAAGTTAGAACTTCTTGGTGTTCAATTACACTGATTCAGCGCTGTTTTAGAAGCTCTGTATGAATGCCAGCCTCCCAGGCCATTATCACCGATCGAACTGACTCTAGCACTCATGTTTGCAACCAATGAGAATCCTCTTCCAGTCTCGGAGCGGCCTCCAACCTTCAGTAGTGGCCACATGTGCTGAACAAAAGAGGATCAATTCAGACTCCAGTATTAGTGGTGTCACAGTTGCAATGACTGGCAAGCAGAATGTAGATACCACCACAACAAGAATAAGAAAATTAAAATGAAGCAATGAGCTTCACCTTGATCACTAAGATTGGGCCGACTGCATTCACCTCATAGGCCAGCAGCAGAGACGATTTCTGAACTTTGCTCAGTGTAGTCTCTGTGACAGGATACAGAAGAAACTTGATTTCAGATAAGTAACCGGGGGATTAATGCTTGCTAATTTCTGAATGTTGTGTTCAAATGTGATCAAGGTAGAGAATCCACCTGGTTGTATCACATTTGGGATGGAAAGGATGCCGGTGGAGTTGATCAGCAGGTCAAGAGAACCGTGGGTCTCTCCAATCGAGGCGGCGGCGGCCTGGCATGGAAGAATCAAACTTGCACATTAGCCTGCGTTTTACTAGCAGCATGAACTGTATAGCTCAGCAGAATCAGTTAGCAATGTGGGTAACATTCGTCAGGTTCTTAATCCCTGATGATAGACACAACAGTTTATTCAGGAGCATTTCATCCGACTACTATCTGAATCGAATAAATTTCTCAGGCTGCAGCATCGCTGACCACCAGACCAAAATCTGCACATAGGTTGCCTTTTTACTAGCAGCATGTACACCAAACTACAGTACCAATTGGCAACATTACTAAATTTGTCAGATTGTGGATCCATATCAACAAACATGACAGTTTATTCAGAACTCAGGAGCATTTCCTCTTGACTACTCTCCAAATCAAATAATTTCGCAGGCTGCAGCATCGCTGACCACCAGTTACCCACCAATGTATTAAACTAGGTGGAGGCCGCTGTGGTCGTACCTCTATGGTGCTCTCGTCGGTGACGTCGAGAGGCAGCACCGTGAGGCGCCCCGGCGCGTGCTCCTCCTTGAGCTTCTGGAGCTCCGCGGCGGAGGCCGGAGCGCGGCAGGTGGCGACGACGCGGCCCTGGTCGCTCCTCCGCAGCAGCTGCCGCACCTGCCCCCCACCCAGATTGACACATGACAAATCAGTTGGAGCGAATCGCAAATTCGGAGGAATCGGAGGGGGCGAATGCGGAGAAGGCGAAATGGGGATTGGAGCAGGCGGAACCGCGGAAGGGAACTCACGAACTCGAGGCCGATCCCCCGGGACGCGCCCTGCACCATGGCCACGCCGCCGGCGCCGGCGGAGGCCGAGGCGGAGAAGGCCCTCGCGGCCACCGCCAGCCCCGCCATCGCTCCTCCTCGCCACATCGGCGGATTCGTCCCCGCCCACCTTCTCCTCCCTTCACAATATCTCGCAGATCATGGCACGCCTCGCACAGCTTGCTCGCGATTGAACAAGGAGGATTGGAAAAGGTGGTTGCGTTCGGATTGCGCAGTAATGGTGGCGCCCGTGCACGGATCGGGGATTCTCATGGCTAAACGGCGGGACACGTATTCCAACCTTCCCATCTCACTCTCTCTCACACGCTTTACACGCGCGCACACGAATTTTTTTTTATTTTACGATTTTTCAAAAATAAATACTTGGTCAAAAATTTAGCAAATTTAGTCTTATGTCGCCAGTTGAACTGGCTATCGCCGGCCCAAACGGCGAAAAAATAAAAAATCGAAGCCTTTCGCCACCCCATCCGGCGAAAAGGTAAAAGCTCGTGCCACGTCAGCTGTCGATACGGTCAAAGGTGAGTTACCGAGGTCAAAATAAAAATCGCCGCCCCATCCGGCGAAAAGCTGTCGGCGCCACGGGCCTACGAAGCTTTCGCCGCCCCATCCGGCGAAAGCCCTTATCGCCGTAACGGTCGGCGAAAGGCTCGAGGCCTCGCCGTTTCATCCGGCAAAAGCGCCCCCGTCCATAAAAACGACGCGCGAGCGCCCTGGCTCCAGAAGAGAGCGACCGGCGCGCCTGGCTCCAGAAGGAGCTCTTTCCTTTGCTCGGTGAGGAAGAGAGGAGGAGGGGGAGAGGGGTGGGGTGGAGGGAGGGAGATTGAAGCGAAGCTCTGTCAGATCTGCGCTTCGTTTCAGGTATATTTCTAAACTTGGATCTTTTATAGTTTCATGTTTGTAGTTTAGTTTTCTTGATATAAACTAGGTCATGGAAACGTTTAGTCACTAGAGATGTAGACTGCTTAGTAAATTAGGTGTTAATTTTTATATCTATATGTAGATGCTAGTTAGTAACTAGTGGTAGTATATTTTTAGTTTGCATGGTAGGTAGTATATGGTTAGTTTGGATGTGTGCACGTAGAAAAATTTGTAGTATAGTTTTTTTTATCAACTATGTCATTCGAAAAAATTTGTAGATATGAACCAGGACATAGAAAAAAATTAGTTTGTAGATCTAGACTGCTTTATAAATGTTAGGTGTAATTTTAGATGCTAGGTTTTAGATTTAGTTGTGCACACGTAGATTTTAGTTTTAAGTTTAGTTATTTTATATGAACTAGGACATAGAAAAAAATTAGTTAGTACATCTAGACCGCTTTATAAATTTTTGATGTAATTTTTTATAGGTATATGTAGATGGTAGTTAGTATTCTGTAGATAGCTAGTTAGCATGTGTACACGTAGATACTAGGTATATGTATATGGTAGTTAGTATTTTGTAGATAGCTAGGTAGCCGTTGTCATACAAAATTATTAATTAGTAATGTGTAGTTTTGTTTTATAAAATACTTTAGATACCTATATACTGATGGTAGGTGGTAATTTTGATATAACTATATGTAGATGTTTTTTCGTGTATATTTTCTAAATGTGTGTAGGATCGAAGCCCTCTAATATAGCTATCAGAGGAGGGGGGGGGGGGGTGAATGATAGCAAAACTCGCAGCGTAAAACTTTTCACCCTGAAACAGATTTTGAATAGTCCACTAAATCGTGTGTGGCTCTCTGACCGTAACTCCTAAATTCTTGATATTTTACCAGAAAATAACATATGAAATTGTGAAGCCAACCCAACTGGAATCACGTCAATCCGAGGTCTATAACTCAAGATATAAAATAAACAAGCATGTAACGTCGGATGGTGTCGCGAATTAGCCGAGCCCTAATTTCGAGATTAAACAAAAACTAATTAGGGCTAACCAACTAAACTTTTCAGATCAATAGCTTAAAGCCCCAGCACGGTTTTGGATGGATCAAAACAAGTCTAATCACGTTGAACAACAATTCAATCTAAAACCAAAACCGTAGATATGAAAGAGCATTCAAAGCAATGAGCGGAGAGGGAAGCGAGATTACCAACACATCAATTTGCAAACCTTAATCTTTATTGCATCAAAGATGTGTTCAAAAGATACTTACTCAAGCATCCATACAAATATCTCCGCGAGATCCCAAAACCCTAGACAACCCTAGGAAAAACAAAACGAAGCCGCCGCCTCCCTGCGTCGTCCTTCTGCCTTGCGTTACTAAATTCCCTCGGTCAAGACCGACACCCTCGGTCTCCTCTTTTTATACGGCCAGCAAAACCAGCGTGGCCTTCTTTCTTTTTCCTTTTCTCCGCTGCATACCAGCAGCAACTCGTGTCCATGATGGACACAGTCCAAGCCACACAGGCCCACCTCATACACACGAGGCAACCAGCCAATAGTGGCCCATGTATGACTAGACATACGCGACCAAACCCAAAAACCTAAGTCCAATTGGACTATGCACCAAACCAGCACACACATGTGCATCCACGTCCACGCGTGCATGCCATGGTGCACACAACCTGCTACATGTCCTGCGCAGCACCGACGCAGCTATCAATTCCATACCTCACGTCACCGAGCCTTCCTCGGCTCGTGTCTTCTCCGCACGTCTAGACCGCACACCACGAGCGATGACATGCCGTAATGACTAAGCGATCATATCGCTAGTCCCTTCTCCGATCAGAACGTTGGCAGTCCCGTTCCAATCAACATCATCTGTCGACACCGAGACACATGCTCGCGCATCGACAAGTCCTCACATGCACCGTTCTCTAGCCCGAACGTCTCGCGTGACCTCCTTGACCAATAGGACCTCAGTTCCTCCCTGAACTTAGTCCCGAAACCTCAGTTCCTCCTGAACCTAGTTCCAGTCTGTCACCGACCACGCTCTGCCTCAAGCAACACCTGCACATGAAACACACGCAACCGCGTACGAGCACAAGTCCACGACTTGACTCAAGATCAGTCCATGCAACACCACTCACACAAGTGTGTCACATCAATATCAAAACACGCTACCACGAGCGCAACACATTAGCAAACATGCATAGCACCATATGCCATTATATTAATCACTTTGCAATGCCAATTTCAATACAAACCAATTTTTCATCACACATGATCTCACAATCTCCCCCTTGATGAAAACATTGGCAACACCATAAAAACATTGAACATTGGCATTCACTTTCATAAATATTATTTTTCAATCAAAAGCAAAGTGAAAAGATCACCATAAAAGATAAGAAAGCAAAAGAAAAATATTCCAATGTGAATGTGCAATGTGTGAGCAATGTGCAAAATTCTCCCCCTTTGACAATGGATTTATCAAGAACACAAAAGAGAAGAGAACTTTTTTTATTTTCAGAATGATCATTTTTTTTATCATGAGCATCATAAATCATCCATGTATGTAGCAAATACTCGTCCAAGCCATGCTAGAAAATAGTTGCACTCTCACATCCATGCATATACAATGTAATTTCAGCACAACTAAAATATCAAGTGCAATTAACAATTTATTTGCATGACATGATCTCCCTTTCTCAACTACTTCAGAACTTGAAACTTTTGTGCACTTAAATGATGCTTTAAAAACTGATTTGTTTTATTGGTTGCAACAAAAATAAATTGCAAGGAATTATATGCACCATCAGCCTTACTTTTCAACCTAGTCAAGCCTATGTCATTTGACAATCAAAAGCTTAAGAACAAGGTTTCGGTCATACACAACTTCTCACAAGTTCATATCAAATGTGCAATGATAAGCCGTCTCATCAAGAAGAAGTGAGATAATGCATATTTCCTTGATCTTTCTCAATTCATTTTTTTCAGCATATCTAACTTTTATAATTCAGAATTAACACTTTTATGCAAGATCAAAGTAGACAAGAAAGTTCAGTCATGACACCATTTAATTCAAGTTGTCATTCCATTTAGAAAGTCATGCCAAAACTATACCATACATGCATATATGAAAGGCACAATTACATTATAGCATAAGCATTGCTTCAAATGTCATACATGTACAAAATATAATGCTCATTACTGTTTCTCAGTTTTCTGAATTTTTATTTTTCAGAAATTAAAATTCACAGAACAAAATTAAATCTGATCACAAAGAGTTCAAAAACTCCCCCTCAAAACAACCATCTCCAAAGAGTCATCCCACAATGAAGCCAACTCCCCCTCAAATAAATAACCAATGAAATCAAGAGAGATAAAGTGAGATACAAGTGTTTTGAGTTGTCTTGGTATATGTTCAGCTACACATAAGTAAAAATCATGATGTAGCATATATCAAGTATGAAAAGGCATCATATGAATTTAACATGATCGATAGGGGATAAAAATATGAGCATATCAACAAGCATCTCATCTCATACCACAAATAAATATATATGTAATGTAAAAGGTATGAGTGCAAATAGCTCACATAGTATTGCTGCACATATCTCATAAGCCCATCTCAAAGGTGTAGAGAACCATCAATATCTTCATCATATCATGTCAAAAAGATCAAGTACATAAAGCTCATGTTCTCCAACCCAAATCTGAAAACCCACATAGCATTAGGTGATGTCGAGGCCTTTGTACTGGGGTTAGTAATAAAACATTTAGGAATCCAGTACCGAGACACACGATGAAAGCCCGTAGGTACAACACAGGTATTTTTATGATAAAAATCAGATCTGCGTTCACTTGTATTTCTACCAACAAAAGGTGTTTGCTTCACCGTATGCACATAGTGAGCTGCCACAAACTCACGAGGAACAAAATGTGCACTTCTGAAATTAGAACTAGCTTTAGCACTTTCTTTTCTTTGTTGTTTAGCTAGTCTAAAACAAAATTCTTTCTTATGTCCATCTCTACCACAATGAGTGCAAGTGTACTTGACTTTATATTTAACTTGAGAAGTAGAAGCAACATTTGCATCAATTGTGCTAGTAGATGACATAACTCCAGCAGATTTAAAAACCATCTTTTTAGGCTCAACACGAGTTTCAAATTTACCACTACCAAGAGATTTAATAATAGTGGGAGCATTATTCTTGTAGTGAGTATAAGGATCAAATCCTAAACCAGTTTTATATTTTTGTGAGCTAGTCTTTTGTTCCAAAATTTGATTCAAACTTTTAGTTCCCATTTTATTTTGCAAATATTCAATGCGTTTCAAAAGGGTGGAACAATTATCACAAGAACTAGACATAGATTTCTTTTGTTTAGCACAATTAGAGCAAGAAAGAACCTCATGTGTAGAAAAATCATGTTTCAATTGATCAACTCTAGCATTTGCATCTTTTAACTTTAGTTCAAGAATATCGCAATTATCACAAGAAGTTGGTTCATCAATTATACACACATGATTCTCATTTTTCTCTTTTTCAGATTTAAGTTGCTCTAAAGTTGAAGCATGCACATCTCTTAGAGAAGTAAATTCAGCATATATTGAGTCACATGATTTGCATGAATCATCACCAGGAATTAAGGTTTTAAGCCTATCAATTTCAGCATGTAATGATTTAATAAAAGCATCATGTTTCTTAATCTTTTTATTTCTTTTCTCTAACAAAGTGATAGAGCTGGAGTGCCCGATCTTTCGGTGAGTGGAGATAATTTCGATTTGGTGGAAGTCGACCCTCACGATCCGACTACGACGAGCGAACCCGAAGCGCCAATGCAATCGCTGAACCAACTCCCTGTGGTTACCGACCTTGTTGAAGCAAGATCAGCCTGATCACGAAGATCAATTCCTGTGCGCAATCGAAGAACGAACAAGAACGAGAGGCGAGCAATCTTATTATCACTCGAAGGTGGAGTTCTGAATCACGAGGACAGCACGTATTTGTGCGGCCGTGAATGTAGCTAAAAGCTAGATGTAAAACAAAACTCAAGTCTAAAAATACAAAAGGAGTCTATCTAAATAGGGGGCGCAGCCCCTAGGGTCGGCCGTGTAGGACGGCGGCGTGCTACAGTACCCACGGGTACTGTTCATGCCTAGGGTTGCTGAGTTGGGCCTCCTGTTGGGCCAACAGGCCAAATGACGACGGCGCAGCGCCTTGGCAGATTCTGGACGTCTACTTGTTTTGATTATTCCCGTTGACTCAAATGGAATTTTGGCATGAGACCGGTGCCATTGGAAAGTGTGTCTCCTTAGCTTTCCATCCATATGTAGAACGCCCAAAACGGACACCGTATGTGGCCGGGGCGACCAAAACATCACGGACTGCTCCTGAACTCCGAGATGGACTCGAACTTGAGTTGTTTTGGGCCTCCACCTTGGTGACTCGAATTGAATTAGCCTTGGGCCTCCTTCATGACTTGGACAACCTTGTTGGACTCCTCCTTCACTAATGCATGACCCAATCATGGTCGTATGCATGTGTTTCATGTCCTCATCATCCTCCCCTTCTTGACGAAAAGCCGTCCTCGGCGTCAATTGTACTTCAAACCGATCCTGCATAACACAAAGGAGAACGGGGTTTCGAAAACCAAGGAAAGCAAAAATATTAAGAGGAGGGATGTCACTATGTATGCGCTTGGCGAAAGTATCATCTTGCATAGAACTTTTAGCAAGCATGTATGCTTCTTGATCGGGCGACACACGATGTTTTTCAACACGATCCTGCACAAGATTAGTACCAACAAAAGACAAAGCAGGCATAGATAGCAACCAGCAAGGCTCCCCTTCTTTATAGTAAACTTGTTTCATGAAAATAGAACTAGAGGAATGTAAATTAGGATGTGTAGTATGGCTGTCCTCTAATTGATCATAATCTGTCACAACAAAAGAAGTACTCATATCGCAACCAATGTAGACTCTTTGTATCATACATTGTCCTTTGTTGTCATATTTGCCAATAACATGATAAGTATGTTTAGCAAACCGAGGCAAATCAGCATTGTGAAAAAGTCTCTCTTGCAAACAATCTAGATTACACAAATCATCAAATTCAATGTAACCCAAAGTATGTAAAGAAGACAACAATCTTAGTTCATCATTTGCGCTAGCAATATGCATAACATGTTTATTTTCAGTACAAATGGTTGGTTCCAAAACATGTAGAACTGAAGCATGATCAACCAATTCATCTTTATCACAAGGAACAACAAGCTCATCATCATGTGACAAAGATTCGACAAGAGATGGTTCCACTAACAATTGCTCTATAATAGCATGAGGTGTGGAAAAATTCAGCACAGTAGAAGTGGTCTCACCATCCGTGAGTAGAACACCTGTGATCGTGGGCGCTGTAGGTGTGGCCGTCCTCTCGCACGGTGTAGTGCTAGGCGTGGATGGCGCAGGGAGAGCAAGATCTATACTGGATGCCGGGCTTCGTCCTGCAAAAGAGTTAGTATATGTCGTCGAGCGGCGTCCCTGCACTTCACGTTCAGCTTTGCAAGCATATTCAAGCAATGTGGGCATATCAACACAATCTTTATAATCAAGTATGTCCTGAATTTCGCGGTTCAAACCACCGCGAAAACGTGCCATAGCAGCGTCATCCGTCTCAAACAAACCACAACGAATCATACCTTTTTGTAGCTCCTGGTAATAGTCCTCAACAGATTGTTGACCTTGCTGAAATTGCTGCATTTGTTTAAGCAAATCTCGGGCATAATATGAAGGTACAAAGCGATGTCGCATAGCAGTTTTTAATTGAGCCCAAGTGGTTGGAATAGCAGTGGGATGTCGTTGTTTATAATCACGCCACCACATTAAAGCAAAAAGAGTAAATGCACTAATAGCAGCTTTAACTTGTGCACTAGCAGGAATATCATGGCATAAAAAATTCTGTTCAACCTCTAATTCCCAATCAAGATATGCAGCAGGATCATATTTGCCATTATAAGAGGGTATATTAAATTTAATCGTAGCAAATGAGTCAATGTGTGGAGGACATACCACACGGCGGGCACAACCGTGGCGATCTCCATCGTCTAGCTCCATGTCACTGTCATAGTCCTTGTGCAACGCCGTGACCGACGTGGACCACGCATCGAATCGTGCCACGATGCCGTTGACGTCTCCTGACATGATTAGCGCAAACACAAAAACAAAAATCCTAGGACAGCAAAGGTGTGTATGTGTGTGTATGAGATGCTCACAAAGATGCTGCGATCAAATTCTTATCCGTTCTTACCAAGCAACAGGGGCGACCTGCAAGCAACAAGTAGCACCTGCGAAAGATTGGTGCAGCGATTGCCTGGAGAAACAAAAGTCGGCTCGTCGTAGGAATATGTGTAGTTCTGGGTAGGCTGCACTCAAGTCAAGGATTAGCACAGTCTAACAATAATGCAAAGTTGAATAATAGTGCTAAACATGTAACAAAGATGCTGGAAACAAGTGCAAAACGAGATGGAAGCAAAGCACAAAAACTGGCGGCTTGGGAAAAATTCGGTCTGGGGGCGACAGTTTTCTCGGTCTGGGATGGTGTCGATCTGAGCAACAGAAAAAGAAATTTGGTTCGATATGAGCGGAGGGCGACCAGGAGCGACGCGCGGGAAAACCGAGACGGGCTCAGTTGGCTCTATGCCAAGGAAGTCACGATCGTTCCGTTCCTTTGTTTTTTTTGTTACTCCCTTTTTTTTTTACTTTCAAAAGGATACGACAAGAAAAAAAAATGTGCCGTGCAAGGGGCGCCACACAGGGACGCCGTTCCAGGGGACAGCGACGCTATGTCTTTTGTGTCTCTTTTTCTTTCCTTTTTTTGCTGAACTTTCCTCTCTTTTTTTTTTTTGATTTTCCTTCTTCTTATTTTTTTTTGACTCGCCAAAACAACCAGCGGAGAGACCGAACAAGTAGCGATCTGGGGAAAACGCGCGTGTGGTGGGGCGCGAGGGAAGGGGGGTGTGCGTGAGGGAAAAGGGCGCTGCAGGGGGGTGCGGCACGCGATGAACGGCGGCGGCGACGGTTTGTCGAGATGCAAAGTGATCAGCAACAATTGAACGCGAAGCACACAAATTCAACAACGCAAATTATTTAAAGAGAGTGCAAGGCGAAGAAAGGTGCTGGGACAAGGATCTAACCTGATGAATCTTTTTTTTTGGTTTTGTGGACTGTAGGTAATGAAAAACACTCGATAAACTCACCGATCAACCTGGACTTTTGATACCACTTGATAGAGCTGGAGTGCCCGATCTTTCGGTGAGTGGAGGATAATTTCGACTTGGGCGGAAGTAGACCCTCACGATCCGACTACGACGAGCGAACCCGAAGCGCCAATGCAATCGCTGAACCAACTCCCTGTGGTTACCGACCCTGTTGAAGCAAGATCAGCCTGATCACGAAGATCAATTCCTGTGCGCAATCGAAGAACGAACAAGAACGAGAGGCGAGCAATCTTATTATCACTCGAAGGTGGAGTTCTGAATCACGAGGACAGCACGTATTTGTGCGGCCGTGAATGTAGCTAAAAGCTAGATGTAAAACAAAACTCAAGTCTAAAATACAAAAGGAGTCTATCTAAATAGGGGGCGCAGCCCCTAGGGTCGGCCGTGTAGGACGGCGGCGTGCTACAGTACCCGCGGGTACTGTTCATGCCTAGGGTTGCTGAGTTGGGCCTCCTGTTGGGCCAACAGGCCAAATGACGACGGCGCAGCGCCTTGGCAGATTCTGGACGTCTACTTGTTTTGATTATTCCGTTGACTCAAATGGAATTTTGGCATGAGACCAGTGCCATTGGAAAGTGTGTCTCCTTAGCTTTCCATCCATATGTAGAACGCCCAAAACGGACACCGTATGTGGCCGGGGCGACCAAAACATCACGGACTGCTCCTGAACTCCGAGATGGACTCGAACTTGAGTTGTTTTGGGCCTCCACCTTGGTGACTCGAATTGAATTAGCCTTGGGCCTCCTTCATGACTTGGACAACCTTGTTGGACTCCTCCTTCACTAATGCATGACCTAATCATGGTCGTATGCATGTGTTTCATGTCCTTATCACAAAGTGACAAGTTTTTCAACAGCAACAAATAAATCATCATATGAAGGTTCTACCTCATTGTCGTTGTAGCTATCGATGTCGCTATTGGTGAAGCTCTTGTTGCTTGCCATGAGACATAAGCTTGTCAAATTACGCACCTTCTTCCTTTTAGATATTTTCTCTTCATCGCTGTTGTCCGGATCAACATCGCTCAAGTTTACTTGCTCAAGTGCTGAAAGAACTTGCTGCACCACTTTGTTGTTCAAGTAGCTCTTCTTTTTGTTGCTCTTAGATGTGTGCTTCTTCATAGTAATTTCAGCAACATCCTCTTCTTCAGAATCCTCATCATCCCTTGAAATCCTTGCTAGAAACTTTGGGCACTTGGGACGAATATGTTTCAGCGAGCCACACTCAAAACATCGAGGACTGGAATTTTCTCTCTTCCTTGATCTCACATTTTGCAAAGCTTTCTTGAAGCGAGTAGAGAGAAGTGTCAAATCATCTTCCGGGAGTTGTTCTAGCTGTTCATCGGTTAGTGAAGACAAAGAAGACAAAACAATGCTAGTGGAGCAAACATCATCATGAAATTTGCTAGATTTAGAAGCTAAAGCAATAGACTTGGAACCATGCTTCCTAGCAAGAACATCTAATTCATGAGTTTTCAATTTAGAGTAAAGCACATCTAATGTAAGAGTACTCATGACAGTAGATTCTCTAATTGAAGTAACTTTCATCTCCCATATAGACATATCTAATGCTCCAAGTATTGGCGTGCATTTTCAGCATCAGTGTAAGTAACATTAACAGCACGCAAATTGCTAAGAATTTTATTAAAGCGAGCAAACAAGTCATCAAGTGATTCACCGGGTTTCATCTCGAAATGCATATAATCTTTCTTATACATATCTTGGCGTACCTCTTTAATTGTAGACGAACCCTTATGATAATCACATAAAGCTTTCCATACCTCATATGCAGACTTGTGATGAACCACACGATCGAAGTCGCTCCTTTCTAGCCCTTGAATGATTAAATTTCTTGCCTTGCTGTTGTTCTCCACATTCGCTCGATTATCGTTGTTGACTTGATCTGGTACTGCAAAAGGAGTAATAACCTTCTCCCAAATCAGCGAGCCTTAGTGCCTGAATATATGCCTCCATCTTCGCTTTCCAAAACTGAAAATCAACACCATCGAAAACACACGGTTTTGTGGAATACCTATCCATTGCTAATAATTCTAATCACTGGTTAAGATCAATTAGAAAACAACTAGCTCTGGTACCACTTGTAGGATCGAAGCCCTCTAATATAGCTATCAGAGGGGGGGGGGGGGTGGGGGGGTGAATGATAGCAAAACTCGCAGCGGAAAACTTTTCACCCTGAAAACAGATTCTGAATAGTCCACTAAATCGTGTGTCGCTCTCTTACCGTAACTCCTAAATTCTTGATATTTTACCAGAAATAACATATGAAATTGTGAAGCCAACCCAAGTGGAATCACGTCAATCCGAGGTCTATAACTCTAGATATAAAATAAACAAGAATGTAACGTCGGATGGTGTCGCGAATTAGCCGAGCCCTAATTTCGAGATTAAACAAAAACTAATTAGGGCTAACCAACTAAACTTTTCAGATCAATAGCTTAAAGCCCCAGCACGGTTTTGGATGGATCAAAACAAGTCTAATCACGTTGAACAACAATTCAATCTAAAACCAAAACCGTAGATATGAAAGAGCATTCAAAGCAATGAGCGGAGAGGGAAGCGAGATTACCAACACATCAAATTGCAAACCTTAATCTTTATTGCATCAAAGATGTGTTCAAAAGATACTTACTCAAGCATCCATACAAAGATCTCCGCGAGATCCCAAAACCCTAGACAACCCTAGGAAAAACAGAACGAAGCCGCCGCCTCCCTGCGTCGTCCTTCTGGCTTGCGTTACTAAATTCCCTCGGTCAAGACCGACACCCTCGGTCTCCTCTTTTTATACGGCCAGCAAAACCAGCGTGGCCTTCTTTCTTTTTCCTTTTCTCCGCTGCATACCAGCAGCAATTCGTGTCCATGATGGACACAGTCCAAGCCACACAGGCCCACCTCATACACACGAGGCAACCAGCCAATAGTGGCCCATGTATGACTAGACATACACGACCAAACCCAAAAACCTAAGTCCAATTGGACTATGCACCAAACCAGCACACACATGTGCATCCACGTCCACGCGTACATGCAATGGTGCACACAACCTGCTACATGTCCTACGCAGCACCGACAGCAGCTATCAATTCCATACCTCACGTCACCGAGCCTTCCTCGGCTCGTGTCTTCTCCGCACGTCTAGACCGCACACCACGAGCGATGACATGCCGTAACGACTAAGCGATCACATCGCTAGTCCCTTCTCCGATCAGAACGTTGGCAGTCCCGTTCCAATCAACATCATCTGTCGACACCGAGACACATGCTCGCGCATCGACAAGTCCTCACATGCACCGTTCTCTAGCCTGAACGTCTCGCGTGACCTCCTTGACCAATAGGACCTCAGTTCCTCCCTGAACTTAGTCCTGAAACCTCAGTTCCTCCTGAACCTAGTTCCAGTCTGTCACCGACCACGCTCTGCCTCAAGCAACACCTGCACATGAAACACACGCAACCGCGTATGAGCACAAGTCCACGACTTGACTCAAGATCAGTCCATGCAACACCACTCACACAAGTGTGTCACATCAATATCAAAACACGCTACCACGAGCGCAACACATTAGCAAACATGCATAGCACCCTATGCCATTATATTAATCACTTTGCAATGCCAATTTCAATACAAACCAATTTTTCATCACACATGATCTCACAATGTGTTAAAATTTTGGTAGTATAATTGAAACCAAAGGTTATTTACTCACAGGTATCATTGTCGTGGTTAATGTTGGCAGGCATGTCAGAGAGTTTATTTTTCCAAGTGTTTTATGGGCCTGGGAAGGTTAGGTATGGTCCTGAAGGGGTAGACTTGTCCGAATTTAAGTCTTTCACCAAACAAGTAGTTCGAGCAAGAGAGATGAACTGGACTCTCAGTGTGCAACTGGCTATTCAAGGCATTTGGACTTGACAGGGAGCAATTTGAGCTGTCAGTCATGGCTGTAGTAAGGTTTCGAATGGACACACCCCTGTTTTGGGAGTTGATGCCCCTTGCTGGAACCCAAAACTGGAGAGAGTATGTCAATATAGCTACCGAGCGTGGCTTACCACTAGTCTTGTTTGTTCAAGTTTATCAGAAGATTGGGTCTAGCAGTCAGCATCAGGATGAAGACAATGCAATTACAGTCGATCCTGCCCAAGAAGATACTGAACAAGAGGAGGTAGATGGAGAGCACGAGTAGGTAGATGGTGAAGACGCACCCCATGAACCAACCAGCGAGGCTGATGAGGGGGAACACATCCCTGAGTTAGTCGAGCAGGTTGAGAGGGAGGGGCAAGAGCAGTTTGATACCATGGAGGGAGACACTTCAGATGAGGAGGATTGTTATCCCGTGCCACGCAACTGGTCAAGCTATGACTATTCAGCTCTAACTGTCAATGAAGGCGAAGCAGTGGATTGGGAGTACAGAGAGAATGAGGTTTCTGTCGGTGCAATGTATGCAAGTGGGGATGAAGTTAAGAAGCCATAAAGCGGTGGTCTACACTATCTTTGCAAAGGCAGTTCTGAGTGGTGAAGAGCAGCCCAAAGGTATATGATGTGTGCTGCGTGCAAAGCAACTGCCCTTTTAGAGTTCATGCATTTAAAGGCAAGTGGACTGATTACTGGGAGGTGTCGAAATTGGTGGAGCATGAATGCCAACTTGAGGAGTTAAACCCACATCGCCGCAACCTTACAGCAGATTTTGTGGCTCAATTCATGTATGCTCAGATCGTCGACAATCCCAGCTTCGAGCCAAAATCAATTATTTGTGCCGTGGAAGAAAAATTTCATTACAAAATCAGCTACAACAAAGCGTATAGAGCAAAGCAGAAGGCAATGGAGATCAAATGGGGGACGTATGAAGCGTCGGATAACAATCTTCTAGCCTTGTTGCACAACATATGTTTGAGAAATCAAGACAGTTACTATGACTTGAAAACCTATCCCTGTGCTGAGAGACCAGGCATGCAGGTGTTGCAGCGTTCATTCCTAGCCTTAGGTGCTTGTTGACGGCCATTACAACCTAGTTTTGACCGTCAACAATTCGGTGAAATGAAGATGATCATACCATGTTCCATGCATAAATGTGTTTATAATAACAAATTCCATAGGGCCCTTACAGGAGTCATTGTTTGTTCATTGTCGATCTGTCATATTTCAAGTTTTGTCATCACCGTCATCTGACGCTGAGTAATTTTGACCATGTGTTAGCAATTAGCATTTTTGCTTGGACCAGGGGCATCAGCTTGAATACATTTGCCCTAAAAAAGAACTTGAGTACATTTGCTTCGTCAGTACTCTGATCGTGCAAGTGAATGGAGGCGCGTCCTTTTCCGCGTGCGCCGTATCCCGGTGGGGGCAGGGCAGCTGTGGGTTGCTAGCTGCAGCGTGCGGGATGTGCCCTGCTGTGCCCTTTTACGATCTGCAAAGTGAGCTGACGGCGATATCGCACCGACTACAACACGATCGCATCGGCATCATGCAAATCGGGTTCCTTAAAGGCCGCTTGCCCTTCCTGGCCTCTCCGCGATTCCGCGGTACGACATGTTGACGTGGCTCGCTCCTGGAGCGAGCACTCGCAGCGCGGGAGGTTTCTGCCGCTCTGGACAGTTTTTTTAAAAAAACCCTCTATTTTCCAATAATTACAACGGAGTCCATAAAGTCCACAACGCACATTACTCGTGTTCAGATATTTTCCAAACAGACCCTCCAATTAGATTGTATTTCAGCGCACAGAAGAGAAAGCCCCTGCAGAGAGTTTTTCAGAAAGCACCCCGCAACCCCCCCCCCACCCCCAGCCGCACCTCCTCCTGCTCTCCACCGCGGCGCGCTGCCACCCTTGCTGCTGGGGCCAGCCTGAGCCCACAGCGGGGCGCGACCGAGCGGGGCCGGCCTCGGCGCACCGCGGCAGCCCCGCGAGGGCCGGCCTCGGTCCACGGCTACGCACGGCGGCGGGCGGCCTTGTCGCCCAGATTTGGATCCACGACGTCCTCGTCGGCGGCCGGCGAGGAGCGGCGGCACCTCGAGTGGCTGCTCGACCCTTTAGTCCTGCAGCAGCACCACCACCACCTCCTCTACCTTCAGGCCGTCGCCGGTCCCTGGTCAGTGCCGCCGCCTTCTCTCTTTCTCTGCGCCACTGTCGTTTCGCTGGTCCACGCCGCCACCCACCTTGTACCTCCGCTCTGGTGCCTCCCTCAGCATCGACAGGACTGTAAGATTTCTTATCCCTTCTATTTTTTGGTAGATAAATCGATCTTGGTAGTTGCAATTTTAATCTTTTGTTCTAGGCAGATGGATCCTTGTAGGCTAAATGCATAAGATTGGTAGGGAAATTGGACGCCAACCACATCGGATCCAAGTATCAAATCAGGGATAGGCACAGGCACGGGCACAACTCAAGCTTTTCATTAATGATTTTGAGTATGATTTTATTTTGTACATTAATTTGGTTAGTTTATTTTGAGAGAAGTTTGTATGTTGTAATGAGCATTTTTAGTTCATCAATATGTCTACTGCTGGAGGGAGTGCGACCGGTGATAGTGATCGTGGTTCGTCTCGCGGGAAGGGCAAAACTCCAATAGGACCTCATGATAAGTCGAAAAAACCAGGAGCTTGGGTGAAAGCACAACTTCATTTTTTAATAAAACACATGAAGAATGTGTTGCAAGGGGTGAGGAACCTGGTTTTGATCTTCAAGATCTGTTGCGGCGCTACGGTCCATCAGCACCAAACCCAGCTCCACCATCTTCTGCACCAGGAAAAAATATATCAGAGCATCCTACTTTCCCACCGAAGGATGGTTAAAGATATAGGTCATGTTGCATGTTGGATGTGGAGAAATTTATGTACGACATCTTGAATAAATTATGAACATTGGTCGTGTTTCATTATGACTTTGAGAAATACAATTTTATTTTCAATTAGATCACTTTGTAATGTATGAATAAATTATGAACCTTGGTCGTGTTGGATATTTCGTTAATTTTGTAATGTGTATGAATTAATTAGATCACTTTGCTAAATGTAGATGAATAGTCAATGGATGCACTTGGCGGACCGACGCAGTCAGGAGTTTTTCTCGATGTGGCGGAGGACAACAAGTCGCCGTCAGGTGACATGTGTTTGTCCGTGTGGTCAATGTAAAAATCAGAAATCGTACAAATCAAGAGGGGTTCTTCACTTCCATCTAATGACCCATGGTTTCATGCAAAACTATGCGGTTTGGTCGAAACACGGTGAAAGAGGAGTCATAATGGATGACAATGAAGAAGAGGAGGATGATAACGACATTCAATATGGTACCTTTGCGGATGTTCCAATGGATTATGCAGATCAGGATGGTGCTAACCAGGAAGATGTTGCTCCACAGAATGACCCTAATGATGCACTTGGTCAAATGTTACGTGATGCCGAGCAAGGCTGCGCCAATGACAAGGAAAGGAAAAAGATAGATCGTATGTTACAGGACCACAGAACTGATTTGTACCCAAATTGCAAAGAGGGGCTGAAAAGGTTGGGTATCACGCTTGATTTTTTGCAGTGGAAGGCATGTAATGATGTTACTGACAAGGGTTTTGAGGAATTACTGAAACTCGTGAAGAAGATTCTTCCCGAGGGTGACGAATTGCCATCAACAACGTGGGAAGCAAAACGGGTTGTTTGCCCTCTTGGTTTAGAGGTGCAGAAGATACATGCGTGTCCTAATGACTGTATCCTATATCGTGGTGCTGAATACGAAATTTGGAATTGTTGTCCGGTTTGCAAATGCGCACGCTACAAGATCAGGCGGGATGACCCTGGTGAGGTTGATGGGAGACTATTAAGAACAAGATTCCTGCGAAGCTGGTGTGGTATTTTCCTTTAATACCACGTCTGAAGCGTTTGTTCAGGAACAAAGAGCATGCCAAGTTGATGCGATGGCACAAGGAAGAACGTAAGAACGATGGTATGTTGAGGCACCCCGCCGATGGATCCCAGTGGAGAAACATTGACCGAGCATGCCCAACGTTCGATGCTGATGCAAGAAATTTAAGGCTTGGTTTAAGTACTGACGGCATGAATCCATTTGGTGAAATGAGCAGTAGTCATAGCACTTGGCCTGTGACTGTATGTATCTGTAACTTACCTCCTTGGCTATGCATAAGCGGAAGTTCATTATGATGCTGGTGCTTATCCAAGGTCCAAAGCAACCTGGCAACGACATCGATGTTTATCTAAGACCATTGCTTGACGAACTTAAACAACTGTGGAAGGAAAAAGGTGTTACTATGTGGGATGAGTACAAACAGGAAAGTTTTAACCTTAGGGCACTACTTTTCATCAACATCAATGATTGGCCTGCACTAAGTAACCTGTCCGGACAAACAAACAAAGGATATAAAGCATGCACCGCTTAGATGATACTGAAAGCATCTATTTGAAGCATTGTAGAAAGGTTGTTTACATGGGTCATCGTCGATTTCTTCCTTCGAAGCACGAACTACGAAAGAAATGTCCACACTTTGGCGGGATGCGGAGCACCGTACAAAGCCGATACACCGCAATGGACAAGATGTATTTGATATGGTGAAAAATGTAGAAGTAATATTTGGAAAGGGAGATGGAAGCCAACCTGTCAAGGCAGGTGAGGATGGGCGTGCCGCGATGTGGAAGAAAAGTCTATCTTTTGGGAGCTTCCTTATTGGAAATTGTTAGAGGTCCGCAACGCAATTGATGTGATGCATCTGACGAAGAATCTTTGTGTGAACTTGATCAGCTTCCTTGGTACTTATGGGAAAGATAAAAAGTTCTTAAACCTCAAGTCTCACGACTGTCATGTGTTGATGACCCAACTGCTTCCCGTCATACTGAGGGGTGTGCTACCAGTTAATGTGCGGAAAGCGATTGTGAAGCTATGTGCGTTCCTTAATGCAATTTCTCATAAGGTGATCAATCCTGAAGATTTGGATAGGCTACAGAACGACGTGGTCCAATGTCTTGTCAGCTTTGAGATGATATTTCCACCATCATTCTTCAATATTATGACACATCTATTGGTTCACGTCGTCAAAGAGATTCGTATACTGGGCCCGGTATTTCTTCATAACATGTTCCCTTTTGAGACATACTTTGCTGTTCTGAAGAAGTATGTACGTAGTCGTGTTCGTTCAGAAGGATGCATTGCTAAGGGATACGAAACAGAGGAGGTGATTGAATTCTGTGTTGACTTTATCGAAGACCTCAAGCCGATGGGTTGCCTGAATCACATCATGAGGGGAGACTTGGTGGAAAGGGCACACTAGGAAGAAAGACGATGGTAATCAGAGACATGCTGACATTTCGTAAAGCACATCTCACAATTCTACAACAGTCAGCCTTAGTTGCTCCATACATCGAGGAGCACATGAAGATTCTGTATGAAGAAAATCCAGAAAAGACCTGCGACATTTATTCAACGTCAACACAATAGTAGTTTCGCAGATTGGTTGCGAGAACATCTGATGGCTGTTGTGGGTATTGATGCGCAACTAGCCTTTCTAGCTAGGGGTCCATCGACAACGATCTTAAAATTTCAAGGCTACGACATAAATGGGTATACATTTTATACAAGAGCCCAAGACAAGAAGAGCACCAACCAAAATAGTGGTGTCCGGATCGATGCGACCGACAGCAATGGCAACAAGAACTCATACTATGGTGTCATAGAGGAGATATGGGAACTGGAATATAGACCTTTAAAGATCCCACTGTTTAAGTGTCAATGGGTGAAACTGACTGCAGGAGGAGTTACAACTGATGAGTATGGGATGACTATAGTGGACCTAAACAAGATTGGGTTTCTAGACGAACCGTTCGTCCTAGCCAAAGATGTGACACAAGTTTTTTATATAAAAGACATGGCTAGCAAGCCAAAGAAAGGGACGAGCAAGCAATCGGACCCATCAAAAGACGAGCCAAAGCGTCATATAGTTCTTCCTGGAAAAAGAAAAATCGTAGGAGTTAAGGATAAGACAGATGAAGATTATGATATGCTCGACGGTCGACCTCCATTCTCGGTGGCTGCTGACCCAAGCATCCTGTTAGCAGCAGAGGAGACACCCTATCTACGTCGCGATCACAATCAAGGGACATTTGTGAGGAGAAAGTTTGTTAGTGTTCAAGTAAACAATGATGCTGTATAATTTAATTGCACTATGATGAAAACTGTAATATTGTGTCAAAGTTAATTGTGTATGTATATTTTAAACCTACAGAAGTGCTCGTAATATTTTAACTATTTTTTCTCTTTCATTTCATATATAACAAATATATTAATTTTTTATGCTAAATATTGTATTTTTTAACCTAACCCCGACGTGGCTAATAATGTTTTAGTTATAATCTAAATAAATAAGACTAACTACAACCTAAATATATAAGACTAAGTATAACCTAAATAAATAAGACTAAGTATAACCTAAATAAATAAGACTAAGTATAACCTAAATAAATAAGACTAAACATTTAGATGTAGTAGTAATATTATTTAGCACCGGGTATTTGCAAAACCCGGTGCTAAATATAAAATTACGCCAAAAAAGTGGCGCTATTGGGGAAAAGCACGCGGGGCCCGCCCGCCAGGGGGGCGAACAGCGAAGGGAGGGCCTGGGCCCGCGGGCCTGGTCAGGTTCCCGACGGAACCCCGGGGGAGGTAGGGTCCCCCGGGAATCAAGCGCCGCCGGAAGAGCCGGCGGGGGAGGACCGGCCTCCGGAGAAGTCCCGACGAGGGAGGAACTTCCCCGGAGGATCGGTTTCCGCCAACAGCACTGAAGACTATCAGAGGAGGGAAGAGTAAGAGGAAGCCCAGACGAAGGACGCCGGACAAGCCGGAAGAGTCCCGGCCGCACGGGGCTCTACCGGGCGGGTGACGCTTTTTCGGAGGAGGACGGGGAGAAAGCCGAGGACGTCACCCAACACCATCTGTCAGGGGGTGACCTCACGGCGGAAGGATGGCAAGGGCCCCCACCCCTGCGCGGGAGGCACGGATGAAGACCATTACCCCACGACACCCCCCCCGTACCGGCGGGGCCCAGGGGGGTCCCGACACCGTACCGGGGGCACCCTGGTCATATCACGTTTCGAGCTAGGTCTAAGACCGCTATAAATACAGCCCCAGGGCCTTAGAGGCAGGGGTAGAATCACTCTTGTAAGATCATCTAGTCACTCATCCCCTAGAAGCTCTCTAAGGCATCGATCTTGCCTCAGAGCCCCGAACGTACTGTTTGGGCAACTGTAACCACCAACAGTTGGCGCCGTCCGTGGGGAGCGGTAGTGACTGAGAGCCACAATGGCCCCCGGAAAGGGCCGCAAGGGAAGCAAGGCGCCATCCGGCGATGCCCCCCCGGCAGCGGCGGAGATCGTCGCTGCCGCACTTCCGACCCTCACTGAGACCCCTGGGAGACCCGAGGGTCAGCCGACCACAGGTGGGGACGAGGCCCGCCCGGAGCGCGTGGACCTGGAGATGCACAGCGGCGACGAGGCGGAGAGCGAGGAAGGACAAGACGACCCCCATTCACTCAGGGAGAGGGAGACCGGAGTGGTCACCGGGCCCGGACGCCGGCCGACCACAGGCGAGCAGCAGGCCAAGGCCGCCGAGGAGGAAGCCAGCCGGCTCCAGGGGTGTCTCGAGCAGGCGCGGAAGGACGAGGAAGCCCGGGAGGCTGGCAGCTGGCAGACCATCGAAGAAGAGGCTCTCCGACGCGAGGAGGACTACCTGCGCCGAAGAGCCGACGCCATGCGCCGGTCCCAGGAGCTCCGCGCCGAGCTAGAAGCCCTCGAAGCCTCCGTGGCCAGGAGCGCTGGGGCGAGGGGCAGGGCAGCGAAAGGCAGCACAGCCGTCCGCGCCCTGGCAACCTCGACGACGACGAGTGTTTCTCCCGAAGACTGTATCGGAGCTCATGACGAAGCTGGAGGAATACGCGCGTGCGGAGGATGACGAGCTCCGGGAGCAAGCCCGAAGGAGCAGCGAAGAACACAGGTCATCCAAAGAGCAGAGACCCCAGGAGCCACGCTCGTCCCGAACCAGGGAGTGTAAAGACTCCCGGAAGAGGCGAGATCCTCCTTCTTGACGCTCATACCGGGAAGTCCATCACGTGGAAAGTTCCTAGGACACCGAGGAGTCCAAGGACGACCGAAAGCGGGAGAAGCGCTCAGACGATCGCAAGCCTCCGTCCCGCAACGTCAGGCCTCGTCACGACTCATCGACCAAGGGCGAGTCCTCCCGTCCATACGGCATCATCCACGAGCATCAGGGAGGACACGTCACTCGGGAGTGCCCTACCATAGAGGCTGCCAAAGCCGAGTCCCGAAAGTAACTCTGGGCATATTACCCGCTACCCATTACCCGAACCCGAAATACCCGGACCCGGACCCGAAGTACCCGAACCCGCACTACCCGATATTTAGTTCGGATATTAGATCCTATTACCCGAATTTATATTGGGTAGTTCGGGTAACTGCGCCCGGTACCCGAACTACCCGTAATAGGATTTGTGCTTTTTTATCTTGTCAATTACTCAAATGTCAAGTACCTATGTCTTTTATGAATGTGTCGTGGTTTACACTTGCATGTTGCATTTGCACAAGACGTCAAGACTTAAGTATCTAGTATATAGTATATGTTGAGTACCTATATCTTTGTGTTATTTTATTATTTGACTGTATCCTGACTCCTGTGATCTTATATATTTCGGGTAAATTGGGTATACCCAAACCCGAACCCGAAATTACGGGTACCCGAAATTTCGGGTAGCATTTTTTTTAGGCTGCAATCGGGTAATGATTTTCATTACCCGAAATTTCCAAAACCCGAACTACCCGACCCGAAATAATCGGGTAACCCGAACGCCCAGAGTTACCCGAAAGGAGGGAGGCGCATCGGGGAGGGCGGTCATGCACACCGCACCATCGCCAGCACCGGGTTGGGCCAGACCGCCACCTCTCGCGATGTACCCCGCGCCGTGGCCGCTGGCTATGCCGTTCGTCGCACCTCCTTCCCCCGGGAGGAGCCGTGCCCCCGCCCCCAAGTCAGCCAAAGCAGGAGCCCTGAGAGGTCTAGCACGTCGTCGGGAGCCATCGCGTAGTGCTCCCTATCACCGGGGGATCCCAGCAGCACCTCGACTCTAAAAGGCAGCGACGCACCTACGTGCGGGAGGTGCAACATGTCTCCTCGACATACATGCCCACCCTCCCGCAGCTTGCTGCCGTGCCCATCACCTTCTGCGTCGAAGACTGCAACGCCCCCATCTACCCGCACGGCGACGCCTTCGTCATCGCCGTCAATATCGCCGGCTCGGAGGTACAGAGGGTACTCATCGATGGGGGCAGCTCCGCGGACCTGCTGTTCATCAACGCTTTCGAGCAGATGGGACTCTCCCGGTCTCAGCTCACCACCGCCGGAACCCCCCTGAAGGGGTTCGGAGGAAGCGCCATCGCCGCGTTGGGGCAGATCGCCCTCCCAGTTACCTTCGGCTCCGGAGGATACACTCGCACCGAAGACATCACCTTCGACGTCGTGAACATTCCCTACCAGTACAACACCATCTTCGGGCAACGCCTCCTCAACACCTTCCATGCCATCCCCCATCACGGTTTCCTCTGCATGAAGATGCCAGGCCCCCGAGGCATCATTAAGGTGCTGGGGGACCAGAATATCGCGCGTCTCATCGATATCGGGCGAGCCCCGGGTCAACGGGAGGTCAACGAGCTCGCGTTGGAAGAAGAAGGTGACCCCGCTGGGCCAAGCTCGACACGCTTCATTCCCCGAGCAAGCCCGGAGGGAGCCACAAAGACTATCCCGCTCCGACCAGAGTGCCCAGAACGCTCCGTCCAAGTCGCGGCAGACCTCCCCGACCAGCTAGAGACATCCTTGGTGGAACTCGTCCGAGAGTAAGAGGACGTGTTCGCATGGACGCCTGCAGACCTCCAGGGCATTGACCGAAGCATCATCGAGCATCACCTCCGCATCGACCCCAATAAGAAGCTGTGGAAGCAGAAGGTGCGGAAGATGTCCGCAGAACGAAAGGAGGCAGCTAAAGCGGAGGTCCGGAAGCTCCTCGACGCCCGGGTCATTCAGGAGGTGCAGTACACAGACTGGCTGGCCAACCCCGTGCTGGTGAAAAAGAACAACGGAAAGTGGCGCATGTGCGTCGACTTCACCGACCTCAACAAGGCGTGCCCCAAGGACGACTTTCCCGACCAGATCGTGGACTCTACGGCGGGCTGTGAGCTGCTTTGTTTCCTCGACGCCAACTCCGGATACCACCAAGTGTGGATGGCCGTGGAAGATGAGGTCCATACCAGCTTCATCACTCCGTTCGGGACCTACTGCTACGTCTGCATGCCCTTCGGTCTCCGGAACACGGGCGCCACCTTCGCCAGGCTTGTACAGATCGTGTTCGAGGAGCAAACCGGTCGCAACGTCGAGGCGTACGTTGATGACACTAGTCGTCAAGAGCTGCCGGGAGCAAGACCTCACCCTGCCTCCGGGAGACGTTCGACAACCTACGGCGTACAGGTCTACACCTCAACCCCGAGAAATGCACGTTCGGCGTCCGCTCCGGAATGCTCTTGGGATACCTCGTTTCGTAGCACGGAATCGAGGCCAATCCCGACAAGATCCGAGCGATTCGAGAGATGGAACCACCGGCGACCACACGCGAAGCGCAACGACTGACCGGCAGGCTCGCCGCACTGAGCCGATTCATCGCCCGCTCCGACCCATTGCGGTGGACCAAGGAGCAGCAGCGGGCCTTCCGCGACCTTAAGAAGTACCTCGAGCATCCCGAGACCCTGGCCAGCCCCACGCCTGGAGCACCACTGCTGCTATGCATAGCCGCGGCAGACCGAGCCGTGAGCGCAGTGCTTGTCGAGGAGCGCCGGGTCCAGGGGAACGAGACCCAAGTCCCGGTATACTACGTGTCGGAAGCCCTAAGCGGAGCCAGAAGCCGCTACTCCGAGATCGAGAAGATGGCATACGCGGTCGTCATGGCATCCCGGAAGCTGAAGCACTACTTCACCGCCCATCCCATCACCATCCCGACGTCACATCCCCTGCGGGACATATTTGAGAACCGGGAAGCCATCGGAAGGATTAGGCAAATGGGCAGCAGAAATCGCCCCCTACACGCTCGTCTTCACCGCCCGGACGGTGATAAAATCCCAAGCCCTCGCGGACTTCGTCGCGGACTGGACGCCTGACGCCGGGCGTCGACGTGGCAGCCACCCCAGAACCATCGTGGGTGGCGCATGTTGACGGCGCCTGGGGAGCTTCCGGTGCCGGCGCCGCCGCAATCCTGGTCGGTCCGTTGGGACAGACCATGAGCTACGCCCTACGGCTGGAGTTCCCTTGCACCAACAACGTCGCGGAATACGAAGGCCTGATCCTCGCCTTGCAAAAGGCCGCGGCATCGGGAGCATGTCGCCTCCTCATCAAAAGCGACTCCCAAGTGGTCACCAGGCAAGTGGAGAAGGAGTTCCACGCTCGGGAGCCCGAAGCTAGCGCGATACCTCACGCTCGTCCGGTCCCTCGAGAAGAAGTTCCAAGGCTTCACGGTGTTACACATCCCTCGACTGGAAAATACGGCGGCCGACCTGTTGGCGAAAGCCGCAGCCCAGCAGGCGGCCCTGCCCTCGGAAGTCTTCTACGCTGTCGCGCACGAGCCCTCAACTGCGTCTAGGACGGAGCCCACCAGCCGCGAGGTTGCGGCCATCGCGAGCGAAGATTGGCGATCGCCCATACTCGCATTCGTCAGCGGACAATACATGCCCACAGGGCAGATGGAGGCCAGCCGCATGACACAGCGATGCCGAGGGTACAAGATCATCGACGGAACCCTGTACAAGGAGGGGGTATGCGCGCCCTTGCTGCGGTGCGTCGCCCGGAGCGAGGGGCAAGAAATCCTCCAGGAGGTCCATAGCGGCGTGTGCGGCGCACACCCCTCCGCCAGATCCCTCGTCGGCAAGGTCTTTCGACAGGGCTTCTACTGGCCCACGGCGCTGCGGGATGCCCAAGACCTGGTCCGCCGGTGCGAGGCGTGTCAGCGCATGAGCAAAATGAGCCGCCTCCCCGCCACCGCATTACAGCCTATTGCCCCGATATGGCCACTAGCACGCTGGGGAATCGACATCGTTGGCCCCCTACCCACGGCTCCGGGGGGTTTCCTGCTTCGCCGCCGTCGCCGTCGAATACTTCTCCAAATGGGTGGAAGCCGAGCCGCTGACCTCCATCCGGGCTGGCAAACCTCGTGAAGTATCTCTGGAAAAATATCATCTGTCGTTTCGGCATCCCGAGGGAGGTCACCGTCGACAACGGCAAGCAATTCGATTCGGAGCACTTCACCACCTACTGCGCGGAAATGGGCATCAAAGCTTGCTTCGCTTCCGTTACCACCCCAATCCAACGGTGCGTGCGAGAGAGCAAACGACAGCATCTTCTCCGCTCTCAACAAGCGCATCTACGGCGAGCCGAAGGGAACCTGGGCGGAAGAACTCCCTAACATCCTGTGGGCGCACCGCACCACGGTGGCGAGACCAACCAGTTTCACTCCTTTCCGCTTGCTCTTAGGGGAAGAAGCCATGACACCTGAGGAAGCTACACACTTGTCGTTCCGGGCAACAAACCCCGCCGGACCAGAGGAGGAGAGCATCATCAAAGACACGCTGGAGGAAACAAGGATGCAGGCGGTAGCCAACCTGGAACGCTACTAGCGGGAGACCAAGGCATGGAGGGACAAGCGGATCAAGCCTCGCGCTTTCCTAGCCGGGCATACGGTGCTGCGACGCCGCCGCAATGCGAGAACTTGGGGAACTTCGAAAGCAAGTGGGAAGGCCCCTACATCATCACCGGCAGCAACTGCCTAGGTAGCTACCGACTCGCGTCAACGGAGGGCGAAGAAGATCCGCACACATGGAACGCCGACCTGCTCATCCGCTACTTCCCCTGAAAAGGGACAACGCCGCAGCCATCGGCCGAAAGAGCCCCGTTTTTTCTCTTTTGTCTTCCGTTTTTTTGTCTTATTCCCATTATTTCACCCGTATCATGTATGCACTGCCGAGCAGCAGGGTGGCCACCGCTTGACAAAACTGTCATGGGCTTCGTGCACCCGGTGGTAACATCTCGTTTTTTGCCCCCGAGAAGCGGGCCTTCAGAAGAACAAGCTAATACGTGACGCGCGAAATCCCCCTCCCCCCAAATGAGGTGTAGCAACGCACCCTTGATGGATTTTTTTCGAGCCGCGCACCACAAAGTGCAAAGGAACGATGCTCCGGGAGAACCCCGGAGAGGGCCAAGGGCTGACCCCGTGGAGCGGAGCGATGCTCCGAGGGAACCCCAGAGAAAGCCAAAGGGCTGCCAGGCACAGCGCTCGGCGCAACCCCCCCTCCCCCCCCGCCATAGGCCAGGGCTAACCTCGTGGAGTGGAACGATGCTTCGGGTAATCCCGGCGACAGCCAAGGGCCAACCCCGTGGAGCAGCGCGACGCTCCGGGAAAACTTCGGAGAAAGCCAAAGGGCTGCCCCACGCAACGCTCAGCGCAAGACGCACCCGCAATAGGCTAGGGCTAACCCCGCGGAGCGGAGCGATGCTCCGAGGGAACCCCAGAGAAAGCCAAAGGCCTACCCCGCACAGCGCTCGACGTAAACGCACCCGCCATAGGCTAGGGCTAACCCCATGGAGCGGAACGATGCTCCGGGACGACCCCCGAGTAAGCCAAAGGGCTGCCCCGACCGGCGCCCGGCGCGAACGCCCCCCCCCCCCCCCCCCCGCCATAGGCCAGGGCTAACCCCGTGGAGCGGAACGATGCTCCGGGAGAACCCCGAAGAAAGCCAAGAGGCTACCTCGCGCAGCGCCCAGCGCGAACGCATCCGCAAGAGGCTAGTGTTAGCCCCGTGGAGCGGAACGATGCTCCGGGACAACCCCCGAGTAGGCCAAAGGGCAGCCCCGCCCGGCGCTCGGCATAAACGCCCCCGCCCCCGAGCGGGCCGAGGGCCAGCCCCATGGAGCGGAACGGCGCCCCAGACGAGACCCCGCTGGAGAGAAAAGACCCAATCGACCAAACCCAACGAAACTTCATAAAAATAGAGTCCCTTTTTCCAAACAGGTTACAAAGATCGACGAGTAACACCACGACGACATGACTAGGGTGAGGGATACAAGTCGTCACGATCGAGGTAGTCTAGGAACCGCCGCCGCCGCCGACGACCACCGGAGCCCGGAGGACCGCGAGGCGCATGGGACGATGTAGCAGCACCAGGAGGACGCCGGGACGAGCTGGCCCGGGGACCAACACGAACAGGGGAGCCAAGGTTCACTCGGAGCGCCTCCAAGACAGCCTGCTGAATACGGACCGGGTCAGCGTCGGACGCCCCGCCAGCCACACGAGCGGCCTCCTCCTGCGCCAACTGCCGGGCATACGCCTAATCCTCGGCAACGCGAGGATCCTCCGACAGGGGGGTCTCCGTAGTGTCGTCGCCAAATGGCGTCAGTGGAAGGACGACCCGGAGGAGTCGGACTCCTCCGATAGAGCTTTGTCTTTCCCTCGGGATCGCCGCAGGACCTGCAACAGACGTAACATAGTAAGTGCAAAAGTTTTGAATCGGAAGGGCCAGGAGGGGACGACGAGGGGACGAGACGACACCGTCACCGCCCCCGCGCTATAAAGAAATCGACATGTCCATCCCGGAACAAAACTTCCTGCTCTATTTTCACTAATGGAACAGAAACTCATCAAGAGGAGGGCTGCGAGTTCACACCTCAGAGGCAGAGGGCGAAGGAGAAGGAGAGTCCTAGGGAGTGGCGGATCGGCCCTCCTCAGGCCCAACAACCGGGTCGCCCCCGGGGTCGGCCGGCGACCCGTCAGGCGCAGAGGTGGAGCCTCGGACGGAAGGGCCGAAAGGTTCAGTCAGAAGCGCGATTGGGAGAACCCCTCCCCAAGCGCTCCGAGAGGCGGAGCATGTTAGGAGGACTGGAGCATGTCTGACAGCCACCTACACTCCCGAACGAAGTCGGAGAACTCGGCTTCAGGGTGGCGCTGTGGCCGAGGGGAGGCGAGTGAGACTCCAACCATTCCGACCACTCCCGGAGGAAGGCTCCCTGAATCATCACCCCTCGGACAGGGCGACTAAGGGAAAAACATCTAGCGGCAACCCGACCCGCCTCGGGCGGGCTAGACCTGCAGCTTTGGCCCGCGGAAAGCGGCGGGGAGGAAGGCCTCGCGTCGCGGCAGCCTTCCGGAAGGGCCTCAACGACTGGCACAGAAAGGAGGAACTTCAGAAGTATATTCATGAAGGCCCCTCCCGGGGGCCCCAGCAGGCGGGAGGGGCACAAAATTTTACAAGGGAGTCAAGGAGCCAGCCGACCCGTGCTCGGAAAGACATCAAAAGAAAAATTACAAAAGCTAAGGACCAAAAGCTACAAAGCCGACGACGCCCCCGAGGGTGGGGAGGAAGAGCCGGCGCGGAGACATCACACCTGAGCCGACGAGCGCGCCCCATCCTCGGCGCCGGCGGCAGCCTCGTCCCGCCCGCTGTCTCCCGTCGGGGCAGCCAGGGCCTCAGGGCTATGCCCCTCGGCCACCATGGCCACGGCTTCCGTCTCGACTCGGGCTATCTCCCGGGCTATAGCGTCGCCCCGGGACAGCCAGAAGTCCCCCATGACCCGCGAGGCGGCCTTCACACTCCTGGCCTGGTCGAGGAACGCGGCAGGGTCGGAAGGAAGCTCCGGAATCTTCTCCCGGAGGTCGCGCATCTTGGCCCTCACCTCCTCCGGGCCAGCTTCAAGGTAGGACATGGCCAGCAGGGCGCTACGCCAGGCAGTCTGGGCGCTGACCTGGGCCAAGCCCGTCGCCGCCGGCTCGACGCACTAGATCCCGCGTAGAAGCCAGTCGAGGCTCCCACACGCATCCGCCGGGGAATGAGCCGGGGGAGAAACGGCCACACCCATGCCGGTCAGCGCCCCCGACAGTGGCTGCACCGCCTGCCACCCCGCCTCGGCCTGAGCCCGGGCCTGTTCCTCCAGCTCCGTGACACGGGCCCGGAGATCGACGCCCGCCTGCCTCAGCTCCCGCACCTCCCTGTGAGCCTCCGCCCGACGGGCCTCTGAAGAAGCCGCGGAGAGTTCCGTAGTTTCCTTGGCCCTGCCGGCCTCGGCGAGGGCAGCCTCCAGCTCCTCCACCCGGGACCCGAGCGCGGGGCCCCCGGAAGGCGAGCCTCCTCTTGGAAGGGCCTGCGCCAGAAGGGCAACCTGAAAAAGAGACAGAAGAGGAGACTAAGGATGAGAAGACCGGATGGACCCAAAGGGAAGACTAACCGCTGAAGCCGGAAAGGAGTCACCTGCACGCCTAGGGCGGCAAGGCCCTCCCGAACGTCGTCGGTCGGAAGCTGCCGGAGGACGCCCTCGACGGCGGGAAGGAGGAGGCGGGAGCTCATGTTGGCCAACAGCTTCCGAGGGGCCGGAAGGCCCAAAAGGTCGTCAGGACTCATGGGCGCATGACCAAGGGAGGGGCGGGAAAACAGGCCTTTGCCTCTCCCCGGCGCGTGGGGCGGGAGCCAGCCCCCAGGTCCTGACCCTCGAGGTCGACCGTCGCCGCCACCGAAGAGGGAGATCGCAAAGGAGGCGCATCCCGCCCGGAACCTGCAAGATCGAAGGACGGTGTCTCACGCGAGGACCGGCGAGGGAAGGGCACGAGAACAGGAAAAACGGAGGAGGAAGACCGAGGGGACAAACCGGGAAGTGGCTCCTCCTCTTCGCTATCGGACTCGGCCAGGAGACCGGGGCAGCGGAAGCTCGATGACTTACCCCCCGCCCCGGGAGCGGGGCCCTTCCGGGACGAACTTGGAGCGGAGGTCGGGAACGATGCGCGAAGGGGGGGCGTCACGATCGGGGAGGGAGATGCCCTGGAGCGGGGTGGCGGAGAAGGAGGAATCGCCGCGTCTTCGACATCGGAGTCCTGATCCTCCTCAGACTCCTCCACCTGGGCCGGTCGCCCCGGCGCGCCCCCAGGCGGCGGCCGCGGCGCCCCTCCCCCGGCGCTGCCCTTTCGGGGGTTTTTCGGCGGGAGCGGGGCGCTCCGGGACCGGCAAACCTCGGAGGGCGAAGATGCGGTTGGCCCAGGGGTTCAACACCATCGCCATCTGAGACCGGTGCTCCGTGAGCTGGTACGGCCCCAACAGCACCACGACCTTCGCCTCGACCTCCGCCAGGGAAAGGTCTGCCGGGAGCCAGAAAGAAGGGTCAGCAGAAAGATATAGTAGATCCCGATCTTCGCGGTGCCCCAACTCACCCGGAAGTGTCCACTTGAAGGAGGACCGGAAGGAGGTCTCGCCGGAGCTCGACCTCCGGATCACCGAAGCCTTGGGGTCTCGTTTCTCCACCGGGAAGTCCCAGCCTTTGGCCAAGGGCCAAATCCCTGCCGCCAGGAACTCCTCCGTCAAGTTGATCGACGCCATCAAGTTGATGCGGCTCCGGAGGGTGTCGTCCATCGGGATGGAAGGAAGGGCGACGAACTCCGGCTCCTTACACTGCGAGCGGAGGGGGCAGTTGGCCGGAAGTCTCTGGTAGAACTAGCGCTCCAGCCACCGGGCCTCCCTTTTCTCCTTTTAGGCCTTCACCGGGAGCACGGCCCCCTCCCGGGGGTTGAAGAAGATTTGCCCGAAGCACACCTCCTTCCGCTCCCCGTCGAAGAGCCAGTACTTCTTCCGGATGGCTGCCTGGTGGAGGTGGGCGAACGCCCGGAAGAGGGTGCCGCCCCCTCCGCCCGATATGCCCACTCGAACATGCTAAGGTGCACGAAAGAGTTGGGGGAGACGTGCTGGACTTCAAGGCGGAAGTGCCCCAGAGTGGACACCAGGAAGTCGGAGCACGGGAATCGCAAGCCGCATTCCAGCTGCTCCACGAAGACCACCACCTCCCCCGGCCCTGGCGTGGGGAGCGTCTAAGCCCCAGGGGGACGAGCGAGAGTCCGGTCGGAGACCAACCATCGCTCGTGGAGGACGTCCAGGTACTCGTCATTGACGGTGCTCTTCGGGAGCCGTCGGGTCCGCGGGACATCCGAACGGGCCCGCTTGGCGTCGGAGGGCTCTGGAACGGACGGGATGCCGCGCTAGGGAGCCATAAGAGCGTGCGAAAGGGCCAGGGGGCGGAAGGCTCGCGGCGGCAAGGAAGGCGACGGGAGGCTCAAACCCTAGAAGGAAGCAGGGATGGCGGCGACAGCGCAAAAGGCGGCGGCGAGTTCGAACCCTAAGGAGAGACGGGATCCTCTCCTGGCCCCCAAGGCCTGCTCTTATATAGGACTGAGGGGGGGAGGGGGAAGGGGCGCGAGGGCGCCCTAGGCTGCCCTCGTTTCTCGCGCCGCGGCCTTTGGGGCGCGAGGGCGCCCTAGGCCGCCCTCATTTCTCGCGCCGCGGCCGTTGGTAGGCCCGCAGGAAGCCTCATGGGAGTGTGCCACGTGGCGCGACCCGTACCCGAGGCAGCCCAACCGACGCGCGAAGAGGAAGGGAGGGTGGGCCCGGTCCTGCCCTTTTCGGGCCCTGAGCCGTTTTTCCTCTTTTTCCCTCTCCTCCCAAGCAGCGCGACGCGGTCATCACGCGGTCGGGCGCGTGTCCCGAGGCCGGAACAGGAGGAAAGCGCTGAAGTGGGAGGGGAGCGGCTCGGGAACCAGTTCTTCCCCCTCATCAGCCTGGCGGAACCCTCTGGGCCCCCACGTCCTTTGCTCATTCCCCGACTGAAGGATCTCCGCGCCAGCCTTCACCCCCGGAGGCCGCTGCTCCGCCCTTACTGTTCTCAGGGGGCCGCGCCACCGGAAAGGGGCGCACCCCCAGAGAAAGGGCTACTGTTGGGGAAAAGCATGCGGGGCCCGTCCGCCAGGTGGGGCGAACAGCGAAGGGAGGGCCTGGGCCCGCGGGCCTGGTCAGGTCCCCCGGGAATCAAGCGCCGCCGGAAGAGCCGGCGGGGGAGGACCGGCCTCCGGAGAAGTCCCGACGAGGGAGGAACTTCCCCGGAGGATCGGTTCCCGCCAACAGCACTGAAGACTATCAGAGGAGGGAAGAGTAAGAGGAAGCCCAGACGAAGGACGCCGGACAAGCCGGAAGAGTCCCGGCCGCCCGGGGCTCTCCCGGGCGGGTGACGCTTTTTCGGAGGAGGACGGGGAGAAAGCCGAGGACGTCACCCAACACCATCTGTCAGGGGGTGACCTCACGGCGGAAGGACGGCAAGGGCCCCTACCCCTGCGCGGGAGGCACGGATGAAACCATTACCCCATGACCCCCCCGTACCGGCGGGGCCCAGGGGGAGTCCCGACACCGTACCGGGGGCACCCTGGTCATATCACGTTTCGAGCTAGGTCTAAGACCACTATAAATACAGCCCCAGGGTCTTGGAGGCAGGGGTAGAATCACTCTTGTAAGATCATCTAGTCACCCAGTCCCCTAGAAGCTCTCTAAGGCATCGATCTTGCCTAAGAGCCCCGAACGTACTGTTTGGGCAATTGTAACCACCAACAGGCGCCAAACGGAACTGGGGCACCTTTAGCACCGGGCGGATCTAAGACCCGGTGCTAAAGGTCCCCAGTTTCGTTTGGCGCCCCGGCGGCTGACATTTAGCACCGGGCCTTGGCTGCGCCCGGTTCTAAAGGTCCGCCCTATATATAGTCAACACTTAGAAAATTTTCGCATCTCGCCGTCTTCGTCTTCTCCACTCCCCACTTCGTCTCGCCGCCCCTCGCGGACCCCGCCGCCGTCGTCCCAAGCGCCGTCGTCCCCAAGCGCCACCGCGCCGCCGTCGTCCCCTAGCGCCGACGTGTCGTACGTCCCCAAGCGCCGCCGTCGTCCCCAAGCTCCATCGCGCCGCCGGCGCCGTCTCCACCCCCGGTGCCGCCCCTCCACCGTTGCCGGCAGCGTCTCCACCCCCGGCGCCGCCCCTCCACTGACGCCCGACCTCCACTCCGATGACGCCCCCGCTCGCCACCGCCGCCGGACGCGCCGCCGCCCCCGACGCACCCGGCCGCCACCCGCGCGCCGTCTGGGCAGCACCGCGACGCTCCCGGCATCCGCCCGCGTCCACCCCGACGCCCGCGCGCCCTCCATCACCAGCGGCCGCCGCCGTCCCGCGGCCTCCCGACGCGCGCCGCCGCCGGGCCGCGGCCTCCATCACCGGCGCCCCCTTCACTTCCCGCCGCTCGGCCGCCCCCGCCGCCACGCCGCCCGCGCGCCGTTCGGCGGCCACCTAGACGCGCCCGGCTGCCGCCTAGCTCGACGCCCGTCGTCCTCCACGTATCGGCCCGACGAACGCGAGCTCGTCTCAAGCGATCCGCGTGCGCGAACGGCTGTTCGTCTGAAGCCGGCCGCGTGCGACCCTGCGACTTCCTAGAACCGCCGCCGACCGCCGCGCGAACACGAGCTCGTTTGAAGCCGGCCACACGTAAGCCTTTCCGACGTGCATGAAGAACCCGACAGCTGCATGTGTATTAATTTCATAGTTAGTGTTAATGATTAGGGTTAACGATAATGTATTTGACTAGAATTTATTTATTTGACTTAGAATTACTTATTTGACGTAGAATATTTCTTTAACGTACAGTAATTATTTATTTGGCGTAGAATATTTCTTTAACGTACAGTGATTATTTATTTGACGTAGAATATTTCTTTAACGTACAATAATTATTTATTTAACGTAGAATATTTCTTTAACGTACAATAATTATTTATTTGACGTAGAATATTTATTTAACGTACAATAATTATTTATTTGACATAGAATATTTCTTTAACGTACAATAATTATAAATTATTTGATGTAGAATATTTATTTTTGAAGATGACGAACCACGAGGAGGATAATGATGAATTCTTAGCAGCTCAGTTTAATTTGGGTGGAAACACTGATCGGCCACCGAGAATGGAGAATTTCATTATGATGATGCATGGGACAATACGGACACCTCAAGTCTTCGTTCCTCCATCGCTGGTCCTAGATCCTCTGCTCGTCCTAGTTCATCATCAGCTCGTCCAAGTGCAGGATCGTAATTTATGGATACTAAGTTAGAAAACTTAACTCTTTTAGCACTATGAGATGATGTAACTCTTTTGGCACTAAGATATGTAATATATGTCTTTTTTATGCTTATACGAGCCTTATACAAATACTAGTGTAGTGTAGTACGACATCCGTATTAGAACAAATACGTAGGCGAAATACGTTGGCAAAATACGTATACAAACAAATAAATATGAAGGCTGGAAAAGGAAAAATTATATGGTCCTCCCTTTAGCACCGGTTCTAGCCACAAACCGGTGCTAAAGGGGCTCGCGCAGGGGCCATGTGCGCGGCCCCTTTTAGCACCGGTTGGTTTCGAGACCTGGTGCTAAAGGGGGCCTTTAGCACCGGGTAAATGATCCGGTGCTAAAGGTGTACCCCTTTAGCACCGAAAGATTAGCACCGGTTGGGAAACCGGTGCTGAAGGGGGTTTCCCAACCGGTGCAGATGCGTCATTCTCTACTAATGTTAACAAGTCCATGTATATGTTTACACATTTTATAACTTGTTAGACTAAAGTGATACAACTCAGCACGCAGCCCATTGAGTTGTACCAGCGACTATTTGGTTAGGAGGTACCGTATCTCTTATTATCATCATCACATGTCGTATAGAGTCGGGACCATGCAATTTATGATGACATAGGGCACATCGAAAAATCGAAATAGGACAATTAAAGATTGGAAAACTCTTACGTAAGATAAAGCGCGTAGTTAGAACCAGATAAAATTGTATGTATGTACGTATATGTATGTATGTATTTTGAGCTATAATGATTTTATAAGAGTTTTCTAAAACTAAATAAGACTATATTGTGATAAATCACAATAACTAGTTTTGTATATCGAGGAGGAAAATCGGACAATCGCAATACTTGAGGGAGGTAAAATAAACTTATTCCTTTAATTTAACGCTAGGCTTCTACTGGGCCAACCGAGAAGAGAAGATTGGCCTTCCTGCTGGCCTGTAAACCGGCAGGCCCATGTATGCGTCGGCAAGCCAAAAGAAGAGATCCTTCCGGTTCCTTCGACTCCATCGTCCCCTTCACTCCATCTCCATCATCTCCGTCTCCGTCTCCGTCTCGCATCCGCTCTCCGTCCCTCACCACCATCGCCTGAAATAGGAATCCCCGCCATCCCCAACCCCACGCAACGGCGACGCGACCCCCTCCACCTTCAATGTCGACGCACTCCAACTCCGATCCACCCATCTCCGCCGAATCGCCGAGTCCGAGGCCCGAAACCCTAACCTCGACGAGCGAGTTGTGTTCGGTTGGGGTTTCGATTCTTTTGCTGCTTCGGTTGATTTCAACCCGCCCTACGGCGCGAGGATGAAGAGGCGGTGGCGCTCCAAGAGCCGCAAATCTGGTGGTCCCTCCTCTCCTCCTCGGTCGGGAGGTCCCACCTCTCCTAATCGATCAGGTGAATCCGCATCCGCCTCCTCTCCTGATCGATCTGGAGAAACCGCCGCCTCTTCTGACCCTTCTGGAGGAAGGGCCTCTTCTGCATCAACTGATCCTGACCGAGAGGGTGGAAATGAGAGGATGGAGCATCGGAGGAGCGGAGGCTGGGACTCGCCGTCGCCTGGTGAAGAAGCCGCTGTTAGGCCGAAGCGGAGGCACAGGAAAGAAAAGCGACGCGTCTCTGATCCCGTGGTGCCGATCCCCAGTGGAGCCTTAGCCGGAGCAACGGCGGCCTTTGTCTCTGATCCCGTGGTACCGGTCAGCTTGATATCAGGTGAACCTTCCTCTCCTGGTGGATCAGCTTTGCCAACTAGCGACCGCAGTGCTGACTTGCAAGTAACAGAACCGGGCAGAGATTCCAGTTTGGTATCTGGTGAACCTGCCTCTTCTGGTGGATCAGCTTTGCGGACTAGCAATGCCTGCTTGCAAGTAACATCACCGCCCAGTGGTGTCATCTTTATATCTGGTGAACCTCCCTCTCATGGCATGTATGTGCCGGTGAGCGAACTAAACGCGGTACTCATGAGAAAAAGGATGGAACGCCAGAAAGCAATCAAGGAACGCGCGAGAGCAATAGAAAGGAAGCGCGCAATAGAAAGGAAGGAACACAAGAAATCAAAAGAAAGGGTAAGGAAGAAAGAAAAACAAAGTCTTTCTGGTCTGCACATGCAGCATGATACCTTGGTCATAGAAGAGTTGTCCACGGCGTCAGAGCAGCAGCAGCATAAGGCCTCTAGCTTATCACCCAACCCCTCGCCGACTAACGACCCTTTTGCCGACTTGCAAGATGCAGAGGCATCTGCCATCCCTCCATCTGGGAGGATAAAGGGCAAGCGTGCTGGACACAAAGCGCGCCGAAATAAAATCCCCCCATCTGATTCCACACAGAAAAGCAATGTTGTAGATGTACATGGAAATGTGCAAGAAGCTGTAAGGACCCATGCTTCTCCGCCTAGGGAGGAAGAAAGCATCAAACAAAACACTGCTGCCACATTGAAAAAGGCTGTCTCAATGATGCAGAGCTGCCGATGGGCCAATCTGCTCTGCGTGCCAGTTGCAGCAGCAGCCAGTCAGGTGATGCACAGGAAGAAGCACCATTTGATGGGGAGGAAACCAGCATACGGCTTAAGATGGACAATATGCCAGAACAATGTTGTTCTCGTGATTGTGGCAAGATTACACAGGATGAAGATGAAGGTGGGCATTTGGGCAAAAAAACTCCTGCAGTTGAAGATGAACATCCTGATGAGATTGGTGTCTATACCATGGAAGACCGCAAACAAGAACATGGAAGAACAGTTAGGCATGAACATGCCCTCCTTGACAAAGACGATCACACCCTCAAAGAGGATATCTTTTATTGCTTATGCCAGTTGAACGAGCCTAAAGATCCTTTTTATTGGTCTGAATACGACGAGCCGCAACAACTCACCGAGCTGTACAAGCGGCTAGCTTTGTACCGCATCAGGGGTTATGATTATGAGGTATGGTATCTCTTATCATCATCTTCACATGAAGTGTCTAGATCATGCAATTTCTCTTTTTGTGGTGCATGTACTGTAAGAAATATGTTGGCTGGTCATATGTATTCCAATTTGCTGCATCTTATCTCTGCTTTGTGATTTTTGCTTTCTGATGATTGTCTGTTGTAGTTATCTGTGGACAGGAAGTTGGCTGAAATGGATGATGTAACTCTTGCACAGCACTACCCTCTGCCTATTCTTCATGATGAGGGTTACTTTGAGCACTATGAGGAGTATCTTGAATGGTACTTTGATCCTAAACTCTGCAAGTATGCTGGCTTTGAGGATTACCAGCGGCTAGTGCTTCGTAATGATGTAAGTGGTAACACTTGACTTCTCCATGAAAACCAGCTTAATGCTCATTTTTGTTATTACTCTGTACAACCAATCGTGTTTCTATAGTCTATACCATGCTACTGCATTTTCGTTTACTTTTACAGGTGGGGAATGGATTAGTGGGTTACTTCCTACTTGTGTTGCATACTATGTTAGTTAATTTTTTTTTCATTCCTTATTAGCTTTGTTCATAAAAATATTTTGAAAAGCGTAAAACTCAAGTTTGTTATCTGCTACAAGCTTCTCTGACATGTTATGGGAATGACTAAACCCGTTCAAACTGATGGACGTATACTCTGATTTCAAATTTGGTTATTTGCACTAAATAGATGATTCAGTAATATTTGTTTTTTTGGATGCTGATGCTTTGACAAATGCTCAATTTGTGTTTGACCTGTTTTCACACTTTGGCCCTTGTTTATGGTTATCAAGTTAGGAATTTCCTTGCAAGATATCATGCGAATACAATCAAGCTTGCATTCATCTATCACTTGGAGAAACAGAGGCAAAACCAATTTTATTTTTGATTTTGTTGAGTCCATGTTTATTATCTATTTGTTGTTTCCATCAGCAATGTATGCATTACATGCGATGAACCATTTATTGTGCTTTGTTTAATTAATGTTGCCAGAAGGATAAAAAATTATTGACATCAAATTACTTTTGAAGTCTGCTATTGCCATTTTCATGCGACAATATCACTACATTTTTTCTAATAATTATCTAAATACTCTTTTGTACTCCCTATGTACAGTTTGTTTTGGCTTTTCTAGATTCTTAGATTCTACTATGCATCTAGATATACATTGTGTCTGCTTAGTAAAGTTTGGAAATGATGTCTGCACTTATTTTAGGCTGAAAGATTACTGCAGCTTACACATTTTGAGTTTCCTTAGTGTTTGATTGTGGACTTGATGCTTCATTTGTTCCCTGGGGTTTAACAGCGCTATGCAATAGCACTGCAGCTTGTAATTTTCCGCCAATGTTCTTTCTTAGTACTTTCCACTTCCCAGCACACCTACTGAAACTAGACCAGATTGGTGGGTCGACTTAACAAGTTGGAACTAAGGCCTTGTATTTTTTTTTAATGGTCAGGGTCTGATTGCTCTTAGTTCCCACACAAAATGCTCTATAACACCTACACAAAAATATGCCATGTGCCAACACAACAACAACAACAACAACAACATAGCCTTTTGTCCCAAGCAAGTTGGGGTAGGCATGTTGACATTCTTTGATAGTCAGTGTGCCCATGTTTCTTTCTTTTATAGCTGATCTCTCTTATGTTAGTACATGTATCCTGGCAGATATCATGTGTGCTTTCGGTAACATTGTATTTTCTTTGTGCAGGGTGAGTATCACGATTGGGATTATTACAAATCAACTCTTCATACCTATGAAAAAGACCTGGCATATGTCCAGTATTGCGAAGCAATAGAAAATGAGACTAAGGTATGATTGATTTTAGCAAAGTGTAAAATAGTTGTAATATATCCTGTTGGTCTGATAGCCTTTTTGGTCACATGACAGTGGGTTGATGATATGGTAATCTGTTCAATTCCGGTAAGATCCCCCAAAACCTTTTGTGCCTAATAAACTGTCATGCAATGTATATTAATGTAAAGTGACACATTATGTGTGTAAACTGTTTTGTTGTTTAGTGGGAAAGAGTTGAAAGAGTGGCTTTTCTTCAAGCACTGAAGGTTGCAGCAGGCTTTCCTAATGTTTCCCCGAATTTAATGACGGAAGGTTTCAAGGTAATGCCACCTCTTTCAGTTCTACCTTAGCTGTGAGCATAGAGTGATGCCATAGTAGTGTTTGACAATTCTATTTTTCTTTTAATTCAGGAACATATGTATAATGTTCGATCTGATTTTTGGAGCTATAAGGGATTAGATGGTGTCTACTTTGAGATTTGGAAGCGGGTTGCTAAGCAAAAGGTAGTACCTTAGCATGAATTTTAGTGACATGTATATGTGTCTGAACTTTTTTTCCTTGATTACTTGCTTAGTGGCCTTGTATTTATTTATCTGAACTTGTTTCAGATGGACTTCACAGAAGCCTTGTCTGAAATATATCAGGAAAAAATGTTTCCCTTCCGCAGTTTTGACATGGAACAAGAGCTTCAAAACCCTTCACAGACATGGTCAATGAAAGCTAAAGTAAGTTCTCCTTCAGTTTTAATTACTTTGTTTTCCTAATTACGTGGCAGGGTTTTCATTTATATTCAATTCATTTACATAATTCTTTTGTTTGTTTCTGTTTTCCAGTATGACGCTTACGTGGCTGTTATTGGTGATTTGGTAAGTATGGTGTTAATGATATCCATGTCCCAACTCCCAACTGAAATTTGTGGATGAACATTTTTCTGTGTAGGTTTCAGATGATGAAGCTCTGCCATTGATCACTGAGGCTGTCAAAAAAATGGTTAGTTATCCTTTTCCCTAGCAAGCAAACGATCCAGGGCTGTTGCCGATGTTCCCATGGTTGATTGTGACATTTGACAACATATTTTGCTTTAATGATTCAGAGTCCAAAATCAAAGAACTATGCAGATTATGCAAAGAAGAAGTTGGAGATTGCAAAAGAAATTCGTTTGATTGAATACGAAAGGTGCGTCCAACACACAATTTGTACTCTACAGGACTATATTGGGAATATAGAATTAGTAAATTATTCTTCCTATTTATTTATAGGGAGAAGAACAGAGGTCGCTCGGCAATAAAGGGAGGCAATGGCGAAGCAAAGCTTGAAATGGACAACTAAAAAATTGAGTTATTAGTGCTATTTATCATATATATGTAGTACTGCCTCCGTTGGTAGTTTTGGCTTTTCGAAGTTCGTCATCTTTGTTATGCACTTAGATAAACGTTATGTTTAGATTCATAACAAAATCTATGAATCTAGAAAAGCCAAAACGACATAATTTAGAACGAAGTTTTCTCTTTTTTTATCATGTTTTACTATTTATTTATCCAGCGTAACTGGACGGCCAGTGTAAATTGACTTTTTATGGAACTAAGAACTGGATAAGCCAGTTGTCTACTTTTATTATCACTCCTCCCTGAACGTCTCAGACTACAAACCTATCAATGGACACGCTATTCATTGTGTCAGTGTATGGATCGTTTACGTGGAAGCTTAGCACGAGCGTCATCTAGTTCAGTACGTTACCCTGATGCAGGTCCAGGAGGATGAAGTAGAGTGGAATTGTAGTGTTGGTGATGCATGATAGGTGATCATGGACCGAACACAAGAAAAAATTACATTACCATTTCTTCATTGTTTACAAATGATTATAAAACTCAAAATGGTTTCATGGAAGCTGGTTTCTGCAAATTTTATACTGGTGATACCCAAGCTAATACCTAATTGGTCCATACCATTGTGACGCTAGATATTAAATGATGTAGCTGTGGTGAGCCCATGCATAACCAACAATGCTACTTTAACAATATTTATGCGTAAAATGTTAAAATGGTATATCTAAAATGTTTAAGGAGCATATTTAAAATATTAAAGTAGTACTCCCTCCATCCAAAAAAATGCAATTATGGGATTCATGCCGATCAAACTAGCAAAATTTTGACCAAATTTATGATAAATAGTATTAACTACTATGTCTCCAAATAAATTCATTATGAAAGTATTCTATAACTAACTTGCTTGGGTTTCATCTCTAGCCTACCCAACTTGCTTGGGACAAAAAACTATGTTGTTGTAAAGTATTCTATAACTAACTTAATAGCACTTATTTTGTATCACGAATGTTAGTAAAGTTTTATATAATTTATTTAATCAAAATTCAAATAGGTTGACTTATCAAAAAATGAGAATTGCATTTTTTATTAACCGTTACATTCACACTTTTGTTTTTTGTAAAAAGAAAGATGTATAGAAATTTCGGCGGTTTGACGGGCCACCGATTGGTGATCCGCCGAAAAGAAAAAAAAAAAGAAACAAAACCCGATCGCCATCAGATCTGATCCGCCGAAACCTAACTCCGACATCGACATCGCTGTCCTCCGCTGCGGCTCTCCTCCCGCCTCGCCGCCGCCATCGACATCGCCACCCCCGTCCTCCGTTGAAGCTCACCTCCTGCCTCGCCGTTGCCATATCGTCTTCCGGTCCGGCTCTCCTCCCGCTTCCCATGGCCGCCCTCGGCTCCGGCTCTTCTTCTCCCGCCTCCCCATCGACGTCCTCCTCCCCGGCTCTCGTTCCACCGCCCAGCAGCACCACGGCGGAACACACCAAACCTTCGTCTCCCGCCTTCTCTACGACCTCTCCCCCGACGGGTAACGAAGGTAACTTCAACGAACTTCTCTTCATCGCTTCCCATCTACATAAGCCGACACCCAATTGCTTATCCTTCTTTGTTTTCTCTTATGGATGGATCACGATTGTGATTTGTCTTGTATGGTTGTGTAGCGGCTGATATTGGTGGCATGCTTATTTGTTGGTGTGCTTTTAGCAGTAGGTTTCAGTTGTAGTTGCCCCTGTTTGAAGTTCACCTACTTGCATTGGAGAATAGCACTCTCCATTGTTCGTGCTTATGGGGGCTAAAATGCTTTCAGCATATTTCCTAGAACACAGCAGCGGTTCCTCACTCATACAAAAAGTTCTCATCCTCACATTTCATTGAAAGACTTCCTTTACCTTGTGCCACCAGTTTACAGTTTCGATCTCATCATTGCTACTCCCATTACATTTGACTGAAGATTGCCATTGCAGTGTTGGCCTAACTTCTGTTTCAAATTCATGGCCTTAACCGTCCCACAATGACTAGCCATTGGCTTAGGCTGTCGGAGTCACAGCTAGGCATATGGCACACAGAGTACAGCCGATCCAACCAGCACGAAAGCCAAACCCAACTGCTACCCTGCCCAACCACATCATATCCATTAGTGCTTAAAAATCATAGCATTATGCACCTTTTTTTGTAAACGCTCTCTCAAATAAAGTGTCAAAACATTGACATCTTAGATCTTACCTGAACTCTTAAATAAATTTTTCTCTTCAAAGCTTTGCTATGCTTTCAGTTATTTTCTAATATTAATCTTGATAAATTAAATTTGTACTGAATTTATCATTTCATTTTCTTGTTCTCCAGTACCTGAAAATCCAGCTCAGCCTGAACGGAATAAGAAAAGAAAACCTACAAAGGTACATTGTCAGGTCTTACTTGTTTCTCAGGTTGTAACTAAGGGGTGTGCGCATAGCAAACGAACCCATGCTCATTTTAGACTATATATACAATTTTTTTTCAGGAGTCTGAGTTCCAAGTGGTTCGTGTGGTGGAGAATCATCAGACAGGAAGATACTCCTTAAGGATAGTTAAGCCTTTATCAAGTAACATAGATGTAAATACCTGTCCACCTGTTTGTCTGAAGGAAGAGAGAGCAGATGAAGAGCGTGCATTTCACATTATGTACAGTTTCCATCACAAGAACATCCTCCATATGAAGTTACTCGCCGGAGAATAAGGTGCAGAGCTCAGTGTCTGTATCAGCATTCGTAGAGCCTTATGATGGTACATTGTGGTCAATCCTTGGGCCCCGTAAATGCGCTGACGCTATATACCATATACCATCTCCACAATTTCAAATATACGTAAGGTATGGCTGTTATGTTTATTTATTCAATGATTTTCATCCCTTGAAATTATAAGGTGTCCATTTCTTTAAATGAAATCTGAAACGATAACTTTCGCTTACTCTATCGCTGTGGTGGGCTGCCTTTTAACTAAAGTTGCCCTTTTCGAATGTCTTCTTGCAAAGATGGATATTTTGCTGTGGCCAGCAGCAAAATGTATCTGTTTATTTGTTAACTTATTAAGTTTCTGTTTTTTCAGAGAGATTGCCAATGGGATTGATTTTCTAATAAAAAATGATCTATATCATGGAGACCTCAGTTGGAAAACTACTCTCCGCAGTGGTGATACGGTAAAACTTGCAGGGTTTAAGTCAAAAGGTAAATCTGCATAATGACCCATAATTGTAATATGTCCACGTGACCTATATTTTGGATTCATCTTATTGACATCAGTCATCATTTTTTCTATCTTCGATGGTTTATTCTATACAGTATGATATTAAATGTTGCCCTTAACTTATAGAGTTAATGAAAAAGGAGGAGGCTCAATGGAACGATTGGTTGTGCTTTATAAAGATGCTAGAAGTAGTTTCTGAAAGAGCTCACCAATAGAATCAAGCTGCTCAATTGAACCCTAACTCATATCAATATTTCTGCGGCACTCTTGATTCATTGATCAGTATGCTAAAAACATTAGATTGGTAAGTTAAAGAAAAATCATATATAGTATGCTTCCTACCAAAGTTACTCTTTTGCTGAAGTTAGTCTTCTTTGTAATGTAATGTAATGAAAATTATTGTTTCAGCACATCGTTGTTAATGGTGAAAGACATTATCCTTGAAGACCAATTTTTTTGGGATTGCACAAAGAGGATGAAGCTATTTGCAAACACTATTTCACTAAAGCTAAGTGATAGTGATTTTATGAAGACAGTGAGAAAGTCAGGTATTTGTAAGAAGAAACCATGGGACGAAAATTGCACAGACGAGTTCAGAAAATTTGTGATGAAAATGAATGATCATCGAGAAGGTGAGAAAAGAAAGGCCGAGAGCAGACAGTGTGGGGGTAGGAGGGGAGGACGTGGAGGAGAACAGCGTGGGGGTAGGAGGGGAGGACGAGGAGGAGAACAACGTGGGGGTAGGAGGGGAGGACGTGGAGGGGGACGTGACAGAGGAGGACGCTATGATGGTGAATCAGATGAACACTACCTAAAGTGTGTCTGTGGTGGTTACACACACCATAGACAAATGAAGGTAATTCTTGAGAACATACTCTTGTTTATATACTGAGAGTTGTTATATTCTAGTATAAAAAAATTGCAGATCAACGTTGATCGAATTGTACGGGAAAATCACCCTTCAATATGCGTTGACATGAAAAGAATCCTGGATTCTGCAGATGTTTTGGTAAGAAGGATTTTTAGTTCATTTGTATTCTATATGTACAAACAGATTATAAGAGTCATCTTGTATAAGTTCTATCGTTGTTTCACTAGATTCAGCTTCTATATGATTCTTTATTTGGGATTGTCGAGCCTTAGTTATTTAAACTCAAGGATGGTCATGTTGCTTTATTGGATTTTTGGGGGAGGGCCTGGAGGAAGAGAGAAGTAGGCTGTGGGTGTAGAAGGTTGGACTGGCAACTATGGTGACCTAAAATGGGTAAGGGGCGCGGAAGAAGCTAAGATCAGTGGGGAGGGCTTGTGAGCAGTTAGTGAGTGGATTATGCGCACACCTAGCCAGGGTATCACACACTTTCTGGCAGTGATGGTTGGGTCGTACCTTTGCCTTTGCTGGTCCATGTACTGCTGAAGAATCTAATTTGATCATTTAAGTTATTTATACTCCGTCCGTCCCATGAAGAGTGCAATTCTAACTTTTTTAGGACACATTAGTGATGGCGTGAAAAGACTCCCATGCCCTCATTTATTTGCCATACATATTGAGTTAGTTTTGGCATGCAAACCAAATCCAACCACTTAATTAGGAAGGTAGTTAAGATTCAATCTCTAGAATTGCACTTTTTGTGGGATTTTTTTAAACGCTAGAATTGCACTTTTCATGGGACGGAGGGAGTATGTCCCATCAGTCCATTTCAATCCATGTACCTGTACCATGTAGCTAACCTCCGATTGAAAGTTCCACCTATGCAAGTTGTGCTGTTATGCATTGGGCTGCTCTTTGGGTGATACATTACTATTTTAAAACTATGGGTGTTTACCATGTACTCCCTCCGGGTTTTTTTACATGTCGTATAGTACTCCTACACACAGACCAAGGAGGAAGAGAAAACCAGTTAATCAGCCTCCAGTAATTAATCTACACGCATTCTGGGCCGCATGCAAAGCCTGGGCGGCATTGCAAGACTGCCCCCCCCCCCCCCCCCCCCCCACACACACACACCTTTTTCCTACGGGCCCGCATGCAGCCACTGCTTTTTCCTAGTCAAGCCTGAGTTAATTTCACTTAGATCGATGTTCCCTCCTCGCTCACTGCACCGCGAGACACTGATACAGGGACACGACATCTATTTCCGTCTTTTTGCAAAAACAGAATACGACATGTAAAAAAAACCGGAGGGAGTACTTGCTTTGCAAGATTGGGCCTACATAGCTGGATGCTTTGTCATAAATGGTTGACTTTCTCATGTTTTGCATTTTGATTTGCATGTTAAAGGTTTGCTGTTCTCTCATGCAGCCGTCGGGTTCTGGAAGCCAGTCATCGTAAAGAAAGGAAATAGAAGGTGGCTTTTGCTTGGAGAACAATTGTCTTTGATGGTTAGTGATTTTTGCAGATCTTTTTCCTCTTTTCAACTATTACAAACTTACAATGTTGTTTTAGCTTTGCATTACCTTTGTATGTAAATTTAACTCATCTGTTATGATAGTGTCCTCCACAAATTGTCCCTTTTTCCATATGTTCTTTCTTACATGTTGCCCTGGTCCGATAATAAATGACAGTTGACCCTCCAGACGCTTGTGTAAGGTGTATCACCATTTTTCATTTTGGCCACAATATAGGATGCTCCATTAGTACCGAGGCAGGCCATTAATGCGTAAACAAAAAACAAAGCGTCATCTATCATGAAAATTTACATCGGGGCTGATGCATGCATGCAGTCTAAGCAATGGCCAACAAGGAAAGTACAGTGGGCCAGTGTGTGATGAGTAATCGCGGAACCCAGTGGGCATTATTCTCTTGCGCCTATTTTCTTCTCCTGCCTTGGTCTCTGTAGTAGTTATCCAGAATACATTGCTAGTCGATGTAGATATTTATTGCCTATTTGTTAACTGCATATTTGTTTGTGTGGGGTGTCATGATGGAATTTTGTACGCCAATATCTGATCTCAGGATGGCTTTATTTATGGAATAATTCCTTACATGCCACTGGTTAAACTCGAAACCATATGCATGCCACTGGTGGGTTCCACATGTCATAGGCACAACGATGGCATACAAGGGATTACAAGTTTTCTCGGTGTCATGGCATATAAGGGAATTGCCCTGTTTATGGAATAATTCCTTAGGAGTTGTGCAAGGAATCTCACACAAGCACTTACGCAATCCACCACGTGAAGTATCTGTGCATATTACTTTTGTATTATGGAGAATGACTCACCAATTTCTGGTGAATTTCAGGTTGACCAACGCCATTAGATGCTATCAACATTGTTTCATGGCGTGTTGCGTTTGAAGCAAAGATGGAGAAGCTGCATGTGTGGATCTTTGGAACCTTTGCAGTGGAGGCTTGATAAGTTGTCATGTACTGTATATCTTTTTTCAGTAGTAAGATGTAGCAGTGTTCTAGATGATGTATGATTAGTTGTTTACTACTATTGCTAGCTCCTGTTCTAAATTGATGCTGGGGCTCACTGCTTCTAAACCGCATTGCATAATGTTAAAACGCCGACGTGTTCATACTCATGTATTGTACATCTAAACTTTATTGAAAAGACTACTGTTACCATCTGATGTCTCGGAATCAGCTAACACCATCTGTGGGGATCCCGTTCTCACGTATGGAAAATATCATCGAGTTTCTTGAGGACCCCTAAATCTTAGCACCACCTGCAATTTGCGGCCAAATAAGTTGCTGCCAAATCAAGATTCTTTTTTTTCGAAACATCAAATCAAGATTCTTAACAGGGCGCCCCTTTTGCTCTCTCCCCCGCGCTTCATGGTAAAAGGTGGACGCGTGTCGATCAGCGTCTGCTCAGGCCGTTTTGCAAAAAAGTCCTTTGCTTTTCTAAGAATCACAAATAATTCCAAATAGTCCAAGCCACACAGTAATGACGCTATAATATTTTTCATATAGGAACTCTTGAAATTTATTTAGACACGAAGAAGAGAAAATTCGAGGGTGCTGTTGTTTTTACAATAACCCCCCGCAACCCGAACCCTAACCCGCGGGGATATTTAAATTTTTACCATCCTTAGAAAAGTCACCTCTTCAAAAGCCATCCTTAGAATGACTCATACATATTTGCCACAGGGAAAAAAGTTTAGGTAACATATTTGCCACTTTCGCTGACGTGGCGAGCATACGGCATGTGAAATGACCATTTTGCCCTCCCTTACATGCGGGGCCCACCCGTCATCTTCTTCTTCACCTTCATCTTCCCTTCGATGTGCACTGGATTTCTTCCGACGAGGGCCTCGACGGGCTTGGATGGTGTCGCAGTGGGGTGGAGCGTGAGGCGATGGGCTGCAGCTCGGTGACCGGCAGTGTGGGGGCGTGGCCTTGGCCTTGGGCACCAGCAAGCGGCGGCTCATCCTCGCCTCCATCCTCACCGCTGACTGGACAGCGGCGGCAGCGGAGGGCTAGTGCGGCCGGATTGGAGGGGGCGACGGCGGAGGGCTAGCGCACAGCCGGATTGGAGAGGTGGCGGGGGCCGACAGCCAGCGCGCAGCCCGATTGAAGGGCGGCGCGGGCAGACGGCCGGATTGTAGTGCGACAGGGGCAGACGGGTGGGCGGATTGGAGGGGGCGGCGGCGATGGCTGATGGGTTGGAGGGCAACCCCTTGACATCGTCTTCAACGCCCGGTGCTTGGAGAAGGCTCCTCCGGATCGAGCTCCTTCTCCTCGTCGCTGGTGGTGCGCGAATTGGCAAGGCGGAGCTCCCAGAGGCAGCGGCCTTCCCCGGTGGACGACAGGCGGAGCTCCTGGGTGGACTTCGGAGGCGGCAGATGAGGTGAGGCGCGAGCACGAGTCGCGGCGCGGCGCAGGGCGATGCAGGAAGGGGCGCGCAGCAACGGTGGTGAGGGGAGGAGGCAGAGAAAGGGGAGGCGGCGACGCTGTTGTGCCGAGCTTGGAGGAGGAAGGAAAGATGGGGGGAGAAGAAGATGACGGGGTGGGCCCCACATGTAAGGAGGGCAAAATGGTCATTTCGTGTGTCCAAGCCACGTTGTCACGGCGACCTAGCCCGCCACATCAGCAAAAATGGCAAATTTGTTATCTAAGTTTTCTTTCCCGTGGCAAATGTAGGAGCCATTCTAAGGATGGCTTTTGAAGAAGTGGCTTTTCTTAGGATGGCAAAAATTTAAATATTCCCCCGGGACCCTCCTCCCCGCCGCCTCTCTCTCAGCTCTCCGCCGCCGCCTCCCCTCTCCTTCTCCCTGCCTGCCTGCCTCCACCGCTCCTCTCCGCCGCCGTCGCTGCCCCACTCGCTCCCGCCAGATCCAGATCAGGCTCGGGGACGCGCGTCAGAGTGGGAGCGACGGCGCCGCCAACGTAGCTCCGGGGGCCTCGGCGTGCGGCCCGGCGAGGCCGGCCTTGGCACACGGTGGCGCAAAGTCCGGCGTGGGCAGCCTGGGCACGCGGTCGCGCGGCCCAGCGTGGTCGGTCTCGACGTCGCGCGGCCTCACAAGGGCCGACCTCGGCGCACGGCGGCCGTGGGGGCGTGCGACCCGGCACGGCCTGGCGGCGCGCAGCCTCGTCACCCATGGGTAGGGGTGGACGCCGAGCCTGCTCGAGCCGGCTCGGCTCGGCTTGGTCTGGCTCGTTAGGATAACGAGCCAGCTCGGCTTGGCTTGTTAACAAAACGAGCAAAAAGGCTGGCTCGGCTTGGCTCGTTAACGGCTCGAGACAGCTTGTTTGGCTCGCGAGCCAAATGTAAATTTGAGATTACCATATTAACATGTATAAAATAAAATTGAATATATCAATTATAAATTTTTAAACCTCTAAAATTTACTATCTTTGGAACATGCACAACACATGCCATAACTAATTAGTAGTTAAGTCATGTAGGTTGCTTGGCTCGGCTTAGCTGCTTGCATTGGGCGGCTTGGACCTTTAACCTTTGGGCTTGTTTAGCTCGCGAGCAGCTCGCGAGCTGGCTCGAGCCAGCTCGTTAACGAAACGAGCAAAAACTGTAGCTCGGCTCATTAAAAAATCAACCGAGCTGAGCCGAGCCGAGCCGAGCTACGTTCGAGTCGAGTCAGCTCGCGAGTTTTGAGCTTGGCGTCCAGCCCTACCCATGGGGACCAGACCCAGTCCACAGCTTCCTCCACGCGCGGCGGCCGTCAAGAATTGCGGCATCGAGGCTAGGTCGATGTGCCCCATTGTGCAAAAATGGGATTCTACAAGCGTTGCATTATAAATTGCAACCGTCCAATTTAACATCATAGGCAACAGCAAAGTAAATATGCATCAAGCCATTGGGTTATTGTAAATTGACAGCATTCACTGACAGATAACATGCGCAATAGAAAACGCAGGCTAATGCACATGTATACACCGACCAACAGAATTCATGAGGCCTACCGGGTCCCCAATCACGCTGGTCAAACAGCTCCAATGAAACTGCAACGGCTCCCACCGGACTGAATCTAACAACTCGATGTATGCCAGTGCTAGAGACAAGAATGAAGGAAATCACGCCAACCTCACAGGTGAGTTTTGTGCTTGGAATATCTGCAGTTCCATTTGTCCATGCCATTTATGATGTGTTATACATGGCATACATCGAGTTGCATGCTCTACATTGTCCATAGTGACGACAGCAACTTGACCGACGAGCATAGTACACGCCATCTCCCGGGCGTCGAACTCGCCGCCGAGCCGCGCGTCGGCGGCGTCGAGGATGCTCACGCCGCCGTAAAAGTTCCAGACCCACTGCACCAGGTGGACGAAGTCGTCCCTGTCCTCATTAGATATCATTAGAGGCGCCGGAGTCCCCGGCCGCTCGATTCGCCTGGCCCCCAGATTGACACACGAGGAATCACCTGGAGCGGAATCGAAAAATATGCAGGAAACGGAGGGGGCAACACGGAGAAGGCGAAAAGGGGATAGAAGCACAAGCAGGCAGAGGAGGGACTCACGAATTCGAGGCCGATCCCCCGGGGCACCTTTTCCTCCCTTCACAATCTCTTGTAGATCATGACACGAGGTCGCTCGCAATGCAACAAGGCGTGGCGTTACTCACCGGCGCCGGGCTCTACCTCGCCGCCGGGGCTGACTGCTGCTTGATTCCTCCGGCCCGACAGCCTCTCGGCCTGGTTTCTTTCTCTGGGTTGCTTATTGGGCCTCTCAAAGCCCACACGTCGCGCCCATTCCTCCCGCGCAGATCCTTCGCTCGTTGCCGATCCGACGACCCCGCAACCCCCAGGGGTGGACGGTAAATGAAATACCGTCCACCCCCTGATCCGTGAACGCCACACCGTCCACCCCCCCTCGCCACGGCCGCCGCCGTCGGAGCGCCGCGCGGGGTCAGAGGAAGCGGTTGCTCATCCGCGTAGGCGGTTCATGCGAATGACGCGCCTGGAACGGGCGAACGGCTGCCGGCTGGCCGGCCGTCCGCCCTCGCCCAGACGGCGGGCCCTCGAATCAACACGCCGCGGCGGCGAAGCGCGACGGTCATGGTCTCCGGATCGACTTCGAAGCACAAGCATCTGTTTCGTCGGACGCTCCTCCTTCTCTCTGGAAGCATCCTCGACGGCTCGACGCTCCCAGGGGAGAGTTTGCCGACGTCGAGGGTATGGCATGGGCGACGCTCGTCGCGGGCTCTGGTGCGCGCACCCGGCGTTCGACCATCGGGCGGACAGTGTCAGTCGAGCTTGGGGAAGAACTTGCCGGTTGCCGTTGACGTACGTTGTCAATGACGGAGAGGAGCTTCCACAGATTCTGTCGGGAAGAGCTTATATATCCTTGGGGCATTCCGTTGAAATGGCCGTGAGAGGTCATCAGTGGCCACGGTTCCTTGATGTAGCAGAATGCAGGCAATGCTGTCCTTCCCGCCAAACTCCACTGACAGTCTCTTGTCAGTTGTCACTGCATGGCATGACTGATGAGGCACGAAATTAAGGAAATATCATAGGCATCGAGTTGTAACAATTTCAATATCTGGGCTATGTGTATGGACTGTAAACCACATGCCCAATGCAATGTTCTGAAATACAGATTACCACACACAAGTGTTGTTGGACTGCCATTGCGTCAAACTGGACTCGTCCCCCGGCTCTCCGTGTTGCTAAACGTCGATGGTTCCAAGGACGACGAAGTGAAGCCAGGGCGGTCGCCACCGGCATCTTCGCCGGCAGGCTTGGAGGCGGCGCCTCGAAGCGCAGCACGTTGACGGCCTGCCTGATAGTTGGCCGCAGGCTGCGGTCTGGATGCGCGCACCAGAGCCCGACGAGCATCGTGCACGCCATCTCGCGGCCGTCGAACTTGCCGTCGAGCCGCGCGTCTTTCGCGTCGAGGATGCTTCCGCCACCGTACAAGTCCCAGACCCACTGCACCAGGTGGACAAAGGATCCGATTAGAAAAAAAAAATTCTTTTCACATCTATGTACCGGCGCCGGCATCTCCAAACTGCGCCGGTCTCATCGTCGCCGGCGGCACCACACGCAGCCGGCGGCACCACACGCTCCAAGAGAGTTGGTCGACGTCACGTCCGGGAGACGTGGCATGCGCGATGCTCGTCGGGCTCCATCAGATAGGCAGTCAACGTGCTGCGGTTCGAGGTGCCGGTGGCGACGTATGGCCCTCCGGCCGACCGTCCTGGCTGGGGGAACGGCGACGGCAAGAGATGGCAGCGTTGCGCATTCCAGCGCCACCACGGAGCTTTCGCGAGCCCAGTTTGATGAAATGGCAAGCGAAACATATATCGTCTCTCTGCCCGTCATGATTTGTTACATGAACTTACTCCGTTGCCCCATGTCATGCAGTGCGCCAAGACTCTGTCAGCTGAGCTTGGCACAGGAAGGAGCAGGAATATGACTTGCCCAATATGCGCTGTCCCTTTTGTCGACCATTCCACGTTATTGCTCAATTAAGCTCTAGGAAACTATAACTACCGGGGGGCACATGCAAACACATGGCGGTTAATTTATTTCCCACACAGAAGTACTTGGTTGACTGCTATTTCCTCAAACTGGAGTCGTCCCACGGCTCTGTGGTGCCGGAATGCCCATTGCGGCCGCTGCCGCTCAATGTCTCTGGTTCCAAAGGCGACGACGGGAAGCCAGGACGATCTGCCGGCGGCCCGTAGGTCGCCACCGGCATCTTTGCGGGCAGGCTCGGCGGCGGTGCCTTGGACCGCAGCACGCTAACGGCCTGCCTGATAGTTGGCCGCAGGCTGCGGTCCGGGTGCGCGCACCAGAGCCCAACGAGCATCGTGCACGCCATCTCCCGGGCGTCGAAGTCGCCGTCGAGCCGCGCGTCCGCCGTGTCGAGGATGCTTCCGCCACCGTACGAGTCCCAGACCCACTGCGCCAGGTGGACAAAGTACTCTTCGTCTCCAACGCGTACCGCCGGACGCCGGCCGCAGGCGATCTCGAGGAGGAGGACGCCGAAGCTGTAGACATCGGACTCCACGCTCGTCCTCCCGGCGAGCATGCACTCGGGGTCCATGTACCCCATGGTGCCGGCGACGCCGGTCGTGTGCGAGCGGCGGCCGTCGTCGATGAGCCTGGCGAGCCCGAAGTCGCCGAGCTTGGCAGTGAATGTTTCGTCGAGCATGACGTTGCTCGGCTTGATATCCCTGTGCACGACACGCCGCTCGGCGTCCTCGTGAAGGTACAGAAGAGAGGCGCCGACGCCAAGGGCGATGCCGTACCGGACCGGCCACGTCAGCACTTTTTCCGTGTCGTAGATATGAGCGTCGAGGCTGCCGTTGGGCATGAGCTCGTAGACGAGGAGGAGCTCGTCGTCGCCGTGGCACCAGCCGATGAGCTGCACCAGGTTGCGGTGCCGGAGCCGGCTGATGATCCTCACCTCCGAGGCGAACTCGTTCCAGCCCTGCCGAGAGGTCTCCGACACTCTCTTCACGGCCACGTGGCGGCCTCCTTCGGTTAGGAACCCTCTGTACACGGAGCCAAAGCCTCCACTGCCGAGTCTTCGGTCGTCGGAGAAGTCTCCGGTGGCGGCAGCGAGGTCGTCGTAGCAGAATCGCTGTGGCCCGGCCACCCCCTCCTCCAGGTCGTCGTCGTCCACGGGTCTACCGCGGAAAAGTCTTGCGTCTTTCGGAGCTTGTTTTTTGTATGCTTTCGTCGTGACCATGGGATTTTTCCACCCCTTTCGCATGATGAAGACGAACGCCACCGCAGCGATGACCGAGATGAAAACGGCAGTCACGATGAACGCCCCATTTACTTTGCGACGGATGCCAAGAACTTCTGCAGCACATACGGTTAGTTTGTTAGTTCTGGACGCTCACAAATGCAGAAAGATTAAAAAAAAATCGAAACACAAACTAGATGACCTCACCATGACCATAGTAGCACCCCTCGCCAGCGACGAACCCGTCGCCGAGCATCCTGTCCAGGCACGCGCACCGGTGGCCCGGCTCTCCAGCCGGCGTCACGACGTCGCGGCACGTCGCGTTCGCCGTGCACCGGCCGCTGCTGCCGGTGGCGCTCGCGCACGCCCCGTCGAGCCACCAGCCCATCTCCGCCACGCCATACTCCTGCGACGGGACCCCAGCCGGCGTGTCCTCGTACACCGACATAGTCAGCAATTCCAAGCAACCGGTGGCCTCCACCTTGTCCCATGGCATGAACTGCCCCTCGCCCCTTGCCGCGGCAGCGCTGCCTGGGTCAGGCGGCATCGAGGTCACGCACACGCACGTCCAGGCGGCGGTGCCATTGCCGTTACTGGCGCCGCCGCACTGCGCCGTGCGGAGGAGCTTTGTTATCAGGTCCGACGGGACGCTACAGGTGGGGGAGGAGAAGTTCGCCGCCGGCGGCGTGCGGCCGCAGCCACCGCGGAGGAAGAGGCCGGTGCCTGAGGAGACGGCATAGCCGGCGCCGCTGAGCGACGCCTTCGCCTCGACGACGCTGCGGTTGCAGGAGAGCGGGACGGAGACCGTAAAAGTGGAAGTGGTGGAGTTGAACGAGAGGATTGGGTGCGCCGCCGCCGCGTTGCTGCTTGGGAGGAGCGGCGTCGAGATGGTGGCGTTGCAGGCCAGGAGGATGGGGCAGTCCCCCGAGAAGCCGATAGGGTAGGGAACGACGACGCTGCCGCACCGGCGGTCGCACCCACCGGCGCCATTTCCGGCGGTGGCGACCGCAGCAGCAGAAAAGGGCGCACGGGGAACCAAAAAAAGGAAGGCGAGGAGGAGGTGCATCTTCTGCTAGGCTAGGCTGCCTTGGCTGATGGCAGGGGGCTAAAACGGTGCTCTCTCTTTCTTGTCTTGTGTCTCTTTCAAAGTTCATTGCCATTAACTTCTCTTTTGGGTCCATCTGGAAATGTAATAGCAAGGATGTGCGCATACATAAAGTCTCACTATGCGTGCAATAAAACTACTGTGAATGCAATTTTTTCTGGGTTCGGATGTAATCAAGACTAAAAGCTGCAGGGTAACACATAGGCAGCGATGATTGATGGATCATTATCATCAAAACTTTGAATAATCAAAGGACATCGATAATATTTCTGTCATCAGCAAACATTCCGTCGTTTCTAGCTATAGTACGTAGCTGAAAGTGAATGAAAAGGGAAAACGCTGTTATGTTAAAATCAAGGCCGGTGTTGACTACTGACTACTGTGCTGTAGACTGGAACGGGTGATTACCATTCACATAGGAGTTTCTTTCCCATCCCATGCGAAGAACTTGCAGTTGTCGGTACGTTGTTAATGATGGAGAGCAGCTTCTGTACAGATAACTCTCTCGTGGAGAGCTTATCCTTGGGTACATTTCTCTGAAATGGCCGTGAGAGATCAGTGTCAACAGTCCCTGGATGTAGCAGAATAATGCAGGCAATGTTGTCCTTCCTTCCAAGCTCTACAAACGCTGTCTTTGTCACTGCACGACATGAGGCAACGAAATTCAGGAGACAAATCATGACAGAAAAAAGTTGATAGCTAATAGCTGCACAATCATTGTATTATTCAAGATGAAATAATGCATAGAACAAAGATTAGCAATTTACCACAGTGACAATATTAGTGTGCATAGCAGGATAGTGAGAAACTGAGAACAGGATGGAACTCTTGGTGTTCACTTACGCTTATTCAGCGCAGTTTTAGAAGCTCTGTAGGAATGCAAGCCTCACCTCATAGGCCAGCAGAATGCTGATGCCACCACAACAAGAAACAGAAAACTGAAATGAAGCAATGTGCTTCACCTCGATCACTAAGATTGGCCCGACTGCATTCACCTCATAGGCCAGCAGCAGAGATGACTTATGAACTTTGCTTAGTGTGGTATCAGAAGGACAGTAGAAGAAATTTGGTTTCGGATAACTAACTAACTAAATTTGATGTGCGCACCCGGACAGCAGCCGCCGTCACACGATCAGGCAGGCCGTAAACGTTCTGCGGTTCGAGGCGGCGCCGCCCGATCCTCCCTGCGAAGATGCCGGTCGCGACGTACGGACCGCCCCGCGGTCGATCCCCCTGGCACCACAACGTCGGCGGCGGCGACCGTGACCGATTAAGAAACCAAAGATGTAAAAGGATCCGATTAGAAAAAAAAAATTCTTTTCACATCTATGTACCGGCGCCGGCGTCTCCAACTGCGCCGGGCTCATCATCGCCGGCGGCTGCCACACGCCGCCGGAGGCCTCCTCCAACTGCTCGATCTCCGGAGAGACTATAGGCCAGGTTTCTCTCTCTTTTTTTCTAGACTCTGGCCCGGTTCCTCTGGGATGCTTGCTGGGCCTTTATAAAGGCTTAAAGCCCACACATCGCCCAAGCTCACCTTACCTTCCGCTCAGATCCACCCGGTCGTTGCCGATCCAAGGGCTCCGCAACCCCCAAGGGGTGGACGGTAAATGAAATACCGTCCACCCCTGGACGGGAAAGAGGCGCCGTCCGCCCCCCTCGCCACGGTCGCCGCCGTCCGCCGGCCGTTGGAGCGTGTTAGGAATAATCACGCCATGGCTTGTTCCAGGTGTGCGTGCGTGAGTTCAAGACTTCAAGTTGCTAGGCTAGGTAGTTCGTGAGTGTGTGTACTCGTGAACACGTCTGTGTGTCGCGTCTCGTCCGTGCGCGGTGCGCCGGCCGGTCGAACGCAGCAAGGTCGAGTCCAGGGCCGGTGCGTGCGCGAGGATTGCTCCGCAGCTGCCGTGCAGTCCAGGACGCGTCATAGTGGAGTAGTTGGGCGAGTGGCGAGCGTGGCGCAGGTCGTGCGGGGGGAGCCGCCATGTCCGGAACGAGCGAACGGCTCCTGGACATCGACGAGCGGGTCCTGCAGATCGAGCCGGCGGCCTCGGTGGAGGAGAGCATGACGTTGCTCGGCTTGATATCCCTGTGCACGACACGCCGCTCGGCGTCCTCGTGAAGGTACAGAAGAGCGGCGCCGACGTCGAGGGCGATGCCGTAGCGGACCGGCCACGTCGAGGGCGATGCCGCTCGGCGTCCTCGTGAAGGTACAGCAAACGTTCCATCATTTCTATGTAGCTGAAAGTGAATGAAAAAGGAAAACACTGTCGGGCTAAAATCAGGGCCGGTGTTGACTATTGACTACTGTGCTGTAGACTGGACTACTGACTACTGTGCTGTAGACTGGAATGGGTGACTACCATTCTTCTTTTTTTTTTTGAAATAATGGGTGACTACCATTCACCAAGGAATTTCTTGGCCATCCCATGCGAAAAACTTGCCGTTGTCGCTTTTCTTGACGTTGTCAATGATGGACAGGAGCTTCTGTACAGAGAAATCTCTCGTGAAGAGCTTATCCTTGGGGACATTTCTCTGAAATGGCCGTGAGAGGTCAGTGTCCACGGTTCCTGGATGTAGCAGAATGCAGGCAATGTTGTCCTTCCTGCCAAGCTCTACTGACGCTGTCTTCGTCACTGCGTGACATGAGGCAATGAAGTTCAAGAAACAAATCATGACAGATAAATTTTGGTAGCTGCACAATCACTGGATTATTCAAGATGACATAATACGCAGAACCTCGAATGCAAAAAGATTACCAATTTACCATGATGATAAGATTACTGTGAATTGCAGTATACGAAACAGAGAATAGGATAGAAGTTAGAACTTCTTGGTGTTCACTTACACTGATTCAGCGCTGTTTTAGAAGCTCTGTATGAATGCCAGCCTCCCAGGCCATTATCACCGATCGAACTGACTCTAGCACTCATGTTTGCAACCAATGAGAATCCTCTTCCAGTCTCGGAGCGGCCTCCAACCTTCAGTAGTGGCCACATGTGCTGAACAAAAGAGGATCAATTCAGACTCCAGTATTAGTGGTGTCACAATTGCAATGACTGGCAAGCAGAATGTAGATACCACCACAACAAGAATAAGAAAATTAAAATGAAGCAATGAGCTTCACCTTGATCACTAAGATTGGGCCGACTGCATTCACCTCATAGGCCAGCAGCAGAGACGATTTCTGAACTTTGCTCAGTGTAGTCTCTGTGACAGGATACAAAGAAACTTGATTTCAGATAAGTAACCAGGGGATTAATGCTTGCTAATTTCTGAATGTTGTGTTCAAATGTGATCAAGGTAGAGAATCCACCTGGTTGTATCACATTTGGGATGGAAAGGATGCCGGTGGAGTTGATCAGCAGGTCAAGAGAACCGTGGGTCTCTCCAATCGAGGCGGCGGCGGCCTGGCATGGAAGAATCAAACTTGCACATTAGCCTGCGTTTTACTAGCAGTATGAACTGTATAGCTCAGCAGAATCAGTTAGCAATGTGGGTAACATTCGTCAGGTTCTTAATCCCTGATGATAGACACAACAGTTTATTCAGGAGCATTTCATCCGACTACTATCTGAATCGAATAAATTTCTCAGACTGCAGCATCGCTGACCACCAGACCAAAATCTGCACATAGGTTGCCTTTTTACTAGCAGCATGTACACCAAACTACAGTACCAATTGGCAACATTACTAAATTTGTCAGATTGTGGATCCATATCAACAAACATGACAGTTTATTCAGAACTCAGGAGCATTTCCTCTTGACTACTCTCCAAATCAAATAATTTCGCAGGCTGCAGCATCGCTGACCACCAGTTACCCACCAATGTATTAAACTAGGTGGAGGCCGCTGTGGTCGTACCTCTATGGTGCTCTCGTCGGTGACGTCGAGAGGCAGCACCGTGAGGCGCCCCGGCGCGTGCTCCTCCTTGAGCTTCTGGAGCTCCGCGGCGGAGGCCGGCGCGCGGCACGTGGCGACGACGCGGCCCTGGTCGCTCCTCCGCAGCAGCTGCCGCACCTGCCCCCCACCCAGATTGACACATGACAAATCAGTTGGAGCGGATCGCAAATTCGGAGGAATCGGAGGGGGCGAATGCGGAGAAGGCGAAATGGGGATTGGAGCAGGCGGAACCGCGGAAGGGAACTCACGAACTCGAGGCCGATCCCCCGGGACGCGCCCTGCACCATGGCCACGCCGCCGGCGCCGGCGGAGGCCGAGGCGGAGAAGGCCCTCGCGGCCACCGCCAGCCTCGCCATCGCTCCTCCTCGCCACATCGGCGGATTCGGCCCCGCCCCCCTTCTCCTCCCCTCACAATCTCTCGCAGATCATGGCACGCCTCGCACAGCTTGCTCGCGATTGATGAACAAGGAGGATTGGAAAAGGTGGTTGCGTACGGATTGCGCAGTAATGGTGGCGCCCGTGCTCGGGTCCGGGATTCTCATGGCTAAACGGCGGGACACGTATTCCAACCTTCCCATCTCACTCTCTCTCACACGCTTTACACGCGCGCACACAGGCAGAGAGAGACGCGAGCTTGGTGAGGCCCAAAAGATGATTGGGCCTGTGCGTGCGTGCGTACGCACGCAGGGCCCATCATATGTTTTCAGCCTTTGGAAGCCCAAGTCTCTCTTGGGTGTCAACTGGAGGTCCAATGTCCCAACCATATCCATATCTAACCATTCCACTCACCCTGCCTGTGTCAAGTCCCATACTCCCATGCATGTCCCAACCATCTAACCATCTTCACCAGAAAATTACAACTTAGCTTGTATGCTGCTGGCAGAAGCAAGAGCATTAACCAACAATCTTATGCTCTCATCGTCGATCGCCAAGCTAATTAAACCATTGTATGTGACAGAAGAACCAACACCACAAAAAATCCAATTAAGCTAGACTGGATGGATGCGTACGTGTCTGAATTAAATCATGTCTGTTAATGTGACATGCGTACGTGTCTGAACTAAATCATGTCTGTTAATGTGACAGGGACTCTGCAACTGAGTAGTGCGTGCGTTGGGATGTGCTTGCTAGCTGCATTTTAGGTGCACTGTCTCACTTGCGTATCCGACTGCCCGCCTGTCCAACGCATTAGTACCTGCTAGCTACAGCAATCTAGCTGTACCAACACTAATTAGTAGTAGCTTTACCTTTTCTTTTAACTACCCTTTTCGATTCTCAGTTGCTGATGATACAGATGAACTGCTCATGATGCTTCATTTTGAATCGCAAAAATTCACTTTTGAAATCAAGCAGGCATATTGTAGGATGTAAGCAAGCAGTCAGGCTCACATACAAGCTATATGGCTAGCAGATTCAAGCTGAACGAATGATCGATTGATCTCACAAGTCACAACAAACAAATAACAAGAAATGACAAGGTAAACATGTATTTTCAGTACATTTCAGCCCAAAAAAAATCAACAGAAACCTTCGTCAGTGACGTGAAAAGTTACAATTTCTAGCATCTACTACATCACCATGCGTACAGGCTTAAGTAACATGATGATGCTCAATTGCTCATCACTATCTCTCGCATCAGTAATACCTCAAATTGATACAAACACTACAAGAACACCCCCCCTATAGACATGCAATATTTAGAATTAGACACACTTTATTTCATCTCTATAGCAACGTAGACATGCTTTCATAAAGCGTGTTAGAAGCGTCTTCGTATGGACCGTGTCAGGCTTTGTAGAGACAAATTCGTTAAGCGTATCTATGAACGATAGAGACGTTCCATAGACACGTTAGATGCATGTCTTCAAATTTTGATACAATTTTGTAGGCATATAAATAAAACGTGTCTAGTTGTGTAGTTACATAGTGTAGTAACACTCAATTGCATGTTAAGAAATGTAGAGATGATTACATAGATACATTTAGAGAACATGTCTACTAATATAGATACGTTTTGTAATGACACCTTGTAGCATATTAAGTATTATAGAAACAATTTGTTAGATACATTTGCAGGTGACGTGGCAGGTGGTGTGGCAGATGACGTGGCGAGTGACACGCTTTGTTGTGACACTTAATTACATGCTAATGAATGTAGAGACAATATCATGGACACACTTTTATTATGTGTCTATAAATATAGATACATTGTATATTGTGTATCAAGAAAGGTAGAGACGAATTTATACATACATTTTATATCGTATCACAACACTGATATAGACGCTTTCTTAGATACCATTTTATAGTATATTGACACATTTGAAAATAAATAGGTGATTCCACAAATTTTTTCAATCTTGTTGTGGACTAATATGCATGATTAAGAATCTAAACTAAATCATCCATCTCATTGCATTTGTAAAAAAGCACCGATCAACAATCTGAGTAGTTCAACCAACAGGTCCATTAATAAAGTAAACTCAGGTGTTCACAAACAAACATAGACAAAGTAGCTATCATACAAATATTTCTAACATTGTTTTTTGACAACTAAAAGATATCTCGTTGACTTTGACATGATTTTCATCTGCGTCAATCTTCTCCTTACATGTTTAATATCAACTTTATGCTTCTTTCACCTGCAATGGACGGTTTTAGATGAGTAACACATTTTCAAGATATTAAAAACTGCAAAGTACTATTATAACAAAAAAACTTACATGTGAACGTGGCCAAGCAATAACAAAGCCAGCAGCTTCTGCTAGTGTACGCATATCACGTAATGGTCTAGGTAACTCCTCATCTGCTCCATTTTCAAGAGATTCAAGATAAACACCCACAAATTCCTTTCCAAGCACGCTTTCTCCAATAACTCGTTTGTTGTCAGTAGTCACTAAGTTTCCTTTGGCAACAACTCTTCCTTTGTTTCTTAGTGAAATAAGATAGACTTTCACTTGTTTCTAGCATTTGAAAACATAAAGATATAAGTTTTGAACCTTACATTAACATTATTCTAATTGAAAATAAGGTAAACAGAAGCATACCTCTAAATGTTTCGAGGCTTTGACTCTTCGAGTTCTCTACAATAATAGTTTAATAATGAAAACTTAGCCTCGCTCAAGAAAGTTAGACATAATATGAATAAACAATATCAACTTAGTCATACCATATTGGTCAGTATTGTATCAGTTGGCAAATTGGTGCGTGCATCACCCTTCTCTACATGAGTAGAACTCTGAATATGTGCTTCCTATAGCCATAGAATAGCTTAGATCACCTTAGAGTTAATAAGAAAATACTACTGCAAGTACGACATTTACATGAAAAAGTAAAGAGGACAACAGATCAGGTGCATTGGTAAGTCTAGGAGTACTTGTTTTTGCTATTCTCAATCACTATCTTCTGAATAACACGAGCATACCTTTGTAATTCTTTGCTCACTTTGTAAAGATGTTTGGTCTTCAGTGGCTCTATTAGTTATATGGACAGGTCGTAGCTGCAAATTTTTCACAACCGTATTTTATAAGACATTAGCAAGAACTTAAATTTTATTGCGGTAGCTAAGGATATTAGAAATATAGTAGGTACTCTATTACCTGCACATCATTTGATGGAGAGTAGCCATTACCACTTGATTGCTCAATGCTATTATCAGCATCACTTTCTGTTCCCATAAAACAATCCTGGAAAAAGTTTAACAAATAGCGTTTAAAATTGCTTGCATGTGTTGAACTGGTACACCTAGCTTTTGGTGCATGATAAATCAGTTATAATGGAATAATTTATAGAACCATTACATCACAATTTAGAGAGGAAAGAGCTGCTCACAACTTCCTAAGTTGTGGCTGCAGATGTCAACAACATTAGAGTTCAGAAATCATCTATAAATAGTACAATGACATAACAAAGTTCTTGTATTTGTTTAGATAATAAGACACTAGGTAATCCTCCCACTCAAGCTAACTAGTGTTGCATGTCTTGAAGCTAAGAGTAGGGTAGTCATGTATAGGTGCAGACTAGCAAATGAGGGAGCAAACAAATTCATAACAAGTTGTAGCCAGCATGTAACAGCATGTAGCAGCACTAGGGGGCAGCACGTAACAGCATGTAGCAGCAACAAATTAACATAAAGTAGATCAAGTCATAAACACTAGTAGGCAACATGTAACAGCTTGTAGCAGGAACAAATTACATAAAGTAGAGAGACAGAGATGGTCGAATAGATGCTTACTTCATCATCATGTAGAGCTGCTTCCATTTGTTTTATGAAATCATCTTCTGGAAACTTTTTTGACATGAAAGCAACCCAGTGTTTCATGATGCCACTCATGCGTTCCATCTTATTGCCCATTGCATTTACTTTCTCTTGGCACCTTCTTTCTTCCTCAGTTTGAGTAACAAAATTTACACCTCGAGAAACTTGTACTTGACTCCAATACTTATCAGAATAGTACCCACGTGTTTTTAACTCCTTAGCAACTGTCTCATTGAATACCTCGTTGAAATCTTGAGCTGAAAGATTACCATTGTTGTTCTCTTGCCTTTTGTTTAATTCGACATAAGATGCATCCTATTGAAATTAACATGTTGGAATGTCATGAAATGTTTAACTGAATTTCAGATCTAACAAAAATGATTAGGAGTAGAAATGTACCATCACTGCCTTCACTTTGTCAGTAGTGTATCTGCCATTCTTCTTTTTATGAGCAGCCTCCCATAGTTCTAGCCTGTTAACCTTTCTTTTCTTCATATCTTCCTGCACAACACAGTAACTTGAGGATCATTCTAAATCTTAGGTAAATGAGACTAAATATAACAAATAATATTGGATGAATATTTTTTACCATCTCTTTTTTCAGCCTAGCATGACTTTTTCTCCCAGTTGAATGTGTATTCTTCTGTTCTTTTGCATTCCGAGAGTTTGTTGCACATACTTTCTGCTTTCAAATTAGATATAAATGTTACATATATTGATTTCAAATTAGATTTAAATGTTACATGAACAGATGTCACCTTATGTGGTTCCCGGCACCAAAATCCAACAAGAGCTCTCCACTGATGTTCATTCACAGTTGGTGGTTTTCCTCTTATGATTTCATCTAGAGATCTCTCTTCACGATTGAAATATTGTTTCTTCAACTTAGATTTGTAGGATCTCCATCTACTGTTAACAGTCTTTAGGATCCAGTCCCTTGTTAGTTGCTTTGTTTGGAGGGGAAAGACAAACTTTTCCTGTACAGAGGATAGGTTAATGTTAGTGGATGGATGAAATATTTAGGTACTTGCTTGAACTAGTAATAAGATAAACTTTACCTCCACATCCTTGAGTATTTGTGCCTTGTGAGTATTGAACAGAGCATTGTCCCATCTTTCAATGTGTAATGGAGCTAATGATGGTTTTTCTGCTATCTGTCCAAGGTGCTGTCCAAGAATGGAGGCTGATCTTTCATTTGGGACTCCATTTTCATCAGTCCCTACAATTACCTTTCCTCCTTCTAATTCCAATAGATTTGAAACTGTGAAATCCCCTAAAACTTGCCTGACCTCCCCATTTGGCCCTACAAATATGAAATAGAACGATTAGACATTGCATACGGATATGCAAGAAAAAACATGAAACTTACATATTATCTTAATGGGGGTTCGAGGATGGTGACGTGGCAGGCGGGCTAATAAACCATCAACGTCAGGTGGACCCTGTAAATTATCATTGTTCTCATTCTCTGCTAAATTGTCATGACCATCATCAATAGGTTCTGCATCCTCTTCTTCTTCGTCAAGGTTTAAGTTCCTCAACCTTCGAAGTCTTGTTTCCATGAGGTCTTCTTTATATACATAGGAGATCAAGAGAAACATAAGATCAACACTTAAAGTTTAGTGTAATCTGAAAGCACACAATTATTTTAAATATTGAATTCTGTCATTCATACTTTAGAGAATTAGACAATATGTAGGCTGGTCCATTATCACTACAGTTGAGCATCTATGATTTCTGAAAAAAATCTTGCCTGATAAACAATCAAACTATATACCAGCTGTGATACACTTATTTTATTGCAAAGACAAGCAAGCAAGACACAAGCTACTATTTCCGACAAAAAGCTTGCAAGAGAAAATGATTACATGATGCAGAAGCAGTGATGCAGGTAGCCTAATAGGTAAATTCAACAAAAAAAAATTCACTGCACCAGGACAGAGGAACCATTTCAATTTTTTAATTGGGTAGTACCAGCTCACAAGGTGATGCAAGTAAGAAGCAGATGGAACTAGAAAAAATTCATAGCATAAGAGAGATTCAGGTTTCAGGCCTGTAGATCTTTACAAGGCACTAGGAAACATGACACAGGTAGTATTGACATTCATGAATCTGAATACCACAAACTAGATGATCCAATACCAGTTATGTTTTGCATTCAGTTATCTCAATTGCCTCCATTGACAAATTCCAAAATTGGTTAGAAACCTTCAATTCAATAAAAAAACCATATACATCTACATCAAATCTCCTACAAGTATGATATTCTGCAACCAATGCGATTATAAATCATACATCTCCCCAGAGGTTCTACCAAATTCAGTGGTTAAGGACTCAATGGAAAAAACAAAAAATATATAAAGACATCTATTACTCCACCTGGTCACATTTGAATCTATAAGGCCGTAAAAACAAATGCCCAACCTCTCAGAAATCAATGGAACCTACCAGAGAGATTAGCCTTAATTACCAAACCTAATCGAGTGGCTGCAATTAGGAGTAAAAAATTGATCTAATCAGTACCTGATGGTTGGTCCTGCCGATGTCCTGGCTTGTGGCTACTGCAGGTGATTTGGACGTCCTGACCTCCTTACCGCTGCCGGTGATATTGACTTCCTGGCCTCCTGCCTCGCGACCTGCCGACTGCCGACACAGATGCGTTCATGAATCGTTTGATGTAGTCACATCTAGATGAAGAGGGGAGGAAGGTGAAGACATGCTAACCGCTATTAAAAGGAGGACGACACCAACGAGAGGCCGGGGCGTTGGATTTGCGGCGAGGCAGGCGATTGCGCGAGGAGGCGGCTGCGAGCGGTTTCTGCGGTGCTATGGAGGGTGAGGAGGACTGTTTATCTGCGAGATTTAGGAGGTAGCTGAGGAGACGAGGGGGTTATTGCGGTGATGGGAGGTTTTTTTTGGGAGGGTACTAGCGGTGATGGGAGGTTAATTATCCAGGTTTGGCGCTAAAGCATATCGCCTCAGGAGATTAGGCGGCAAATAAAAAATGTTAAGCGCATCATTTAGGCGGGAACTACTTTTTTAGTACCTTGCAAGGGGAAAGATAGTACAGTCATCAAACTTCTATGTAATATTTTAAATATATTTCTTATCTTCTGAATAATGTAATCGTATTTTTGCATCTAATTAAAATATGAAATATTACTGGACATTAGTATAACTTTGTCATTGCTTCGGTAAAAAAAAACTTTGCCCTTGTATTGCTAATTTTCAATTTCGTTTTGTGAGTTCTACTGCTTGGAAAATTCTGAGTAAAGCAGGGCGGCGTGACGACTGGTGAGTCGGCGCTCCGCCTTCCTCCCCGCGCCACCGGTCCGACGCGCCGCCAAGATCCGGGCGCGGATTGAGCTCGGGCGGCCGGATCGTGCAGCTTCCCTCCCCTGCTCGCGGCGGCCTGCTCCCTCCTCTGTCTGCTCCATCCTCTTCTTCCCCGCAGGCCATCTGAGCTCGGCATGGCCCGGCGGCGGAGGTGGAGGGTCCGCGGCAGCGTGGATTGAGCTCGGCCCACGCGCAGGAGGAGCAGGGCGCGTAGGAGGAGCAGTGTCATGCTAAAGTCATCAAGTTAGAAAAAAAATAAACATACGAGGGAGCAGTGTATAACATACGTGCGCAAATCTTCAAGTTCATCACAATTTCGCAAGACATATCGATGTGCCTGAATAAGAAGTTGCTTATCAAGGTTCACACCAGTACACTTTCCGATTTGTTCACCACAGCTATCAAACAAGTACATCTCTTTTTTCTCATCAGAAGGATCAGGATTTCTGGATGGCCTTGTAAAACGTGTACTTCCTTCCAAAAATCTGGAACAGAAGGTCAGACACTCCTCCATGCAATATCCTTCAGCAATCGATCCTTCTGGGTGAGCTCTGTTCTTCACAAGTGCCTTTAGGCGAACAAAATATCTGAATGCAATTATGGACACATGTAAGTTATAAGAAGTATTGACAATGACAGTTAATTTAAAGGTAATCACATACCTCTCCATGGGGTACATCCACCGGTACTGCACGGGGCCACCCAGTTTAACTTCTTCTACCAAGTGCACCATCAAATGCACACTTACAGTAAAGAATGAAGGCAAAAAAATTCTCTCCATATCACAAAGTGTCATCACAATACTCTCTTGAAGTCCGACCAGCTCAGGCACATCTATCACCCTCGAGCACAACTTCTTGAAGAAATCAGCTAACTGAACCACTATTTTCATGACATCTTTGCTGGGGTAACAAGATCGGAGTGCCACTGGAAGAATGTCATGTAGTAAAACATGATTGTCATGACTTTTTAGTCCACTCAATGTACAGTCTTCCATGTTCACACACCTAGAAATGTTTGATGCATAGCCATCAGGGGTCCTAAGGTTTTTAATTACCGAGCAAAGAATCTCCTTTCGTTCTTTAGACATGGTAAAAGGTGCATCGGGAACTGTTTCCTTTCCTTTAGAATCTATGATAGGATGAAGATCCTCTCTAATTCCAAGTTCCACTAAATCTAGTCGGGCATTAATGTTATCTTTTGTTCTACGAAGAATGCCCAATAAAGTTCCGATGAAGTTGTCACAAACATTTTTCTCTAAGTGCATTACATCTAGATTGTGTCTTAGTTTGTTTTGTTCCCAGTATGGTAGCTTAAAGAAAATTGACCTCTTTTTCAACCAATTTTCTGGCTTCTTCTTATTAGCCCCTCTCCCATCTGATTGCTTCTTTTTTTGTTGTCTTTTACGCTTGTTCTTGCCTTTCTTGTTGGCCTTCTTTCCTGTGTCCCCCTTTTTTCCTAGCACAAACTCTCTTCCTTCTAACATTCTCAGGACAGTAGTGCCACTCATTTTCTCAGGTGCAAGTTCAGTCTCTATCGAGCCATCAAACTGCATCGTTTGCCTTCGGTATATGTGATTTTCTGGCAGCCATCGACGATGACCCATATAGCACGTCTTTTTACCTTTATTCAGGTAAAATGATTTTGTCGCTGGACCACAAGAAGGACACGCATATGTACCACCTGTGCTCCATCCATATAGATAAGCTAATGCAGGAAAATCATTGATAGTCCACAATAGTGCAGCTTGGAGAGGAAAATCCTTTTTTGAAGAGGCATCAAATGTTTCCACTCCCTCCCATAATTCTAAGAGCTCATCGATCAAGGGCTGCAAATATACATCAACATCATTACCCGGAGAGTTTGGTCCAGGAATGATCATTGATAGCATTAAAGATGTTTGTTTCATGCAGATCCAAGGTGGGAGATTGTAAGGGACGAGCATCACTGGCCATGTACTGTGCTTTAAATTCTTATTCCCAAAAGGGTTAAATCCATCACTTGCAAGACCAAGGCGTACATTACGAGCATCTGATGCAAATTCATGATGTCTATTATTAAAATCTTTCCAAGCATCACCATCCGCTGGATGACGTAGTTTTCCATCTTTTGTACGGCCCTCTTCATGCCATCGCATGTCATCTGAAGTTTTGCTGGTTGAAAATAATCTTTGGAGTCTTGGTATCAATGGAAAATAACGCAACACTTTTGCTGGTATCCTTTTCCCCTTAGATTTACCTGCAGAGGCCTTCTTTGTATTAACTTTCCAACGAGAGCTCTCGCACACGTGGCAAATATCTTCTTTAGCATAAACACCTCGAAAAAGAATGCAATCCTTGGGGCAAGCATGGATTTTCACATAATCGAGACCTAACTTACGAATTATTTTCTTCACTTCATAATATGTCTTAGGTAGATTTGCTTCAGGGGGTAGAGCACCAGAGAATAAACCTAGTAGTGCCGTAAATGATTCTTGTGACCAACCATGTAAGCACTTCAAGTGATATAAATGGACCAAAAATGACAGCCTAGAATATTTGCATCCAGGGTATAACCTTGTGTGTGCATCCTTCAAGAATCTTGCATATATACTCTCCTCCCTCTCCAAAGCAACGCCTTCTTCTGAATTCACATGATTCTCAGTGACGTTGTGTTCAACATCTGCAAGTCCTGACTGAAAATCATCCACTTCGCCTTCTGACATACTTGCAGCCCTTCCAAATGCAGCATGTAGAAGTTCTTGCATGCCATCTTGTTGTCCATCCTGACCATCTTGTATTGGACCCGGAGTAGCATCCAAATTTCTAGTGATACTTGGCACATCAACAAATGCAATTGATGGTCTTTCATAGTTCTCACCATGATGAACCCAGGTAGTATAACCTTGGAGAATACCATCACATCTCAGATGGGTCCTAACTTCATCACGACTCTGGTTTATTCTATTCTTGCACTTTTTACACGGACAAAGTATCTCGCTATCTTGTGGAAGGCCCCGGTAAGCAAAATTCAAAAATTGCTCAACACCATCTTGATATTCAGTATCCAGTTTTGCTTTTTTCATCCAACTGCGATCCATCACGCTATATGATGTCCTGTAACAATTAAATAAAAGCAATCAGTTTTAATTTCTAACAGAGTTGTCACATGGATGAATGTTAATTAATTGAAGCTAAATCCAATGCTAAAAAAGGAATAGAATCCTAAGCCAGTACAGATATCTAAATTACGGCCAGTCCCAAAGCTAACGGACCACCTTAATTAAATGTTACTGCTGGCAAAGTGATTTCACAAGAGCTTCGAATACAAGTTTTAGAATTTGAAGGTTCCCATAAAAATCAACGTAAGTAGAATAAAATTAGACAACTCGAATGTGCTATATGTGTCAGCATGGCCTATATTGGCTTCGCCAGCTCCATTCACAAAAAAAAAAAAAAACCTAACCCCTATGATTGTTCTTATAATCTTATCTGACTAAGTAATCTTCCTAGTTCGAAAAAGTGCTGCATTGCACACTAGCATAAATGGTTTGCAAGATATATAATTTTCAGTCTCACAGAAAAGTAACTTTGATCATTGAATAAAGGGAGAGGGATGCGGGAGAATGAACCTGTATATAAGAAGCTGATTGTACTATAATTTAATCAACAATATTATGATGTTGTAACAAGGCCAACAGGATGATTCTAGCCGTACAGGTAATAAATTCAGGATTAGTTGTTGATCTTGAAAAAAACTCATGAAAGGTTGCAGAGTTCGACTAGGGTTATCAAGCATTACTTCACGAGCATAATAATTAAGCTCCTTGTTCTGACCCCAAGGAATTTCAAAAGGGTGGACTGCCACGGAAACAAGCAAAGATTCACACTGAAAACAATAAGAGGCAAATGTGTAACTAGTGCCTAGCAATATGCAGCCTGGAACTAGTGCCTCAATGTCGCTGTCGTGCTGCTGCCGTCTCCAGCATGCCCAGCGATCGAGCCTGCCGTGTGCGTTGCCGGCGGCGGCTCCCAGGTGTGCGTTGACGGCGGCGGATCCATACCGATTGTAGCCAGAGACATAATAGGTTCAGGATTAATTGTTAATCTAGTATTCCCATATTGTGTTCAATCCATGATGTATAAAAAACATGTCAAACATCAAGAGTCAATGACAGCAGTGTAGCACTGCCACAACAAAGGTTTATTTGGTGTTCTCGCCTCCTGTTTTTATTCCATCATTAGATGCTGCAATCATGGTGCTTAGAAAATTATATCTAATTGTGGAGCTATATCAAGATTTCAACTGAAATTAATAGGAAGCAAATATAGATCCTAGTGGCTACCAATATGCAGCCTGGAAGGTGCAGTAGTACCTCAATGTCGCTGTTGTGCGGCTGCCTCCAACATGCGCCGAGCGGGGGCGTGCGTCAATGGCGGCGGCTCGTAGAGTCGAAGGAACAGAACAGATGCGTTTTGCTGATTGGGAACAGGACGGCGGCAGGCAGGGGCATGGTGGGTGCGTGATTGGAAAAGGACTCAGCCCATCAGCCGTGTGGGCCTTGTTCAAGGTTTACAAAAACTAATAAATAATTTTTAGTTCTTATTATATTCCTACTCCATTACTAGTGCAATGGTTTCGCAGCAAGTTTTGAGCCTTTTGGTCTGGGTTCGATTCCTTCAGATAGCCACCACTTTTTTCATTTACCAATTTTTTAACTTTGCTTAACTGAGCCTAACAAATAACGTTGTAGTTGTAAATATATCAAATATTTATCTCTAGCTCCGTGTGTTGCACCCTCTTTTTGTCCTTTTTGATAAAATATGAATACGATGCACAACTAATGTTGATATTCCTTTCCAGCATGCAATATATATAGTTAGTGATAAAAGTATGATTATTTGATATTTTTAAGACGTGTCTACGCGCAATTCACAGTTGAAAGCAAACTTAAATGTGTATCATTCCATTGCATTTTAGAACCATGTCAAAAAAATGTCTTTACATCACAATAACAATTATCTAGATACGCTTTACAACATGTCTAGAAATTAACGACACATTAAAGCGTCTCTAAATCCGTGTTATTCTTAGATCATTTGAATAGCGTGTCAAGAAATGTCTTTATAAGTCTACTAACACTATAAGTGTGTTTAATATTGTGACACTTCGACACATTCTCAAAATTGTGATGAAAAACATCTTAACGTCTCTATAGACAATTATCTAGATACACTTTACAACATGTATAGAGATTAGTGACGCAATAAAGCGTGTCTAACTCTGTGTTATTCTAAGATGATTTCAATAGCGTGTCAACAAATGTTTCTATAAGTCTATTAACGCTATAAGCGTGTTTAATATCATGACACTTAGACACGTTCTCAAAATCGTGTCAGAAAATGTCTTTACGTGACGACGTAAAGACGCTTTTACCCGGCGTTACTAATATAGCGTAGCTAAAGGGGGGGTTTTCTTGTAGTGAAAGAAAACACGCATCGTCATTCGACAAGTGTATCATATCAATGCTCCATCTCATCTCTACACGAAGTTGTTACCTTGCAAGCCATAGCGCCGAAGAAAACCTTCGATGATCTCCAGCGCAAGAACAGAGGAACATTAAAAGAAAACGCAAAATCAACCGTGTGACAGAAGTGTTAAACGAATTGAGTAATCAGCCTATTGCGTAGAGCTGTGCCAGCTCCTTCATGGCGGCGCCGTCGCCTCCGCGGAGGTCATCGTCGGCGGCGTTGTCCAGCATCCACAGCAGGTGATCGAACAGCACCACCTCGCAGTTGACGACGGCGGCGGTCGCTGGCTCGTCGTCGTCCTTCCGCCGCCCCTCGTCGATCAGCGCCGCGATCAGCGGGTGGCTCAGGTGCTCCGCGCTGATCACGTACCGCCGCCGCGAGCTCCCCACGAACACCACCGCTCCGCCGCCGACGCTGACGGCGGCGGCATCGTCGTCGTCATCGACGACGGCAGCGGCGGCGGCGGCGTCCCTGGTGGACATGGAGCGGAGGTTGCTGTAGGGCGCCGAGCTCGGCCTCCCTACCCGTGACAGGCTCTTGCACCTGCGCAGCACCGCGTTCCTGAACCTGTTCATCTCTCTGCACACACACTGCACGCACACAGCTTCACCCGACTAACAACGACACATGCACAGCTTGCTTATATATTTGGGATTTTTGGGGGGCGGTGGCACGTCATCGTTGTGGGCAAGCGATCGAGGACGTTGGGTAGCTAATGATTGATCACTCGCTAATATTTTGCATGCATGGAAATGGAGCGAAGCAAAAGCATATATGGCAATAATCAGGCAATGGGCGCATCTCGTTCACCAGCTGCGTGGGTGTGCCCTTGCATGATTAGGGTATTCGCATCATTACACGGAATAGCTTTTGTTGATTCGTAGCTTTCGGGAGAGGTAGGGAGAAAAGTGTAACAGTAGAGAAAAAGTGGAAGCTTGGATCTGCCTGAGGGCGACTTTGCACAGAGGAGCACGGTTCGTTTTATCAACGGTTCTGTCAGTTACAACAATTACAGGTTAAAAATAAAAATAAAAATCACGATCACAACTGGCTTTTATTTATTTATTTTGATAGACTCAACTATCACTTCCTATTCGTAGACCGTTATGGACCCATGCTGAACAAATTCGTAGACATAAAAATACACTTTTGAAGTTGATATATTTAAATGACATCCCAACAAGTTGATGGAACTCTAGTGCATTTTATTTTACCCTAATATATTCCTACTCATAGCGCTGAAGAAAAAGGCAGCGACCGCAGCGATCCTGCCGTTTCGTGCCAATCGGTACTTACGCGTATCCTCTATCGATGATTTTACCATGCTCTCTACTAATTCAAGTGGTTATTTGCATTTTATGCCAGCCCAACTGCCCTGGCCCATTGCGATTTTCAATCATGGGCCACATCAGTGTGCTGCTAACATTTTGGGCTCCCATCGTTTAGTGCCCAAATAGGCTCACGTAGGACTTTTCTGTTGTTTGGTGGCTCCTTGGGAAGTTCTTTGCCTTCCTGTATTGTTTATGATGTCAGCACCGGTTTAGTACACAGTTTAGTTTTTGATTGACATCAGTTAGTTATTTCTTACATCATGGCTCAAATTGAGAATTAATATTTTTTTCCCTATACATCTATATGCTTCCGTAGTGTCCCCCTGGTGTTTTAACCAACAGATCGATCCTCTATTCTCGACTACACGGCAAGATTTTTTTTTTATAAAAAAAAGCTACGAGCAGCAGAGACAAGTTGCAAACCTGTGGTACAGATTTATGGGCGTGCTGCCCATCCTAGTATAAATATGGTCGAAGAAGGAGGCTGCGGGCGCTGCACGTACGGGAGATATAATATTTCTTTCTTGAAGGAAAAAGAAAAAACACTTGCTACGATCATCGCGTGCCGCTAGCTCAATGCACGGGCATTATTACTTGTTACGACGACGACAGTACAGATACACGGAATCTCACTCAACAGCAAATAAGCTAGCTACTCGCTACTCGTCAGCCACGGCGCCGAAGCTGCCAGCATCCATATCAAGGCGGCTGTTGGGCCTGAAGCAGTTACGGCGGATCTCCCCTTTCGGCCCAGGGATGCTACCCATCTTAACAAACGACTTTGCAAACTGCGCGAAGAACGCCGTCTGGTTGGCAGCGAAGGTGGTGACAAGTCCACTCGTGCGCGGGTGATCCGCGAGACCCTGGTCGGAGACGAACACCCCATGCCTGGCCTTAAGCGCGACGAAGTACTTGTTGTCGAACACGTCAGGCGTGATGGTATCCAGGCTCGTCTTCTTGCTCGGGCTCGCGTTGCACTGCCTCGTCAGCGACCGCGTGAAGTCGTCGTTGTTGCGGATGAAGTCGCAGCTGGCCTTGCCGACGGTGTGGCCGCCGGAGAGCGCGACGAGGTCGGCCGGGTCGGAGAGTGCGCGGGTGTTGAAGAGGGTGAGGAGGGCGTCGACGGAGCTGCCGGGCCCCGGGAGCATCGACACGTCGTCCGCGCCCTCCAGGCTGTCGGTGCGGCCTAGAGGCATGGCGAATGGTGGGGCCGCCGGACAGGGACACGGCGTCGCGGGTGGACAGCGCGATGATGTCGGCGCAGGAGACTGTGGGCCCGCAGGCTGCGTGCACCTTGGCTCGGATGGACTCGATTAGGTCCACGGCGTTCTTTTGGAGCGATTGGTTCGGTCCCGTGCTCAGCTCCGGCTCAAGAAGGATGGACGCGTCGCAACCCTGAACGGATTTTTCTCCCCATTTATTGTACATAGATTTATATATATGTTATATATATAAATAAAATAAATAGTTTCATTCACGCTGGGAATGAAGATAAAGCTAGCTAGTATGTAGTACCTCCGGAAGGCAGTCGTGGAAGAAGATGCGGAGGAGGCCGGCGGTGACCTGCACATTGGCGGCCCGCGCGGACTGCACGGCGGCGCGAACGATGCTCTCCAGCTGCGGGCATGACGCCGCGTGGAAATCGGCGGACAAGCCGGCGGTGGCTGCCGATGCCGACACGAGCAGCATGCTGCTGATGACGAGGGCCACGATGCACCTTGTACTAGTCGCCATCTTCATCTTACCAAACTGGCCGGACTTGTTGCTACGCTAGCCAGCTATTGTACACACCGCGCGTGGCGTCCTCACTCCATCAAGGAGGTTGCTCTCTTTATAGGCTGCCGGCCGATCGATGGGGAGAGAACTAACGGAGAATAAAGCGAAACCTGGAGTACGTAGATGCAAGAGCAGGAAAGTGAAATGACAACTAGCTCAACATGTTTGCTGGCACAGGCCGGCACGTGCGTTTTTATCAAGAATATTGAGGTAATTATGAAAAAGATCAAAGAAAGGTCAAGGACATGGAAAGAGCACAATTCAAAGTTGGACTACTAGCTAGCGAGGGCCATCATGCATGTGGTCGGCACTCTTTTTTTGAGTCATACGGTACTGATGCTCATAAACGCACACCACACTTACCTCTACAAACATATGCACACAGCCTTGATGACTGAGCCGACAAATTTTCGAAATTGACAAAGTCATCACTGAAGCCTCACTATTCGACGGGCACGTTGCCTACCACTAAAAGAATAACGTCAATTAAATACAGAAATAAATTCAGAAAAATGCAAGCATCAATGCCAAGTCTCTGGTCGGCACTATTGTAGTTGTAGCAGCCAACTTGGGACTTTGGAGTTAGAGTGTTTGTGTTGTGTTGTGAGAAGAGGTTTGGAATAGTATAAAAAATATATTCCATAATTAATCATCAAATCATACTTATTTTGTATCATGAAATAATACTATTTCGTATAGATTTGATTAATTAAATTTAAAATTAATTGGCTCTTTAAAGAAACGAGATTTTTGTTTTTGGACGGAAAGATCATTTGGGAAGGGAAGAAACATGGAAAAGTGCATGCATATGAATGCACGTCGCATGACCACACTACCGGAAAACGGGCCATTGCCGTGTGCACGGCCCTTTGCCGTGTGCCGGCACGCGGGCCCACGGCAAAGGACACTCTTTGCCGTGTGCCCACCACGTGGCACACGGCAATGGCCCAGCACACGGCGTCCCTACCCTTTGCCGTGAGCCCCGGCCCAGGACGCACGGCAAAGGATAAACACACGGCAAAGGGTACCCTTTGCCGTGTGCCTGCACAGCTGGCACACGGCAAAGGCCAGCACACGGCAACATGCACTCTTTGCCGTGTGCCAGCCGTTAGGCACACGGCAAAGGTAACAGTTAAGTCACGGCCGCGGCCCTTTGCCGTGTGTTCTGTCTACAGGCGCACGGTAAAGGGCCGGCACACGGCAAAGCATAATTTTTTTTTCCGTCCTATTCCTTTCCAAATTTTTGTGGTGTTAAGATACGGTACTCTGTATTTCATGTCAAGATTTGGTACATTTCTCGTTATTTTTGCTATATTTAGTCAATTTATTTGATTCCATGGATTTATCGGCAAAATAAACTTTTGAACTGCAAGTGTGTCGAATAATTGAATATAATGGTTTCAAAAATAATATTCATGTTATTGAGTCTAATATTAGGCCTTTTCCAGAAAATTGAATGAAATAACTAGCGACTTGTTCATGAAACCTGATCAGATACGTGTGGCCCAATCGTATTTAAATTCTAAAAAAAATAATCCATATCTGAAAATCATAAGATTTGCCCTGACATCATGATTTCATGTGTACATGCTGTGGTAAAAAATAGAACGTGTTTCGCACACGTTATCACATACCTCGTTTGCAAATCGAAGAATCTCCAAAGAAGTTTCAGAGAGTTGATGTTGAGCTGTTGATATTGTGAGTTGTAAGTGCAGTCAAATTCGGTTTTCACTTCAAGTCTTTTTGTATATGCAAGAACAACTCACATTAGTCTGACATACCAAAATTGCCGCAATTTTCGTACACGTGTGACATTTCTTTTATTTTTCAACTAAACAATTTGTAGTTATGTACATGAAATAATAGGTTTTTTTTATCGTTTAATTAAATATGTTAAAGGTTGTCTTTGAGAAACTATTTTCACAGGTTTTTAGAAAAGCAAATCATAAAATTATATTACGAACACAATTTTAAAAAATGTAATAAAAAAAAAATTACCTTTGCCGTGTGCTTTGCTGCGCAGCACACGGCAAAGGGGGCGTTTGCCGTGTGCTTTGCTGCGCAGCACACGGCAAAGGGGGGGGAACGGGCGTTTTTTCAAAAGGTCCCCCTCTTTGCCGTGTGCCGTGATCTAGCACACGGCAAAGGGGGGGGCACGCGGGCTTTTTTCAAAATGACCCCCCCCTTTGCCGTGTGCCGTGATCTAGCACACGGCAAAGGCTGAGCCTCAGCCTTTGCCGTGTGCTAGATCACGGCACACGGCAAAGGGGGGGGTCATTTTGACCAGCCCCCCCCCACTCACGCACGCCACACACGCACACGCCACACACACACAGCACACAGCCGCGCCGCCGCCGGACCCCGCCGCCGCCGGAGCCCGCCGCCTCCAGCGCCGCCGCCGGAGCCCGCCGCCTCCAGCGCCGCCGCCGGACTCCCTGCGCCGCCGCCGCCCCCCCCCCCCCGCGCCGCCGTAGCCCCTGCGCCGCCGCCGCTGCCCCCCCTGCGCCGCCGCCGCCGCCCCCCCTGCGCCGCCGCCGGCCCCCCTGCGCCGCCGCCGCCGCCCCCCTGCGCCGCCGCCGGCCCCCCTGCGCCGCCGCCGGCCCCCCTGCGCCGCCGCCGCCGGCCCCCCTGCGCCGCCGCCGCCGCCGCCGCCCCCCCCCCCTGCGCCGCCGCAGCCCCTGCGCTGCCGCCCCCCCCCCCCCCCCCGCGCCGCCGCAGCCCCTGCGCCGCCGCCGCCGCAGACCCTGCGCCGCCGCCGCCGCCCCCCCTCCCTGCGCCGCCGCAGCCCCTGCGCCGCCGCCGCCGCCCCCTGAGAAGGCCGGGGTAGGAGGAAGAGGCGGGGGGAGGCCAGGGTAGGAGGAGGAGGGGGGAGGAGAGGGCGCGCCGGCGGCTGCCCACGTCGCCGTCGGCTGCCCGGGCCGCCGGAGCCGTAGGGAGAAGATTGGGCGCGTTTTAGGTAATGTATTTTAGAAATTGTTAGTGACAAATGTTTTTTAGAAATTGTTAGTTACAAATTGTTAGTTAGAAATGTTAGTTACAAATGTTAATTAGAAATTGTTAGTTAGAAATTTTAGTTACAAATGATAGTTAGAATTGACTTAGAGATTTTTGTAGTTATAATTGCTGCAATATGTGGTTGACGGTCATCGTGCCGCTATGTGTATGGTTGTCGGCCGTCGTGCCGTTGTTTTGATGCAGGTTTCGAAACCTCCCTGTGCAGGGGAGATGCTGCCGAAATTTACAACTTTTGACCTTTTTTTCCTTTTACTTTTCAGGACAGGGATACCCGTCTCCGCGCGCCATCGTGCCCTCGCGCACTCCTCCCCCCGCGTCACTGCCGACCGTGCCCCCGCGTCGCTGCCGACCGTGCCCTCCCCCGGCCGGGCGGCCGTACGCAAGGCACACTCCCTCGGCATCCGCGTCTTGCCACCGTTATCGACTACTTTGCAGTAGAGCAAGGTGAGACATCCCCCTTTCCCTTTCATACATGTTAGCGGTTTACGTAACCTAGGCGTCTCCCGTTCGGAAGGGATACAGTTGGAGATATGCAGATCTTTTGCATATCTATGACTTTATCTGTTTCGAATTGTCCACATTTTTTGGACAGCCCGAGGATGCGTAGCTGGGGTCAGTTTCTATGCTCTAATTCGATCCGAGACTGAATTTTGGCAACATCTCCCCGTTGTTCTCTGGATACACAATCTCCCTCTCGGGACGTGTATTTGGAGAACAGCGGGGAGGTGCTGCCGAAATTCGGTCTCGGATCGGGGTAGAGCATGGGAACTAACCCCAGCTACGCATCCTCGGGTGGGATTAGGACCTATCTTCACCTATTAGTTAGGCAATATAAAATTCGTGTAGATGCAATTGAGTTTTACATTACTCATGCATTTTATTTTTATATTACTAGTTCGTATAGTAGACGATGGCTGACCGTGAGTGGATGTACACGGGCTGGTCCAGTCGGGGTAACTTGAGCTTGGATTGGATTAACAAGACCGAGTCTTTCTTGGATGAAGCCTTTGCTAATGTTAGAGGAAGGTCCAGCACTTGGTGTCCTTGCAGCAGATGTGGAAACACTCGTGAACATACAAAGACCGTCATCAGAAATCATCTTTGCAAACATGGATTTACTCGAGACCAAACTAAGTGGAGATATCATGGCACAGCTGGGCGTGTGAGAGATGAGGTCGTCCGAGAACGTATCGAGGCTCTAGATGATGACGCCGGTGTAGCAGACATGTTAGATGACTATCATCAAGCACACTTTAATGAAGAACCAAGGGAGGAAGAGCCAGAGCCAACCGCAAAGGCGTACTACGACATGTTGTCTGCGGCACAACAACCACTTCACGAACATACCAATGTTTCTCAACTCGATGCCATTGCGCGCCTAATGGCCATAAAGTCCCAGTTTAGCCTGGGTCGAGACGCCTTTGATCTTATGTTGACAGTTTTTGGCAGCCTGCTTCCAGCTGGTCACATTCTGCCAAAGAACATGTATGAGGCACAAAAACTCCTTCGTGCACTTAAGATGCCATATGAGCAGATACACACTTGTCCGAAGGGATGCATCCTATTCAGGAAAGATTATGCGGAAGCAAAGTACTGCCCAAAATGTGGATCCTCTAGGTTTGTTGAGGTAGAGTTAGGTGATGGTCATAAAAGACAAACCACAATTGCTGTGAAAATCTTACGGTACCTTCCGTTCATACCGAGGATCCAACGGCTTTACATGACAGAAGAATCCGCCAAACAAATGACATGGCACAAAAATGGGCGCCGATATAATCCAGATAAGCTGGTACATCCATCCGATGGTGAATCATGGACGCACTTTGATTCGTGCTATATTGAGAAAGCTGTAGAGGCTCGTAATGTACGTGTTGCGCTAGCTACAGACGGTTTCCAACCTTATGGAATGAATAGTGCGCCGTACACTTGTTGGCCCATGTTCGTTATCCCTCTCAATCTCATAGTATGCATGACTATACAAATTAGCTCGTACGTAACATAACGAGTTATATATCCTGCTTTAATGTGTAGGGCATGACGGATGCGTCAATGAGTGCCGAGTTGAGGCAAGTGGCCGATGGCTGTGCCTTTAGGGTCAAGTCATTTGGCGCGTATGATGTGAATGGATATCGGTTTCACACAACACGGCATGATCAGAGACGACCCAATAGAAGAACTACAAATACCGGAGTGTTCACTCCAGGAGATGATGGGCTAGAATACTACGGAAAAATTGAAGAAATATACGAACTCACATTTCATGGTTCACATCCTCTCAAACCTGTAATATTCAAATGCCATTGGTTTGATCCTCAAGCGGTGAGACGGAACCCGAAAATCGGGCTAGTCGAAATTCAACAGTCTTCCGTCTACCCACGAGACGATGTCTACATTGTGGCTCAACAGGCGACCCAAGTGTATTATCTCTCGTACCCGTGTCAAACCGACGAACGTCTTATCGGTTGGGATGTTGTGTACAAAGTATCGCCACATGGTAGACTACCTGTCCCAAACAATGAAGATTACAACATAGACCCAAATACTTATGACGGAGAGTTCTTCCAGGAAGATGGGCTAGAAGGAAGATTTGAGATAGAATTAACCGAAGATGAGGACGTAGAAAATGAAATGCTTGTTGACGAGGACGTCGGAGATGTGGTTGAGAATGTGAATGACTTAACCTTACTTGAGAAATTACGTTTAGGCAACGACAGTGACGACGACGACGAGCCTCCCTTGCACCAGAACAGCGATTATATTGAAATGCGTGATAGTGATGATGAGAATTATGATCCGGATAATCCGGATCATGATGATTATTTCTAAAACATGTAAGTTATTTCATTTTTAATTTACTAGTCGCACTAATTAATTTACAAATTGTATAAATTCATTTACTACTTGTACTAATTATTTGTAATTATTGTACTAATTTGTTTTCTCTTGTTTATGCAGGTGATTGATAAAAGATGGTGGGACGTAACCCTTTTAGGTCGGTCACTTCCATTTACCAGAGAGTCGTTGGAGGTGCTGAGGACTCCGAGCTCGCTAGGGGGGGAGGCCAGGGTCGAGGGAGACCCAAGGGTCGAGGGAGAGGCAGGGGAAGAGCTGAGTCCTCCGGCACTGCACAGAGGAGGAGGGGGAGGAGGGCGAGGACACCCTCGCCTGAGGTTGACGAGGAGGAGGAGGGACAGGATAGGGAGGAGCTACCTTCCGCTCATGCCTCTGAGGACGAGGCAGAGGAGGGGGAGCAGTCCGAGGGAGAGGATGGTGGGCAGGGTGAGGAGGGGGAGCAGGTCGAGGGAGAGGAGGGTGGGCAGGGTGAGGAGGGGGAGCAGGTCGAGGGAGAGGAGGGGGAGGAGGGAGAGGATGCACAACTGTCTCCATACGAGCGAGGCCCCTCGAAGATACCTGATCGGCCGATACCTTTCTCGAACCGACCGGTAATTAGACCCGACGGGAGGAGGTAAGAAATTTTAAATGTTTTCACTACTTTTTCCTTTCATATGTTTATTAGCACTACTGAAACGTCTAAATTGTCTTCGTCACTTGTGCAGGGGGTGGTTGCTGATCACGCCAGGTAGTCACAATCGCATGCCCAATGGCATCCTGGGGCTTTTGTGCAAGCTACACTTCCCTGGCTTGGTGCAGCTCGCCGGCCGAGAGGAGCCGGCGTACACGTGGGAGCACTACATCGCCTGCACCGTAGACCCTCACCCAGATCGTGATGGCAGGACGTTCAACAACATGGCACATCGGGTGGTGGAAGAGCTATGGGTAAGTCTTGTTCAAACTTTATATTGCTCAATACATCAGATTCATCTAACATTCTATAAATAATCACATCCAATCAATGTGCAGGATTTCTTTAGATGGGACGACGGGTACGAGGCGACTGCCAAGGCTGTGGCTCACCATGCCTGCTACAAACTGGTACAAGATATGCACTACGAGGCGCGCATTGCAGCCGTCGTGCATTTCTACCGCAAGTACATGAAGGTGAAGCTTACTAAAGCGGAGGCGAGAAACATGCGGTTGACACGTGAGCAATTCATGCGGGTAAATATACTTCTTCTCTTATACTAAGTACCCTTTGTTTTGTCTTGTCATATGTCACGTGTTTAATGATATGCAGGCGGTTCCTTGGTGGTGCTTGACCCAAATTCCGGCCTGGGGTAAGATGGTGGACAAGTGGCTCGCGGACGAGTGGGAGGAGACCCACAACGAGCTCCGGCGGCGGCGTTTGATGATGTCAGGTGCATCACATCATCAAGGCAACCATAACCTCCAGGCGTTCGCGAACACATGGGTACGTGAATTCAATTTTTAATTCTAATGAGCTCTCCTGAATAATTCATAACCATTTTCCCTTTTGTTTTTGTTTTTGTTTTTTTTGCAGTCGCGGACACATGGTAACCAGCCTTGCCCCCCGGCCATGGCATACGCTTTGTCCCACAAGGGCAAGGCGACGGACCCAGAGAACACGTACAACCCGAATGACGGGCCTGAGGCGTACTCCAATCCGACTGCCTACAGCCGCCTTAGTAACTACACAGAGATGGCAAGGGAGGTCCATGGGCCGGAGTTTGATCCGATCAGTGCTGACCTTGACGGAGAAGTCCTCATGAGGTCAGGAGGAGGCAAGAAGCACGGCCGGTATGCGATTGCGAACAGCCTAGTGGACACGGCTAGTACTCCCACTCTCACCGCGCTTAAAGCCCGTGCCACGGACTCCACCCCGCCTATACGCCCACGCCAGACCCCTACACAGATCCAGATGGCTCAGTTTCAGGTATTTGTGTTTTACCTATTGTTAATTGATTATCGCTAACCATTGTTTGGTATGTTAACAATGTCATGAATATGTGCAGGAAATGATGGCAGCCCAGGTGGCGGAGGGGGTGAGAGCAGCAAAGGAAGAGCTGCAGCACAACTGGCATACCGAGAGGGCGAATTTGATTGCCGAGTTTGAGCGGAAGCAGGCCGCCGACCGGGAGGCCCTGCGGCAGCAGTACGAGCACATGTTCCAGTACGTGCACAACATTGGTTCGGTGGTAGGTCAAGCACCGCCGCCAGTTATCATGCCCCCACCAGCTCGAGATGCTACGCCTGTGAGTCTCTTCACAACTTTGAATTTTCATTCCTCATAATGACTTAGAGCCGACTTAGATCCTAGAATGATTGAAAGACTTAGGATGAAACCAGAATTATTTAGATTTTGTATCATTTGTGCAGTCCCCTCACCAGTCCGCGGCCTCGAACGATGGGCCGATCGCTGTAGACATGTCACCCCCTCAGCAGTCCCCTCACCCCCCACCGTGGACGCAGTACCCGTGGTCGCAGTTGCCTCCCGGCACGCCGTTCCAGCCTTGGCCGCAGTTGCGTCCCGGCATGACGCCGCACCCTCACAGCTTCCCGTCGCCGTTCCCGCCGTTACCTCACGGATCACCCTTCTCGCAGGAGCCGCCGCGGCCACCTGGGTCTCAGTGAGTTGTATGGACGAGTTGTATGGACTTGTATCATTTGCTTAGTATGGACTTGTATTATTTGATTAGTATGGACTTGTATGGATTTGTATGGACTTGTATGGACATTTATGGACTTGTGATGGTCGTTGTGATATATAAACTGCCTGTGATGGTCGGTCTGATATATAAACTGCCTGTGATGGTTATTGATATATAAACTGTTTAAGATTGAGTTGTTTGGGGGTATAAGTAACAATAAACAAAAAAAAAACGTGCTGTTGCGGGGCCTTTGCCGTGTGCTATGGTAAAAGCACACGGCAAAGTCTTGGCCTTTGCCGTGTGCTATGGTAAAAGCACACGGCAAAGGCCACCTCTTTGCCGTGTGCTATGGTAACAGCACACGGCAAAGGAGCGCCACGTGTGCCGCCATGTAAGCCTTTGCCGTGTGCCACGTGGCGTAGCACACGGCAAAGGCTAACCCTTTGCCGTGTGCCACGTGGACCAGCACACGGCAAAGGCTAACCCTTTGCCGTGTGCCACGTTTCGCAGCACACGGCAAATCGTAAGTAACGGCGGCTGTCCGTTAGCCGTTCACGGCGCACGGCAAAGGGAGGAGCACACGGCAAAGCCTTTGCCGTGTGCCCGATCTTGGGCACACGGCAAAGAACCCCTTTGTCCGTCCAAACTTTGCCGTGTGCTCTTTGCCGTGTGCCACACACGGCAAAGCCTTTGCCGTGTGTATTTAAGGCTTTGCCGTGTGTACCGGGCACACGGCAAAGCCATGGAATCCGGTAGTGCCAGTCCACGAGTAGACCGGACGAACGGCCAGTCTCAGCCATGAGTCACGACATGTCCAGTAGGTCGCCCGGATAAACCGTACCGCCCCGACGACCGCGCAGCGTGACTGACATATACACATATACACGCGCTCGACCACAGTACGTACTGTACCCAGATCCACACTGTACTAGTCTATTGTATGATTCATCTTATTCCTGCTCATATGCATGCAGAGACATTGCTTTGGATGCAGGCATGCAGTCATATGGTTTCTTTAATCAAAGCAGCAGGCAGTATTGTTTACCCCCATAAAATGCTGGCACATCGATCGAGCTAGCTTTACTGACTGCATATGCATCCCATCGATAGTAAAGATAAGGTTCTCACAAAACTATTGCCCTTTACATTCGACCTTTTGTCTGCCACTTTCATCCATTATTCCTCCTCAGCCACCTTTTCATCCAGTCATTCTCTTTAATTTTTTTCTCATTATCTTTAAATTTTTTCTTGAATACACAAAGAGAAGAAAAGAAAAACAACTGTTCTACAAAGTTTTACAGACTCCACGGAGCTAAAAGCTCACGCCAACGCACTTTGCACAAAAGCAAGGAAGAAGAACCCAGACAAAAGGTACTTGTACTACTCCCGTTTCAGAGCAGCAAGCAAGCATTATATTGTTTACCCTATAAAATGCCGGCCGGCACATCGATCGAGCTAGCCTTTTCTGATTGAGATGACTCTTCTTTTTACTGCATATCAGCTTATGCTTTTAGTTTCAGAAGAGAGAGTAAAAAATGAAAAAAAATTTATATATTGAGATGCGTACGTGCATTGTAAGAGAGGACATAGAGAGAAACTTTATACAAAATAAAGGTCCTAAAAAAATATTTCCCCTCTACATTCTACCTGTTTTGTCTGCCAGTTTCATCCATCCCTCCTCAGCCATGCACCTCTTCATCTAGTCCTTCCGCTCATCGAAAAGCTCAGGCCGAGAAAGGCATCGGCCGCGCGCAATCTAGTATGGTTATACAACCACCCAATTGCAGCCACGAGACCATCCTGGTCGAAGCCGAGATCTGTAGCCTCATCATAGCCTTCATGAGCTTCTCATTAACTTTTCCCTCTATCTACTTTCCCTTCGCATCCTCTTCCTCTTGGAGCACCTTGGAGATGGCTTCGTCATCACGAGTTAGTTTTCGAGATGGCCTCATTGGGATCTCGTTGTTGCTGCTGTTCCATTCAGACTGAGGGATTTCTTATTTCTTTATCTCCCTTCATCCCAAAATGAATGATGTTCTAGCATTAAAAATTTATCTGAAAAATGATGTTTTGAGTTTGAGCCTCATGTAAGAATAACCTGGCGCATTAAATTCGTACATGTCTAATTAAATGCAAACAAAATTTTGTCTAACTTATACATGTAACTCAACTAATTGAGGGTACATGTGTCTTTTCCATTCATCCTTAATTTATCTGAAAAATCCTAAAACATCGTTCTTTTGGGACGGAGGAGGGAGTAGTTATAAGAATTTTTCAAATTAAATTGAACATGAGAAGCAAAGCCATTACAATACATTTCATCATCTGCAAAAAAGAGAAATATGGACAGTGATGAAGTGGCGCACAACCAGAATATTAGTACATCTTCCACCAATCTATCTATACCTATATAGGAGCTCCCCACTACAAATCAATAGAGGATTTCTCTCAAACATGAGACCATCCACGTCAGCATGGAACATCAACAGACTTAGCATCTCAACAGACAAGCTCTTCCTCTTTACTCAGTATCGAATGTCAACAGACGGACACATATGACATCCAACAGATGGGCACTGATGGCAGCCTTCCATCTCCCCCTTCCCTTCTTTATACTCAGCAATGGCACATCAAGAGACCGGCAAGATCGTCCCCTGGGCCATTACACCGTCCAGGCAGCCTCGCTCACCTACCCTCACCGTCCAGACCGTCTCCTTCGCCGTCCAGACGAGGAGATCGTCTCCTCACCATCCAGTCCAGCGTCCAGGTGACGTTCGATGTGCTTCTAGGTTGAAGACTATTGTTGTCGTCCCTTTCATTTGTCTGTTTCAATTGTTGTACTTTAGTGCAAAATATGCCTCTGATTTATGTGTTTTTCTTAAGTTTCAGTCATGCACTCAGTATGTTCGATTTATTGCCTCCAAGAAACTATTGCATAAACCCTGTTCGAATCTGTGTGCCAAGTTTGCCCACTTAGTGAAGTATTGATTCAGAGACATAACCATGAAAAATTTAAAGGGGTAGTTACAACAATGTGTGAGCTACTATCCTTAGAATTGTTTGATTGTGTCCTCACAGCTGAACGACTGACAGCCATAATTGATTGCTGCCATGTACTCGAATATCTCCACATACAGGTACTTTCAATGATGAGATGGATAGAGAACTACCCTGTACTCGAATATCTCCACATACAGGTAGTTTCAATGATGAGATGGATAGAGAACTACATGCAAAATGTGATAGGATTTCCATTGTTGTTCTTCAGTGCAAAATGTGCCTCCGATTTCTCTGTTTTTCTTAAGTTTCAGTTATGCGCTTAGTATGTTTAATGTATTGCCTCCAAGAAACTATTGCATAAACCATTCTAAATCTTGCAGGTTCTCATAAATTGATTTGATTTTTCAGGTTCACATAAATTGATTTGGCCTTTGGACATAGCAACAAAAGCAACAACGTTTGTCTCCTTCTGTCATTCAGGTAATAGTCCAGCTTTATTACCATTTCTAATTCTGTTAGTTTTGGCAATTAATTGTTGTGTGAACATCCTTAATTTGGGCAATCCATCAACTTTACATTATCTGTTGCACGGCGTTTGGAGATAGGAGATAAGTAGAATGGAACTTCGCGAGAGTTTTTCATGCTAATGAAGAAATTGTACGCTCTTTAATACAAATGTTTGACACACATTTTGCCATTAATTTACAGTTTAAAGTCAAAGAGATCGTTAGATTTCAAAGATGACAAAAACTGCAGTGAAGAACATCAACAGACTACCTCTAAGACAATTCCTAAACGTCAAAAACCTGAGTACTGCTTACTCCTACACACTTACATTAATTTTTTTAAATATACATTTCTGAAAAAAATTCAAAATAGACTTGCAGATGACAACAATGCAGAACAAGCTACAACATCAAGCCAAAACAACCTTCCAGATAACAAAATATCGGTACTGCAAAACAAAAAAATTATGTTTCTTTTATCAACATTATACTACCAATATTGACACTCTTATACCTTCACAATTCGCAGGTATTTTCATTGGCAAGTGAAGTTGCGTACAAGCAAATGTTCAGCGTCACATTGCCACACCACCTTTACTCTCATTTCCATCTCAAAATAATTCAATATTACCCTGCAAAGTGTACTCTTACTATGATAAAATAATTCAATATTAACCTGCAAATTGTACTCTTACTATAATACTTCCTACAATTATTTTCAAGACAAACTCCTTTCATTCATACTGGCATTTTATCAATGATGTCCGTACAATATTTCCTCTCAAAACCTTTGATATTTTATGAATTAAATATTCCTCCATGTAATGTAACATACGGATGTTACAAAAACCTTTCTTTATTTCCTTTTGTTATTGCCTCATTAAAATTATTTATGGTGATACAATAACTACAATATTTCAAAAAATACATTATTAAATGACAAATTATCTGCCATATTAATATTACGTTGGCACTATTAATTTCAATTAATTATGTCGTCACCCCAACAATTACAGCATAATAAATCTCTCCTTCCGTTCATCTACTATAAAATCCACAACCCAAGTCCATATTTCCAATACTCTATCCCTCCATCCTGTGTGTGTAGTGTTCATGTCCTTCTACCCAAAAAAGAATGGCGCACCAAGAACAACTGGAAAGCTTCTATTCTTATTGCTGCTTTAATCAAGTTTCTATCTTTTTTTAATCGTCTCTATGCATTGCTTCCTATTTTATATTAACAACACATTTACGTCTTTGTTTCATTTTTATTACATCATATCTCCTCTACTAACAACCAAAATATTATTTTTTATTACAATCACACATAAACCATTATATGCATCTCTTATTCACTCTTAATATAGTTCTTCCAAGAAGATGCAACATAGATATGTCCAGGCAATGAATAAGCTCAACGATAAGCCAAAAAGTTTGTGTCCATCTCAAAGGCAATTTGCAAAATGACGACATAACCAAGCAACTACAATTTCAAAACCACACCATCATTGTTCAATACATACAAAAGGGACAACCACACATGGAAGCTATTTTCAATGACGACAACTCAAAGAGGACAAATAAAAATAGTTCATATGTTGCAATTACATGTTATTTTATCAATAAACAACATATGTATACTGCTAAGAAATCTATTAAATAAAAGCACTATGAATAATGCATCAAATTTTCAAAAAAAAATCCGCAAAATATCCCGCAGCAACGCGCGGGGAATCACCTAGTATAAGAGAGATCGGAACGACCAACACGAAAGCAGAAAACTGTCTCCCAAGTGAAACACAATAACTTGGCCTCGCTTGTGTGAGAGTCTCCTTGCTTGTGTTAATGTGTTGCCTCCTCCCATCCTTTTTTTCTGAAAGCATGATATGCTTGTCGCCGAATTAATGCGGTTAGTGCGGGAAGAGTTTAAAGTCATACCCGTATATATAACGCTTAATTTCATCACGCACTAACTACACGTCTACATCTAACAACATAAGTAAGCATACAAATTAACGATCATTTTCATGGAGTACGTAGTAGTACTTTGATGAAAGAGACCATGCATATATGCCTGCATCCAAAGCAAGGTCTCTGTACGCATATATATGCGTAGCAGGGCGGTAGCACTAAGAAAACATACGACAATAATTAAATCGGGACGGCCTGCAATGGAGCGCAGTGCTGCAGTGATGGGAGCACCGTGTGCCTTCAACTTTTTTTTTTAATTACACAGTACAACGTAGACGCTCACAACACTGCACGCACACTCACCCCTATGAACATACGTACGCTAACCCTATCCCTATGAGCACGTTCGAAGGACTGAGCACCCGACAGATGTGGAGTTCCTGAAGTCATCATTGGCGTCTCGTTGTCGACGGGAACGCCGCTTACCACTTAACGCATAACGCCGGTAAATTCCTAGAAAATCCCATGAAAAGGTGCGATCAACAGGATTTGAACCCTGGTGGATAGCGTTCCACTGGACCGTCCTACTATTGGACTCCAAGCCAATTCGCCCGTGTGCCTTCAACTTTTTTTTTGAGAATTACACAGTACAACGCAGACGCTCACAGCACGCACGCACACTCACCCCTATGAACACACGTACGCAAACCCTACCCCTATGAGCACCTTCGAAGGACTGAGCACCCGGCAGATCTGGAGATTCCCGAAGTCACCATTGGCGCCTCGTTGTCGACGGGAACGCCGCTTACCACTTAATGCATAACGCCGGTAAATCCTGAGAAAATCCCAGGAAAAGGTCTGAGCACCAGGATTTGAACCCTGGTGGGTAGCGTCCCACTGGACCGTCCTACCATTGGACTACAAGCCAATTCGCGCCCGTGTGCCTTCAACTGTGTGTCACGATTAGAGGTGGTAATGGGCCATGGCCCTTATGCCCTTTTTACGATCCAACTCGGTCCTAATTATTTGTAGGCCAAATTTGTATATAATTTCGATCCGATCCGTTTAAAGCCTGATTCTTAAATTCGCTAATATAAAAAGGGGAAATTTGTCCTAAATTCGCTAATATAAAAAGGGGAAATTTGTCCACAGCACATGCTAAAATCGTGGTTTTGTATGCAACACACTGTCAAACCTGTTTTTGTCTGCAGCACATCATGAAAATGCAATTTTGGCTGCAACACACCATTCGGAATAACATTACAATTTATGTAGCTGACACAAGAGAGAGTGAATGTGAATAGACATTTTTACCCTGGACAATGGGACCCACATGCCATCTTCCTCCTCTCCTTTCTCCATTCTCGTTCCTAAAATGTTTAAAAAAATATATTTCTCGTTGGCAGCAAAAGGAAGAGCTCATCCGCCTCCAGCCACACCCCAACTCCAGCTTCTCTGCGCTCCCCGCTGAGGCGTTGACTCCCAACTCCACCGCCTGCGTGTCGTTCTACCTCCCGCTAGGATCCTCCCCGTTTGGGATCTCTCGCAGCATTGGCACTTTGGCAGCTTGGCGCGCATGCGGCGGGGCATTTGTGGGCAGCGGCGGCGGTGCTGCTCGTCGGGCATGTGCGGGCAGCGGCGGCAGGGGAGCTCGGGCGGCGCGGCTTGCGGCGGCCAGGGGCGGGGCACATGCAGGCAGCGCACGCAGGCTAGTTGACGTTCGCAGAGAGGGAGGCCGCCTCGGCGGTCGGCGCGGAGCATGGGGGTGAGGACGGCGGAGGAGGGAGTGTGGGACGACGGACATGGAGAGGGAGCAGGATTAAGCAGCAGGGAGCTCAGCTGGTGGCCAGCGGTGGCAGCAGGGAGCTTGGGCGCAATAGCAGCATATGAGGTCAGCGGGGTAAAAGGATAAGTCGATAGGAGAGACAGGGGTGAGCAAGAAGAAGAAGATTACAGGTGGGCCCAAGGGTAAAAGAGTCTTTTTATCTCTCATCCATGTCAAAAAGATTAGTTTATTCAATTCAGTGTGTTATGGACCAAAGCGTTCTTTTACAGTGTGTTGCATACAAAATCGGATTTGACGATGTGCTGCGCACAAAACAGCACTTTCACGATGTGCTCTAGACAAATTTCCCTATAAAAAGTTGAGCCCGTTACCACCGCTAGCCACGATGTGCGGTCGGGCCGGGGTTCGTTTCGTACGTCCGGGCACGTCACGAAAATCTCTGGTCTGGCCCTCGCTCCCGGGTCTCATGATGGCCACGCGACATGCATGCACCTGGCCGCTCTTGATGACTACGGTTTTCAGTTTTTCACATGCAGTTCTCACGCTGTTACAGTAGCTGACAGTGACGACCACATGCATATACTGTATGTGGACGATGGTCCTAGTCCAACTTTGAATTGTGCTCATATTCTAGTTTCTAGATAGATAAAACGCACGTTCCCCGCGGCAAGTCCGCCAACATGTCGAGCTATATACGGATAAGGATGGGTGTGGATGGTCTCTAGAACGAACCTGGATGCTCCACGCGATCCATACGAAAAAAGCCTTAGGGGCACACGATTCGATCCATTTTGCATCTACTGCGAGAACCCCATGAACCAATGGACGGACCATTTTGCATCTACTGCGAGAACCCCATGAACCAATGGACGGACCGTGCGGGTCGCCGGGTCGAGAACTAGACTCAAACTGCTATGGCTGGGCAGCTTTCACCACACAACGCAGGGGTGTAACCCTCAGGCCAGTCTCAGTTACCTAGAGTATAGAGTATAGTACATCATATAAAAAATAGTTGAAACTATGATAAAGCATTCTCTCTCAATGTATAATTTTATCTATTGTTGTTTCCAAGGTTAAATGCAAGACACAACCTATCTAGATAACTATGTAGAGAGGGTTTCGTCACCATGAAACTCATTTCACCTCTCTCTTCATTAATACATTGTCACATCATCAAAATTGCTGACATGACAGACCATTTAATGTCCATAAAACCCCATTGAGACTGGCCTCACAAGCCTCCAAAATTTCAAGAGCCCCCAAAATTAAGCGCAACAGGCCACTAAAACCATCAACACTATTGGCCCAAATATTTTTTTTCATCAAACATTAGAACATGAAAGTTTGGCAAAATATTTTCCGTGAAATGTGTCAGCCGGAAATTCTTGGGTGGTATGTCAGGGGCGTTCTTCAAGCAAATCAAGGCACTGTCATTAAATAGCAAATTAAGCAACATGTTAAGCTCAAGCAGCAATGGTGAATGCCTGAATGGATGTTCCGGCAACCAAACGGAAGAGATCTATATACATACTTGGTGTTGCGGGGGTTGCCAACCACAAGAACTTTCACATTCATAGATGCTACAGCGTTAAGAGCTTTCCCCTTTTCAGATTACAAAATAAGAAGTGAAAATCACATTAAGATGAGTGAATAATTGAAATAAAAAGTCCACTACCGGTACTTAAACTTGTAAGGGTGTGTCATCCCAAACGAGCAGATAGGTCCCTAAACTTGCTAATCATACAATATGAGTCTCAAATCTTCTTTACTTAACTTAAACAGCCTATGTGGCATGTTGACTGTGATATGACAGCACTATTCATCTCTCCCCTGTCCTCCAGTCCTCTGCCGAGAACAACCGCCACGGGGAAGGAAAGTTTCTAGTCGAGGATGGAGCTTGAGATCCCACGGGTGTCTGTCCCAGCAGGCGTCGGTGTCGTGCTTCCAGCTCCGTCTCACACCTCGCGCCGTAGCCGCCCACCTCGTCAGCCGCCATCGATCTGTGCACCACAGCAGCGCGTCTCGCGGCACGAGCAATAGGCGGCGCAGAGCTGCTGAAATTTTGCAGGCCGTGTGACCTCCACCTCCATGATCTTGGCTGGACGTGCACCTCCGCCAAGCAGCTTGACTCCAAATTCCAAAATTCACCGACCATTCCCGTCGAGCATGCTGTGGACGGACAACATAGCTGTATCTGTTGGGGACCCCTTGGCCAGGACGTCCCTCGACCACCCGTATCAGTCCCTGGATCAGTACGCTGATACGGGTTTCGACACAGATTAGTGTCAGAAGCAGTAAATAGCGTATAAGTCAAATATTTACACCGATTTAACTAGCGGAGGGCGGCGGGCACTTGTTCGCCACCGGGGTGGGTGGCAGCACCATATTGCCGTGGAGCTTAACCCTGTAGGACAATGAAAGGCAAGAGTGAGTATTCAGAGTTGAATACCCAGCAAATCTCACAAATTCAATAATATAATAATTTAAATTAAAAGAATATAAATGTTGGGCCTGGAGGGGCATTTCCTCCCTGCCAGTCCCGATATTAACCCCAGAACCCAGTCATCGGCGCTCCTGCCGTCCGGGTTCTCCATGCAATAAAAATAAATCTAATCAGTGGGGGCTTTGACTAAGTGGACTCATTCCGGAGTCACGGCTATCAAGATAGATTTTATACTCTGCAGAGGTCGTACTTATCTACCCCGCATTCGGTCAGTCCCTACCTTCGTCAAGGCAGGTACTGCCCTACGAGACTCGTACCCACCGGTGACCATCGCTGGTCAGCATTCCCTAGGTCCAGCCACAGGTAATACTGGGGGCTAAGCAGGGGCCACTAATCATCTGCCTCGCGGATGTCGACCCGGGTCTGTGCGCGCATTAATCAGGGCCCTCGGCCCTCAGGGTCTGCGACCCTGTATCCTAGTCGACCCGTGCCGCCCAGTCCCAGTCCTTTGCCTGGGGCTGTCTCCAGCATACCCGTTCCCGACTTGGTGCGTGCCCGACTCGGCACCAGGCGCTACCCAGTTCGCTGGTCGGCACTCTGCACCAATCATACGGCTCCTTGGGCTGGGTTACTAAGTTCCGCTGGTGGGGTGTGAATCAAGGCCTCACATAAATAGGCACTCCCGTAGGCTGTGCCTTTTTGGCATGCGGGGTTGTACTAGGCACTAGAAAGACTCTCCCATGAACCGGTCCTTAGCTGAGATCAGAGCGGCTCTTAGGACCCTCATAGCGAGGCCATCCTTCCACTCCTAATCTTAAAGCATCTACATAGCGAAGCTAGGCTTCTACCCACGTGAAGCCTCCTCATAGCTTATGCCGCAAGAATGGTAAACTTTAGTGGTTAAGTGATATTATTGGTGAGACTTGCCTTCATTGTCGGTCCTTAGACGTTCCGTACGCAGGCATATACCATATGTCGACCGGGCGAGGCTTCTGGCCTTCTGGAGCTCCGGCGTCGCGTCGGGCCCGGTCAAGCTTATCGAGCAATAAAACACATAAAATAACCTCAATAAATCAATCAATGCCTATAGATTAGAAAGAGAAATGAAAGATAGATATTCCGGAATGTACCTACGGATCCGGATGGATTTGTTGATGGATTATCTATTAATTATTTAATAATAATTAATAGATAGGACGACGGGGCTTAGGAGGGGTTTAGCCGGTGGGGTGGCTTCTAAGTGTGGGAGAAAAGGCTAGGGATAATTATTCTGAGAATTACTGGATATCTAAGTAATTCCCGAATAATTATGTTAATTATTTAGAAATAGATTTCTAAATAATTAAGGGATATTGGATTGAATTTCTAATAATATTCTGAAAATTATTAATATAAGTTTCCGGGAATATTATGGGTGGCATGACGGCTAGGGTTTGCTAGTATCTGAGATTTTGGGTTGGGTAGCATATGGGCCGGGTTTTATCTAGGTTTTATTTGGGCAGCACAACGGCTACACGGGCTAGGGTTTAGTAGCCGGGGTTTTTGGTCGGGCGGCATAACGGCTGTACCGGGGAATATCTGGGGTTGGGATTTGGACAGCGTAACTGCTAGGTGGGCTAGGATCAGGGTGTCGGTCGGGCATTATAACGGCTAGGGTGGACTGAGCTGGAGACTCGGGAATCGGGCAGCATCCCGGCTAGGGTTGCGAAACGGCGAGCTGCGATGGGGTTTAGCGGCGGGGGTCGGGCATTGTGCGGCCAACCGAACTGGCATCGTCCACAATGTTGGGCGAAATGGCTAAAGCTACGCCGCTGGTTAGCCTGTTCCCAGCGCACCCGAAAACAGAGCAGAGCAGCAGTTGGCGCACCTTTTTCCTACGTGTACGTGGACAGTGTGGTATGACTAAAGCTACGCCGCCGGTTGGACTGTTTCCGAGCGTACCCGGGAACAGAGCAGAGCAGCACTTGGCGCACCTTTCTATTGCGTATCTGGGCAGCGCTTTCGCAGTGTATAGAGAGCTGCGCTCTCGTGCGTGTGTTATCGCATGTGAGAGCCGAGCTCTTCCAGCGCTCTCGGTGAGAGCTCGAGCTCTCACTCTTACAGGCGCCGGAGAGCTTCAGCTCTCGCGTGCAAGGGCGGGCAGGGACGGAGACGTAGGCCTGCCCGGCCTTTTATAGGCGCGCTGGGCAGGGGTCGCCGGCCGGGCCGGTGGTTGCTTCGGCGCGAAGCGAGAGCGATGGTGGCGTGGCGGCAGGGCAGCAGTGATGGCGGTCTGTGTGCAGGGCGAGTAGCCGCGCGGGGTGGCAGAGGGTGAGCGACGTCGTGGCGTGCGGGAACTGGATGGCGTGACCGCGTGGCTCCCTGGGAAAGGCCGAGCGCCCTGCGACGTGCAGGGTTGACTCCGGCGGGTGCAGTGCAACAAGCAGACCAGGCAGGGCGAGCGGCCCTGAGGCAAGCCGGGAGTGCGTGGCGCGCGAGGGAGGAGTGAGGTGGCCTACGTGGTGACATCAACAGAGCCAGCAGTGGCCAGGGGCAGGCACGGCGGCGCTCATGGCGGCCAGGGCCGCCGGCGCCCCGGGCGCCGGCGTCGGGCGGGCTCGGGAGGAGGAGCGAAGGGGGAAAATGGAAAGAGGAAGAGGAGACGAGTCTTGGCGTCAAGGTTTGGCGGAGAGAAAGCCATCGGAGCGGCGGCGGCAGCGGACGCCGGCGGCGGCGGCGTCTGGCGGCGGCGGCGGGGGAAAACTGGAGGAGGTAGGGTTGGGGACGAGGCAGGCCGGGCGCCAGGCCGTGTGGGCCGAGCGGGCGTGCCGGTGGGCCGCGGCCGGGCGTTCGGGACGGCCGAGTGGGGAGAGGCGCATGGGCCAGGGGGCGGCTGGGACGTGGGAGCGCGGGTGGGCCGCGGCTGGCGGGAGCGAGCGCGCGCGCGGCCGGCCTGGAGGCCGTGCGGTTGGGCCGCGCGCCGCGCTGGGCTGTTGGCGCGCGCGCGGGGAGGGGAGAGGGCGGATGGACTGGGGATTTCAGGGGGTTTCATGGACTTTGGGGGAAGGAGGTGGAGGGTTGGCTGGGCTGCGCGCGTGGGCCGGGGAGCTGGGCTGCGGGAGGCGCGCAGGCCGTGGGGGACGAGCCGGCCCGGCGGGGAATAAGGGAGGTGTGTTGGGCCGGCATCGGCGTGGAGGGAGGGGGGTGATGCGGGCCGTTTGGGCCACGGAAGGGGAAGGCGAGTAGGTGGGTGAGGGGAAGTTTGAGGGCCGAATCCGGACTTCGAGGATGGACTGAAAGCAGAATTGGGCTGGAAACAAAGTTGTTGGCCTGTTAGTGAATAAAGAAGGTTTTCTATTTGCTTGAAGGAGGTTTTGGAATTTGAATTCGAATTCGAACTCCCTTAAGATTTGAAGGAGGTTCTAAGGCATTCAAAATGCATCACACGTCAAATTAAATGCATGTCTTTATTTAGAAATATATTTTGCATATCAAGGGAAAGGAAATTATAATCTTAATTAAGGGAAAATTATTTAAGATATATATTTTTAAATGCTTTAAACTACGGGGCGTTACAGGGCTACCCCACTTAAAGAAATCTCGTCCCGAGATTTAGGGCCAGAAAGAAAGACTATGGTTTTCTCCTGATATCTTCCTAATTTACAGCGTCGATAAGAATTTCTAATATTTATTAAAGGAATTTCTTCTTCCTTCTAAATTTTCGAATCCCTTTTTTTTTCCTCGTAGCCATTTATTTCTCATTTCCATAGATGGGAAATTTATTATGGACACTTGTTTCCATTATTCCCAAATATATCCAATTAATTTCTGCCGTGCTTAGGGTGACTTGATGAATACTTTTCCTGAGTTGTTTTAATCCTCAAGTTCTTGAGGTTAAATACCTTTTTCTTTGTTTGGGTTACTACCCCACTTAAAGGATTAACTCAGGATTTCCTTTATCGTAATCTGAGGTTTTATATTCCAAGTGGATCTCTCAAATTTCATTTTCAGATGGGGACCTCGGATTTCCGATATCTTCTCGGGGTTCCTGCTTAGATCTCTTATCCAAGTTTTCCTTAACTTGGACATATTCATGCTCAGTCTTATTACTCCTTCAAATGTCCTATTCTTGATCATTTAACTATCTCGGTCGTAGTTTTCTTCTGGTTAGCCTTGCTTCATCTAGGGTGGTTAGGTTCGGGAAAGGTTTTGATCCTAGCTAGGGTTACAAGGAATCTGGTAATTGTTTCGGGGTTACCAGACGGGGAAGAAAGGAATCTAGGGTAGGAAATTTGGGTGACCACTTCTCACCAGAAAATTTGGTATGGTGATTCTTTTGGGTATTATGAGAAGTGTCTTCTCCCTTGGATACCTAGATAGTTACGATATTTCGGTCGGTGGGTTTTCTAGTTATTCTAACGGAAGTAGGTTGCTACTCGGCGGTTGATCATATCCATGGATCATGGTTACCTTGGATTTCCAAATCTTCATACGGGGATTATTCTGCTAAATCACCGACGTATTCCATCCTGTATCATGATCCACTACGGGGTTATGATCCATTCCTTATATTATTATCTCTTGAATCAACTGTTTTGGAATTTTCTAGAAGGTCTGAGGTTGGCATCACGGAATCAGGAGCGTGCTTCCAAGAGGATGACCTTGGTCAACCATTCCATGGGAGGAGTCAGGATAAGAGGATTTTGTGGAGGGCTGGGATTGTGCCTTTATTCAAAAAGAGTATGGTCATGGTTAAACTCTGTGGTTTTGGAAGTTTGTTTGAATATAATTCGGTGGCTTTTCTTGGCGGCTGGAAGTAAAGGATTGATGGAGGTGTAGTGGTGAGAAGGGAAGCGATAGGATAATACTTTTTGAAATTTTTGTGGAGGATTTGTTTTGGAAGGTTACTGTGAGATAGAGAGGCATACTCCGAGAAACTTGCATGCCTCAATGATCTGTTAGGAAATAGGATAATTTCCTGTCAAGGAGGAGTTTCGAACTTCTATGGTAGCCGGGGTATTTCTGTATAGCACTGGTTTGATTGTGAATGTGCCGTGGAAAAGAAAGTGAATAATGGTAGGTTTCTTGAAATATTTTGGAAGGGAGTGTGTGTTGGAAGCGATGTTGGGGTTTCTTTCTGAACTTCGGGGGAGTATACCGAGTCAGGAATGGTATGGTTGACTTGTATGGATTTCTTCGGAAGTCATGGGTATTTTGGAAAGCTTGTGGTTTCGTTGCGAGATAGATCGAGAATGGGTGTTGGTGTGAGTGTGAAATTAGTTTGGCGACGGGGTATATGGATACCCTCGGGAAATCGAATGAGTCCGTATCGGAAGAGAGTATTGGTTTATCTAGAGGCTGGTCTGTTTTTGCGGATATAAGTTTGGGGCCATTTTTGCGGAAATGGGCATAGTTTCTTAGAGAAAGCTGATGATGAGCTGGGTCAGGGATAATGATGGTTAAAAGGGAGCTAGTTTTGTTAAGAAACTTGTATGCCTCGAAGAATAAAGACAGGATTTGGCTATTTCTTGATTTCTTTTCTTTGTGGAAATGGTTTGGAAATTCTTAGGGTTGGGGTTTAGGATTGGGATTTTTTTTTTGGAGAATTTTCTGAGTAAGGGTGGGCAGGAAATGATGAGGATTGCTTAAGAAAATTCATGGAAAGTATTGGCTAAGTCAGGAATGATACGATGGATGGGTTGAGCTTGGTAGGAAGGGAGTAAGTTTTTGTTTCTCGGTCGTTGGTTTAGCTAATTTTTCGGGAGAGAGAGAGGGGCTTGGTGTCGTCAAGAATTCGATTGTCTGGAAGAATAGGCGGAGGTTTGGTTGTCTTGTGAAAATCTTCGTGAGAGTTAACTGGATGAGAATGGTATCGAGATTCTCAGGGCACAGGGTTGACGAACAGGGGTTCCTAAAAGCAGAGGGGAATCAAGGGAAAGAGGGCGACAGAGATTTCGGGGACATACGAACATTGTCAGTCCCGATTCAAGAAATGATGTTGGTCAATCCGGAAATACTTATGGTGAATGGAGTTGACCTTGGTATTGACAGAAGTAGACGTTTATTTGTTGGTGGTGGATTCAAGGATTGTAGAACCTAGGGTCAGGGTTTCTAACAGAGATCCTTATATCTTCTTTATTGGTTTCTTCAGCTTTCACGGATTTCTGTTCCAACATTCTACTCAGGGATTCTGTCTTTGTCACATTCGTAGTATAATCTTTGTTTATACTATTCCTGTGATTATTCTGTATTTCCCGGGAATATGTGGTTTGTGAGGTCCGACTTTCTGCGGTTTTCCATGTACAATGTCTTGGTAACTTCGGAATCTACCCCACTTAAGAAGGTTAGGTTCCGTATTCCGTATTAGACATGTAGAATTATTTTCCAGAAATTTTCTTCATTTCCGAATCTTGGCTTGAACTGATGACGTTAGAGGGACAAGGGCTATGGATAATCCTTAGGTTTTAAGGAAAGAGTGGTTCTATCCACGCATTTCTACAATCAACTATCAATCAAATCCATATCTATTATATGGAAAGGGGGAAATTATTATCCGGGCTTAATCAAACATTATTCAATCAAAAGTACGTTACTATAAGGTCGTAGGCTTATTTCCAGTAGAAAACTCTTTATTATCATTACTCGATTTCTAGTTACTCCGGCCGCATTTGCCTCTCGGCAAATCTTCATCTCATGATTTTCCATATTACGGATCATCTCCCAAACTTCATTCTCATGATCCTTATTTTGCTAGAGTAACATTTGGTGTTCAGCACGAGGGTAAGGGGAATTCTTGGAACAAAATAGAATTTTTCGGCAATTTTCGAAAAGGTGAAAAGAATAGAAGGTTTCAGGCTTCCTTAATGCGTATGGGCTGTCTTATATGGTGCTAAAAATTTATTTACGGCTCTGATACCACACTGTGGGGACCCCTTGGCCAGGACGTCCCTCGATCACCCGTATCGGTCCCTGGATCAGTACGCTGATACGGATTTTCGCACACAGATTAGTGTCAGAAGCGGTAAATGACGTATAATTAAAATAACTATATACGTCTTATCTAGAGGAGCGCGGGCGGGCACTCATTCCTCAGTTGGAATGAGCTGTAGCACCTTACAGCCCTGGAGTTCTAACCTGTATGACAATGAAAGGCAAGAGTGAGTATTCAGAGTTGAATACCCAGCAAATCTCACAAATTCAATAATATAATAATTAAATTAAAAGAATATAAATGTTGGGCCTGGAGGGGCATTTCCTCCCTGCCAGTCCCGATATTAACCCCAGAACCCAGTCATCGGCGCTCCTGCCGTCCGGGTTCTCCATGCAATAAAAATAAATCTAATCAGTGGGGGCTTTGACTAAGTGGACTCATTCCGGAGTCACGGCTATCAAGATAGATTTTATACTCTGCAGAGGTCGTACTTATCTACCCCGCATTCGGTCAGTCCCTACCTTCGTCAAGGCAGGTACTGCCCTACGAGACTCGTACCCACCGGTGACCATCGCTGGTCAGCATTCCCTAGGTCCAGCCACAGGTAATACTGGGGGCTAAGCAGGGGCCACTAATCATCCGCCTCGCGGATGTCGACCCGGGTCTGTGTGCGCATTAATCAGGGCCCTCGGCCCTCAGGGTCTGCGACCCTGTATCCTAGTCGACCCGTGCCGCCCAGTCCCAGTCCTCTGCCTGGGGCTGTCTCCAGCATACCCGTTCCCGACTTGGTGCGTGCCCGACTCGGCACCAGGCGCTACCCAGTTCGCCGGTCGGCACTCTGCACCAATCATACGGCTCCTTGGGCTGGGTTACTAAGTTCCGCTGGTGGGGTGTGAATCAAGGCCTCACATAAATAGGCACTCCCGTAGGCTGTGCCTTTTTGGCATGCGGGGTTGTACTAGGCACTAGAAAGACTCTCCCATGAACCGGTCCTTAGCTGAGATCAGAGCGGCTCTTAGGACCCTCATAGCGAGGCCATCCTTCCACTCCCAATCTTAAAAGCATCTACATAGCGAAGCTAGGCTTCTACCCACGTGAAGCCTCCTCATAGCTTATGCCGCAAGAATGGTAAACTTTAGTGGTTAGGTGATATTATTGGTGAGACTTGCCTTCATTGTCGGTCCTTAGACGTTCCGTACGCAGGCGTATACCATATGTCGACCGGGCGAGGCTTCTGGCCTTCTGGAGCTCCGGCGTCGCGTCGGGCCCGGTCAGGCTTATCGAGCAATAAAACACATAAAATAACCTCAATAAATCAATCAATGCCTATAGATTAGAAAGAGAAATGAAAGATAGATATTCCGGAACGTACCTACGGATCCGGATGGATTTGTTGATGGATTATCTATTAATTATTTAATAATAATTAATAGATAGGACGACGAGGCTTAGGAGGGGTTTAGCCGGTGGGGTGGCTTCTAAGTGTGGGAGAAAAGGCTAGGGATAATTATTCTTAGAATTACTGGATATCTAAGTAATTCCCAAATAATTATGTTAATTATTTAGAAATAGATTTCTAAATAATTAAGGGATATTGGATTGAATTTCTAATAATATTCCGGAAAATTATTAATATAAGTTTCCGGGAATATTATGGGTGGCATGACGGCTAGGGTTTGCTAGTATCTGAGATTTTGGGTTGGGTAGCATATGGGCTGGGTTTTATCTAGGTTTTATTTGGGCAGCACAACGGCTACGCGGGCTAGGGTTTAGTAGCCGGGGTTTTTGGTCGGGCGGCATAACGGCTGTACCGGGGAATATCTGCGGTTGGGATTTGGGCAGCGTAACTGCTAGGTGGGCTAGGATCAGGGTGTCGGTCGGGCATTATAACGGCTAGGGTGGACTGAGCTGGAGACTCGGGAATCGGGCAGCATCCCAGCTAGGGTTGCGAAACGGCGAGCTGCGATGGGGTTTAGCGGCGGGGGTCGGGCATTGTGCGGCCAGCCGAACTGGCATCGTCCACAATGCTGGGCGAAATGGCTAAAGCTACGCCGCTGGTTAGCCTGTTCCGAGCGCACCCGAAAACAGAGCAGAGCAGCAGTTGGCACACCTTTTTCCTACGTGTACGTGGACAGTGTGGTATGACTAAAGCTACGCCGCTGGTTGGACTGTTTCCGAGCGTACCCAGGAACAGAGCAGAGCAGCACTTGGCGCACCTTTCTATTGCGTATCTGGGCAGCGCTTTCGCAGTGTATAGAGAGCTGCGCTTTCGTGCGTGTGTTATCGCATGTGAGAGCCGAGCTCTTCCAGCGCTCTCGGTGAGAGCTCGAGCTCTCACTCTTACAGGCGCCGGAGAGCTTCAGCTCTCGCGTGCAAGGGCGGGCAGGGACGGAGACGGAGGCCTGCCCGGCCTTTTATAGGCGCGCTGGGCAGGGGTCGCCGGCCGGGCCGGTGGTTGCTTCGGCGCGAAGCGAGAGCGATGGTGGCGTGGCGGCAGGGCAGCAGTGATGGCGGTCTAGGTGCAGGGCGAGTAGACGCGCGGGGTGGTAGAGGGTGAGCGACGTCGTGGCGTGCGGGAACTGGATGGCGTGACCGCGTGGCTCCCTGGGAAAGGCTGAGCGCCCTGCGACGTGCAGGGTTGACTCCGGCGGGCGCAGTGCAGCAAGCAGACCAGGCAGGGCGAGCGGCCCTGAGGCAAGCCGGGAGTGCGTGGCGCGCGAGGGAGGAGTGAGGTGGCCTACGTGGTGACATCAACAGAGCCAGCAGTGGCCAGGGGCAGGCACGGCGGCGCTCATGGCGGCCAGGGCCGGCGGCGCCCCGGGCGCCGGCGTCGGGCGGGCTCGGGAGGAGGAGCGGAGGGGAAAAATGGAAAGAGGAAGAGGAGACGAGTCTTGGCGACGAGGTTTGGCGGAGAGAAAGCTACCGGAGCGGCGGCGGCGGCGGCGTCTGGCGGCGGCGGCAGGGGAAAACTGGAGGAGGTAGGGTTGGGGACGAGGCAGGCCGGGCGCCAGGCCGTGTGGGACGAGCGGGCGTGCCGGTGGGCCGCGGCCGGGCGTGCGGGACAGCCGAGTGGGGAGAGGCGCATGGGCCAGGGGGGCGGCTGGGCCGTGGGAGCGCGGGTGGGCCGCGGCTGGCGGGAGCGAGCGCGCGCGGCCGGCCTGGAGGCCGTGCGGGTGGGCCGCGCGCCGCGCTGGGCCGTTGGCGCGCGCGCGGGGAGGGGAGAGGGCGGATGGACTCGGGAGTTCAGGGGGTTTTCATGGACTTTGGGGGAAGGAGGTGGAGGGTTGGCTGGGCTGCGCGCGTGGGCCGGGGAGCTGGGCTACGGGAGGCGCGCAGGCCGTGGGGGACGAGCCGGCCCGGCGGGGAATAAGGGAGGTGTGTTGGGCCGGCGTCGGCGTGGAGGGAGGGGGGTGATGCGGGCCGTTTGGGCCACGGAAGGGGAAGGCGAGCAGGTGGGTGAGGGGAAGTTTGAGGGCCGAATCCGGACTTCGAGGACGGACTGAAAGCAGAGTTGGGCTGGAAACAAAGTTGTTGGCCTGTTAGTGAATAAAGAAGGTTTTCTATTTGCTTGAAGGAGGTTTTGGAATTTGAATTCGAATTCGAACTCCCTTAAGATTTGAAGGAGGTTCTAAGGCCTTCAAAATGCATCACACGTCAAATTAAATGCATGTCTTTATTTAGATAATATATTTTGCATATCAAGGGAAAGGAAATTATAATCTTAATTAAGGGAAAATTATTTAAGATATATATTTTTAAATGCTTTAAACTACGGGGTGTTACAGTATCGATGCCGTGCCATCAAAGCTGGTGTAGGCCGCGGTCTAAAACTACGTATTCACATGAATACTAAAGAATACCCATGGCTACGCTTACGCCTAAACTATGTCATTGGTTTAAATTGTCCCCTAATATATTTGTCTTTTTTATTTCTTCATACACAAGCTGAATTTTAATTTCAAAATTTGTAGGGTGCTAAATACATCAAAATGCATATACCAATATACTATAAATTTTTATAATTATTTGTCATATAATTTTGCAGTCTAATGATTAGTTTATTATTAAATATTCTAACCTATTGAAATATAACAGAAAATCATGGTACATTTTTTTAACATATGTTATAATATCTACTGTCATCTTACAAAATTTTAATTTAAAATTTCAGCTTGCATGGAGAAATAAAGAAGACAATTTGTATGAGGGGTAAATTGAATCAAATGACAATTTAGAGGTAAACTAAACTAAATTATAATTTAAGGGGTTGTTCAGAATTGACTATAGTTTTTTTTGATGAAGTAGTGGGGAAGGTCCCCACAACTTTTTTTCATCATTAATAAAAGGGTACTCCCTCCGTCCCAAAAAGAATGCATTTCTCGCTTCCCAAGAAATTTCAGAATCTCAAGTTTGACCAATTATAAATTAAAAAATATAAATATAAATATTTATGATATGAAATATATATCATTAGATTCGTTTTTAAATGTAGTTTTAACAAATTTATTTAGAGCCATAAATATGAATACAATTCACTAGAAATTTAGTCAAACATGAACCGTTTTAACGGGCACGCTTCCCTGACAAGCATTCTTTCTGGGACGGAGGTAGTAATATGTACCATACAAGGTCGCAGACATAATTGGCTTTAAGAGGAGTAATTTGGATTGTCTAAAAGAGAAAAATAGGAGCAAGGACAGGGAAAGAAATGTTGCTCACAAATGAATCGAAAAAATCGAATCTTTCAAGCATAGCAGGATTACATTGCTGTTGACGCCAGCACACAAAGCCACAATCGGAAAATGCTGCAGGCATGCGAAGCCAAGTTAGCAACGATCGATGGCTTGCAAATTGCAATCAGCAGCTGTGTGTATGATCATGGAAGCGTACTTATTACTTTACGCGTTCCTCGGGCAGAAGAGCAGCAGTTTTACTCTTCGTTTTTCGTGCTTTAGAGCAACTCTAAAAGAATGTGAATCCTACCCCTAATATCTTGTTTAGGAGAAAAAGGGGGGAAAACGACTCCAACAACTCCCCTAAATCTTCCCCAAACTATTCACATCGCGAAAACAGAGCCCACCGACGCGTATATTTTCGCGATTCTCATCCTCCCCCAATCGCCCCCCGCGCAGCCTTTCCCGCGCTCCCGCGAGATTTGCCGCGCGGGCTAGTTCGTCTCAGGCAAAAACCTTAGCGTCTGCGGCGGTAGCGGCAGCGATGTGTCGAGGTGCGGCGACGGCGGTAGCGGCAGCGGGATACTTCAGCGGTGTGTGGAGTCTGCCGGCGGCCAGCAGCATCATTGGCTCGCTGGCGACCTCGACCTGCGTGACGTTCCTCCGATGGCAGCCCTTGGCGGTGGCGATTTGGTTCGGTATCAGCGGTGGCGTTCCCATCCAGCGACCCTCTGCTGGAACAATCGGTCAACGGCAAACTCATTTGTGCTATTAATTTCGATTGCTCCTGGTGGCGTGAAAGATCCCTAGCGACGTGACCTCCTGGGCGGCGGCGCTATCGCAAGGGAGGTGCTGTGCCTGAGTCAGGTGATGCGTGAGGGCAGGTGAGCAGCCCAACTTGGGCCCAATTATGATGACGTGGCCTATTTTGTAATATTGGGGATTAGTTATTAGTTATTAGTGATCTGCTGTGGGTTGATATGTTTTGGGGAAACAAATTTTCGAAAAAGCCTCCCATACAAGTTTTGGGAAAGAATTTAGAGGAATTGAAATATATATATCTCTCACCCTATGAATAAACCTATCTTTTTATCTCCCACCCTATGAATATAATAGAGTGATCCTATATTTTTATCTCTCACCCAATGAATAAGCCTATCTTTTATCTCTCACCCTATGGAATTCATTTCCATCTTACACCCTATGAATTTTGGATAGGTTTATTTGTGAGCTTAGGATAATTGTGGAATGTCAAATTCCAAACTATACAGTAAAATTTATTACTAGATTCCAATTTCTTCCTATTCTCACCAAACAAAGGGCCCTGATGTACATTCAGGAGTCATTGTTTGTTCTTTGTCGATCTGTCATATTTCAAGTTTTGTCATCACCGTCATCTGACGCTGAGTAATTTTGCCCATGCGTTAGCAATTAGCAATTCTGCTTGGACCAGGGGCATCGGCTTGAATACATTTGCCCTAAAAAAGAACTTGAGGACGTCCCAACCCAGACTCTACCCATAAGGTCCATATGTTCAAGACTCTATTATAAGAAACCATAAGCCGCAATGCAGATTTTGTATCTTAAAGTCTATCCAATCCCATGACCCACTTGTCTCTCTCACAGATGGTCTTGATTTGCGTGAAGACTTGGTTTCTTAGTTAGACTTGGTTTCTTCATTTCTTCCCCTCTCTCTTCAATAAATGTTCACATTTTCCGCGTGCGCCGTATCCCGGTGGGGGCAGCGCAGCTGTGGGTTGCTGCAGCATGCGGGATGTGCCCTGCTGTGCCCTTTTATGATGTGCAAAGTGAGCTGACGGCGATATCGCATCGGCATCATGCAAATACACCGCCGCTCTTTCCGCGTCTGATATGGAAATCATTCGGTCTCGCTGGTTGGCAATTTGGCCCTTGATTTGGGAAGCAGTTCCTCTGCAGTTGGGCCTCTACCATTGAGTCACTGACATGTGGGGCCCACAGAGCTTGGGCTCACATGTCAGCGACACAACAGCAGAGGGACCAACTGCAGAGGATCTCGTTCCTTGATTTGAGCCGTGGCCCGTGAGTTGCGGTAAAGCAGTGGCAAATAAAGTGTGTTTGTTTGAGGGAGTGCCGGTATTTGTGGGCCACTTAAGTGTGTGGTTGTTAGAGGCCCACTTGGTGTTTGTTTCAGGGACGCATGCAGCAGTAGATGCGCAGAGCGAGTGAGAGCAACCGGATCTCGTTGCCGTCGAGGGGGAAATTTCTCGTCATGGGTGCCGGCAATGGACCCGAGCCGTCCGCCGTTGGGGCGGGGCTCCTTCCTCTCCTCCTCCGTTCACGCCGCCACCCGCGCTACTCCTCCTGCTCGTGCTCCTTGCCACACACCTCCGCCTCCCCATCTCCATCCCCCCGCGCGCCGCCGCCCCCGCGACCCACGCTGACCAGAGGCCTCAGGAGCCGCAGCAGCAGGCCTGTGACCCCGCCTCCTCGCTAGATTGCGCCGACCTGCGCCTCTTCCACCTCATGATGCGCCGCGCCATCGACGCCTTCCCGGCCGTCCACTTCGCCCGCTTCGGCCGCCCCGTCCCCGGCGACCCGCCCTCCGCCTCCTGCCGACATGGCGTGGCGCACCCGCTCCGACTCTGATGACCCCTCCAAGGCCACCACCAAGGACTACCGCCGCTTTGCCATCGCCCGGGACCCCCGCACCTGCGCGTACTCCGTCCTCTCCATCGGCGAGTACCACTTCCGGGCCCAACACCCGCAAGCCTCGCCGCGCCGCCACCAACGCCACCATCGCGCCCCCGCCCCCGCCTGCGCTCTCTCGCTGCCAGTTTGCTCGGGATCCTACCTCGCCTACCTCGGCGGCGGCGACCGCTGCAAGCCCATGCCGCACTACCTGTGCAGTCTCCTCTGCGCCCTCGCCGAGGCCCGCTACCTCAGTCGCACCCTCGTCCTCGATCTCACCCTCTGCCTTGCTACCTCCTGCGCCGCGGCGGGTACAGGAGGAATGCCCGAGGAGGGCAAGCGCCTTGCCTTCTACGTCGACGTCGACCACCTCAATTCAAAGGTCCCCATCATTGAGCAGAGCCAGTTCTGGGCGGACTGGGACAGGTGGGGAGTGCAGGGCCAGCTCCGGGCGCGCCTCATTGAGGACACCAAGATCCCACCTGTCAAATTCTTCAAGGTCAGGGACACCCTCATCGTCCGGAAATTCGGGGATGTGGATCCGGGCAACTATTGGTACAATGTGTGTGAGGGTGAGGCGAAGGGCATGCTCCTTCCAATGCGGCGGGCGATACGGTGGGCGCTGAGCTTGATGCACATTGTTGATGATATTGTCTCAAGGATGCAACCAGATTTTGATTCGCTGCATTTTGATGCCAATGGTGAGGACTTCAGACGGAGGGTCGAGGAAGGTCTTGATGCAGGGCGGCAGGTGTATGTTGCCGGGGAGGGGGTCAATAGTGCGCTGGTGGAGGCACTCAAGGCAAAGCTCACTGTGCATCACCTCAATGAGTTTGAGGACCTGTGAGGGACTGACAGCAAGTGGTTCCTGGAGATGAGAAGGCTCAATGGTGGGGTTCCTGTGGAATTTGATGGTTACATGCGTGAGGTCGTTGATAGGGAGGTCTTCCTCAGGGGAAAGAAGAAGGCGGAGGTGCTCCGGTGATTTGTTTTCTTCTCCCTAATAGATAAGTGTTGTTTGTTGATGCATCCTAGATAGGTTGTTTAACATCACAAGGCACGCTTTTGTCTAGCAAGTCTTGTAAATGTCATCATGCCTCAATTTAGTTCTGAGACTTGTTTGTAGATGTTTTGTTTAGCTAGCCATTATCACTTCCGTGGAAATTTTGGTAACCACAATGTACATAAAGTTTTGTACTTCTGGCAGCGTTGGTTCCACTCATATGATCAGTTCCGACCGACCCTCTTCCCCCTCTTCTGGCCATGTCATTGATCCACAAGGTTACTAACTTATCAAGGATGAACATGAGCCGTGGATTTGATGTCGGTTTGATCAAAAGACCCAGAAGACCTAGAGTGGGATTAACATGGATTGAAGGGCCCATAACCTAGGATTCTTGGACAGCTTTAACCGAACGCAACAACTACCGACTTCAGGACATCATCCAGGCCGTCCCTGCAAAGGTCGGTGCCACATGGCACCAGGGCCAGGCCGGCCGGCCTAGATGAGGCCGACCAGCCTACCACCGTGACATCCACGCTTCCCCCTTCGCGTGGATGCTAAGCAGGAGGTGTGCGTGACAACTACGCCGGCTTCTACCCTTGGGAGGCTATAAAAGGCACCCTTCACCCCATTCAAGAGACACCATCCAAAGGAGAGAAGAGTAGCTTAGTGATTTTGCTCTCATCTTTAGAGTTAGAGTAGGGAGAGAGTGGGTGAGTTGCTCGGGTGACAGCCGAGCTTTGTAGAGAGAGCCCGGGATTTCTTTCTCGGTCTTGTCTCAACATTTCCGCCCTCGAGGAATATATTCAAGAGTTATCTTCAGTAAGTCCTCGGTCTCTTGCCTTTAGTACCTCTCTAGTTTACAACTTACCTTTCAGCAAGTTATCTTATTTATTTGATCTGCGGGTACCTGAGTCTGCGCGAGTGACAGCGACTCTTGTTTGGGGTTTCCTCTATAGCCCTTCGCGTTGGGTGGAGGTCAGTGGCTGAAAGCTTAGGCGTGGTGCCTGTGCTGGCTAGCCACCTCAGGTTGTGTTGCACCCCACGGAACTGCAGTGGTAGGTGGCAGGTGGTGACAGTCCTGTCTGTCCTTTGTACTCCACCACGTTCGGGTGTACTCATAACAGTAGTGCTGAGCCCGGAAGAACCCCTCTCTCATCCTGTTCTGAGTTCTTCCCGTTCTAGCTGTCGAAGCAGATCAGATTAGATATAGATAGTTTGTCTGGGGTAACGAGTAGCTAACTAAAGTCAAGCTCTCTACCCGCTTACCTTATGCTCCCTGGTGGGTTCGGTTAGAAAAGTTCTAGACTAATCGCGTCTACCGTTCCTTGGATTCAATATCCAGGTTCTTACTCGCCTGGTGAAAGGCTACATCGTACTCCGTGCCCTTGTAGATTTAGTTAGGCTAAGGAGTGCCAACAAGCTTTTCTGGCGCCGTTGCCGGGGAACAGTAGCAACACTAGTGTAGGATCTTTTTAGTCGTACACTTTACCCCCATAACCATCTACCACATGTAGTCTTCTCCTAGTTATCCGACGGTTCCATCTAGCGAGTATTTGGAACCGCCTTCATCTTGCCACCCCATACCACCTCATGGCTTCGAGATCCGTCCCAGTCTCGTTGCCATGGTTCGTGTACAGTCTTTCGATGGAACGAAAGACGAAAGTCCCTATGCTCACTTGCAGGTTGTTGAAGAGAATTGCTCTCTTCTTATTATACCCGGCGTCAACCAAGACACCATATGATGGAAACTTTTCCCATTTTCTCTGATGGGAAATGCAAAATCTTGGTACGACCGGACTGCAAGGAGATTTAGCGGAGATTGGATCAGATTGAAGGACGAGTTTTGTCTGTTATTTTACCCTGTCTCCAAGATCTTGAAGCTCAGAGTTGAGCTGATGACATATTAGCAAGGCGATGAGTCACTTGGAGCCACGTGGGAGCGGTTCATAAAATTGGCCAACTCAGGGCCACCGCATAACTTTCCAGAGGAAATGCTTATGCAGCATTTTGTTGGTGGATTGAAGCCGGAAAGTGCACAGTTCTTGAACATCACTTCCGCAGAGTCAGTGCTATACAAGACAGTGGATGAGGTACGAGAGATCTTGAAAATGGTTCTCAACTCTACCGAGTACACTAGCGTTTTCGATGACCCACCAACACCACCAACAACCCCCCCACAGACAAACAGCCACTCCTCGCCCTCACATTCGATCCGCCTCCTCCGATCATAGAGGAAGTGCTCGAACACAAGTCCTCAGACCAAGAAACTATTCTTGATGATCTGCCGCACTTCATTCCCGAGCTCTTTACAGAAGAAGAGTACTTGGAGATCGGTAATACGTCACGTATGCCTATGGAACAAGTGTGCGCAAGTTCAAGGTCTAAGGCGTTCATTCCAGAAGCCGTGCCATAGATCGAGGGTTTATCTGCGATCATGAGCAAGGAATGGACGGAGGAAATTGAAAGTTGCAAAGACATCATCCGAACCACCCGCAACTTCAGAGTACTCCATTGCGCTATTGAGGGAACTGACACTTAGGAAGTTGCCTACGACCCGAAGGTCGGGAGTAATATTATATCAAGTGCATTCGCAGCACGAGTGCAACCAGACGAACCCCGGTCCTTCTCCCGTAAGTACCTCAAGTGGATCGACGGCCAAATGATGGAATGCAAAGGAATCATCCGTGTTGTGCCCGTACACATTGGACGCAACAAGATTTTTCTAGACTTCTACATTTTCGATGTCCCTAGAGGTGACAACTTCTTCCTGATTGGACAGCCAATAGATCACCTTGCCAAGCCGAACAACGATCGAGCAACGATACAGTTCAAAGTTGGTAAAGAGATCATCCCGGTCATCCTTGTGCGAGCGGTTAACACCATCGCAGAGGCTCGATCCGAGACAGACCCAGTGGAAGAAGTAGTTAGCTCGGCTCAAGGAGAGCAAGCTCAGTCATCACAGGCTGAAGATGCTAACCATTTCATCCAAGAGGCAGAAATGGACGGCTTTATGAAACTCAACGAGGAAAAAAACCCACAACACCCCCCTCCTGAGTTGAAGCCGCTGCCTCCTGGACTCAGATACGCTTTCCTCCACAACGACCGACGCTCGCCAGTCGTCATCAGTGACAAACTGACAGAGAATGAGACTCGACAGCTTATCACAGTCCTAGAGAAACACTGGTCTGTCTTCGGGTATTCTCTACAGGACTTGAAGGGGATCAACCCCAGTTTATGCACCCATCGTATACCTATGGAGCCGGACCATACGCCGTCTAGAGAACATCAAAGACGGCTGAATGATGCGATGAGGGAGGTAGTCAAGAAAGTAGTGTTGAAACTTCTGCACGCAGGTATAATCTATCCCGTGCAAGACAGTGAATGGGTCAGCCCAGTTCAAGTTGTGCCAAAGAAGGGTGGAATGACAGTTATCCAGAACGAGAAGAACGGGCTTATTCCTCAGAGGACCGTTACTGGATGGAGGATGTGTATCGATTACAGGAAGCTCAACAAAGCAACCCGTAAAGATCACTTTCCTCTCCCCTTCATTGACGAGATGCTTGAGCGGTTGGCAAACCACTAATTTTTCTGCTTCCTTGATGGGTACTCTGGTTATCACCAAATTCCTATCCACCCCGATGACCAGAGCAAGACTACATTCACATGCCCATATGGAACGTTCGCCTATCGGCGGATGTCTTTCGGCCTATGCAACGCACCTGCTTCGTTCCAGCAGTGTATGATGGCGATATTCTCTGACTTGATCGAAAAGATCATGGAAGTATTCATGGACGATTTTACCGTCTATGGTAAAACCTTCGACAACTGTCTCGAGAACTTGGAAAGGATCCTCGAGAGGTGCGAAGAGCATCACCTCATCCTAAATTGGGAGAAGTGCCACTTCATGGTAAGAGAAGGAATTGTGCTAGGACACAAAGTGTCGAAAAGAGGAATAGAAGTTGACAAGGCAAAAATAGAAGTTATCGAGCAACTACCACCCCCGACGAATGTCAAGGGTGTGCAAAGTTTTCTGGGCCATGCTGGCTTCTACCGAAGATTCATCAAAGATTTCTCTCGGGTAGCCAGACCTCTTACAAGCCTTCTGGCTAAAGAAGTACCCTTCAACTTCGACGATGATTGCCTTCTCGCCTTCTACACCCTCAAGAAGGCACTTATCTCAGCTCCCATCATATAACCACCCGACTGGAATCTTCCATTCGAGATAATGTGCGACGTTAGCGACTATGCAGTCGGGGCAGTGCTCGGTCAATGCAAGGATAAATAGCATTATGCCATATCTTATGCAAGCAAGACATTGACCGGAGCTCAGTTAAACTACGCAACAACGGAGAAGGAACTCCTGCAGTGGTGTTTGCCATGGATAAGTTCAGATCTTACTTGGTTGGTGCTAAGGTGACAGTATACACAGACCATGCTGCACTGAAGTACCTCTTGACCAAGAAAGATGCTAAGCCACGACTCATCCGTTGGATTCTGTGATGAGGACATGACACACATGAAGAGTGTTAAACATACACGGAAGGCATGGAGGACCAAAGAGGTTGATTGGGGACCAAGTCCAAGTGTTCTCACGCTTTACACCAGGCTATCACGTCACTTTTGGTCTAATGAAATAAAGCGATTGAATCCAACACGTTTTGGAAACGCTGGATTCGGACTACAGGAAAGTCCTGACTTTCAACGGCCGCCACGACTTCATCCGGACTCCGTTTGGGGCGTTCAAGTACTTGATGGAAAGCTTATGAAGTCTACTTTCATATGAATCCGGCCTTGTATCCATATCTATCCTGAGCCGGCCGCAATTGTCAAATCATTGACCGAAGGGTTTTCTGTCTAGGTGCTGCGACACCTTATTTTGGCCCACGGGCCGTGTATCAAGTTGGGTCCATAAGGGACGCGTCCTAGGGTTGGAGCACAACCCCAGCACCCCTTTGGTCATCCTCCACCTATCATATACCCCCTAACCGCCGCCAAGAAGTATTGAGTTTTGTTTTACATCTAGCTTTAGCTACATTCGACACCGCACAAATACGTGCTGTCCTCGTGTGATTCAGAACTCCACCTTCGAGTGATATTAAGATTGCTCGCCTTCTTTTTCTTGTTCGTTCTTCGATTGTGTACAGGAAGTTGCTGATCTTGATTGCAACAGGTTCGGCAACCCAGGGAGTTGGTTCAGCGATTGCATTGGCGCTTCAGGTTCGCTCGTCGTAATCGGATCGTGAGGGTCGACTTCCACCAAATCGAAATTATCCCCACTCGCCGAAAGATCGGGTACTTCAGCTCTATCAAGTGGTATCAAAAGTCCAGGTTGATCGGTGAGTTTTATCGAGTGTTGTTCCTTTACCTACAGTCCACAAAAACCAAAAAAAAATTCAGTTTAGATCATTGTCCCAACACCTTTCTTCACCTTGCACTTTCTTTCAATAATTTGCGTTGTTGAATTTGTGTGCTTCGCGTTCAATTGTTGCTGGTCACTTTGTGCTTCCGCTGCTTTTCCATCACCGCCGCCGCCCTACCTCGCCGCCGCAGTTTTTACCTCGCCGTCGCCACATCACATCGCAGCCGCAGCCACTTTCCCTCTCATCGAGTCCCACGCAAACCCTACAATTCCACTCCCCCCAAACCGAAACCCTCCCTGCCTCGGCCGCGCCTCCCACACCGAGTCCTACTCGGCCGCGTGTTCGAAGTTTGGAAAAAAAGAAACAAAAAAAAGGAAAGAAACAAAAAAGGAAATATAAAAAAAGGAAAAGGAAGAAAAAGGAAAGAATAAAAAAGGGAAACAGCAAAGTTGCCTAATCTTGCTTGGTTTACGTTTGGAAGTTTTGTGCAGTTTCGAACACCTTCACGAAAATGGCCGTAACGTTTCGCTCGGATCTCCGTTTTCAGCGTTCTTTTTTTCTCGAAAAGCTTACAAAATTCTCCTATATAGGCCACCTAGCAAAGCGAGGTGAATTCGGTTTCGGAGCCAAAAAAACGCCATTAACACAGCGTACCGGGCTCCGGGAGATTTCCGCAGTAAGCCCGAGTCAGCCTTTTTAAGCCTTTCATACCTCTGTGTTATACTTGCTAAGTATGAGGGAATACTTACACTTGCTTTCAATCAACAAAATCCCGGATGGGTAATCAGATGGAGCATCATTTGAGGCAGTGACTGAAGATTTATCAGAAGACCTTCCGTACATCTGAGCTGTGGTCAACCAGTCAGTGTCCCTGTGGACTTGAGGCTCAACTAGAAGAACTTGAATAAATAGACTTCCGCTGTGTAATTTCCGTAAACTCTGATGTAATTTGTTTTATTCGAGCATTGTGTTCTCTGTATTACCATATTTGTAAGCTATATGTGTCGTGTGGACTTCCTGGGCACACATATGGCAGCATTCGGGTTTCTGTGGAAATCTGGGTGTGACATTAGTGTACTTATTGGGCTGAGGAAAACGAACACAGGTTGTGTATGTGCGTCCCTTTTTTTTTTTAATTTGGTGCTATCGTATTAGTAAGTGGGAGAATGCATATGGTCAAATAGGATGTTTTTATTAGAAGTCATGAAAATGCTGGTGTTGAAAGATCTGAAGGTACGAAATGAGTGTATATGCACTGGTTGATTCAGGTTCCACTTCTGCAAGATACTTAAAATAGAAGCGGCGATGAATTTTTCAAAGGTAGGATGGCAAAGGGAGGAGTTGAAATTTATAGAGGCAGCTGGTATTGCATTATTTCTGGTTGGTAGTAGAAGTTTCTGGAGGGTAGTTGAATGTTATATCAGCGTGGCGTTATAGAATTTTCTAAAGTTTTGGTATAGAGTTGTTGTTTGTCCCTTTTTTTGTGTTCATTTTTTTCCAAAAATTTATTGTTCTTTCTCTTTTTTTTTTAATGTGTTCTGGACATAGATGTGAATTATGAATAAGTAGTACAGTTAGGGACATGAAAGCGGTTTAAATGCGAGAAAGTAATTTTGTGGTAAAGAGGTAGTAGTCTTTGCATCTAGCATATCACACGACACATGGAGGTTTCCTAATAAGTAGCTGCAAGTTATTAGGCCTGACTATTATACAGAATGTTAGAGGCCATGCAGCATACAGCCATAAGGTGCAAAGTAGCAGTTTTATATGCACCAAATAACACGATGGCAGAGACTTGGTAACCAGACAATTGCATGTCGTTTGCCTTGACTATTATACAAGATGTTACAAGGCACACGACATGCAGTTGGAGGCTGTTAAGCGATGGTTTGTGCAGGAGATGACTATGCTTGGTAGTTCGAAGTCTATATACAGAGCAAAAGGGCTGCTTCAGTACGTAGGCTCAGCAGCTGGTAAGCAAAAGCGATTCCAGAAGATGGGGCCTGCAAAGAACGTCTGAAGGACCATAAGGGGCTTGCTTTATTTGTTTTTCTGAGAGCGAGGAGCTTTGCATTCTGTGCCCTTGTGACTGCTTGTTTTGCTATGTTCGGGAGAAAGTTCTGTATATAAGAGGTTAAGGTGGAAGCAGCGTGTTAAGTTATTATGGTATTGTAATTATTACTTAGTTAACCAAAAGTATATAGGGTAGCAATATAACCTTTTCTGAGGGAAATCTGCTGTGGAGTGGTCCTTCGACATTTCTGTGATGCTTCTTGTTTTAGCAAGTGGTGTGGTTCTTTTGTTTTCACCATCAGATTCCTGTAAATTTCGTAGTAGATTAGATAAAGACAAAGCAAAAAAAAAGAAAAGCAAGATGTTGATGGGCAGATATATGTTTTTCTTTTTCCCTTTTAAGTTCGAAGTCTGCAGAAATGATGCTCACTTCTTCAGGATCAGTGGCATCATAGGTCAGCCTTTTTTTTGCGGATCGATCCTCTGATGTTTCAGCGGAGCCCTTCATCTTGGCGAGCCTTGCCCTCTTTGGGTTTTCATCGTCGGATTCCTAATGGTTCGAGGAATAAGGAGAAGAAAAAGAGGAAAAGAATGAGGAGAAATAACATGTCTATCTGAAGCATATAGAATTGGTGCTTACTTCTTCAATTTCAGTGGCACCGTAGGTGAGCCTCTTCCTTGCTGAGTGGGTTTCTGGGGTGTCCACAAGATCCCTACAAAGTGTGTGAATGCAGCTGTTTGAAATCATCGTAATGTGTCTCTGGTAATAAAGAAGCATGCACAGTTTACTCACAAAGGTGGTGCATCTTGAGTAGAAGTCTGAGTAGTAGCCGGACTATGTGCAGGTGTCTGTAAAGAAAGATAGGATTGTAAAGAAATATCTATGATTTTTTTTTTGACGCATGTAAAGGTTGAAGGGAGAAAGACATGTATGAGATCGTGTAAAGTTGAGAGAACATACAGAGTGTTGCATGGTTAACTGTGGTGCACGTCTTGAGCTGAAGCTGATGTTGTTTCTTGTAGAAGTGGATGGTGCGGAACCCTTAGGGTTGGAAACTGGACGACTGGATGAGCCAACTTCAACTTGAGGAATTGCTCGCTGTCTACCATAGGAAGCAATAATAGAACTGACCATGAAGGATCTGTTCCTTGTATAGAAGCTTTGATTTGTGATTGTCAGAACAAATGTATATTTTTGGGAAACAACTCCGGCTATATCTGGAGGGAAATCTCGATGATGTCTCACGGTCCTTAACACTTGGTCAACTGGTTTTCCGATGATGCGTTGGGCAAGCTGTCCAAAGCATATCATTTCTGCTTCGGCAGTGGCATCCGAAGCTACAAACAACAGCTTATATCTGAAAAAAATGCGGAAGATATTATTACGGACTGAATAAAATGAAGGAGTCGAGTATGAAAGATTCTATCCAAACTGTGAGGTAGAGTGACTTACTTATGTCTGTAATTTTTGCTGCCGCATGAGCGACATACATAGCCATCAGTTTCTAGGGTGCAAGTTCTTCCACATCTGACACAAGAAGGAAACCACCACGACACATCTGGAACTAACCGGGTAATGGTGACTGTGCAACGACATCCATTTTGCTGTTCCAAATCATTGCAAGCAGTGATAAGTCTGAAACTATTCTCGTATGAATGGAAAAGTAAACAGGAACTACGGCTGGGGTCGAATAGTGAACAGTGCCTTACTGGGAATTCGTAAGGATCCATGGCTAGTAGTTCTTGTAAGTATCTTGTTTCTTGCTGCGCTGGGGGCTGTGGTTGGACCACTTGTACAGGAGCAGGTGCACCATGCTTGATTTCAACTCGCTCGCTGGCGTATCTATTGAAGAGATGTTTCCATGGCTAACAGATGGCATATTTTTGTTTTATATATATTCTAAATGCTATGAGGAAATTGCATTTTTGTATTACCTGTTGTAGAATTCAAGCGCCTCCGGAACATCAGGAATACCAGGATTGAAATACCACTTACATGCAGAGCTTCCACTTAAGTAGTCTCGACCTATTTAGCAAATAATATTTGTGTCGATGTCAATGCAGCTGAATGTTAAGAATAGTAAAAAAAAAATGTTGTTGCGAGGAAAATACCTTGGAAAGTTTTCATCAGGCAGCCTACGAAAAGGACAATAACTGGTCTTGGGTCATCATTATTGTAAACTCCGTTAATATTGAATTGCACTGCTCGTTGACCCCATAAAGTTAAAGGCATTTCGAGGCCACTGGAGAGAAAGAATCAAGTCTGGCTATTTATTCGAAGGTTTAATGAAAAAACAAAAGAAAAAGGGGAAAAAAATAAATAGTTCAGGGGAAACATGGATCTATCGAGGAATATATACCTGGTATCTCTTAGAATAAGTTTTTTAGTAGGAGAAGGCTCATGGCCATGAAGTGGATTGAACCATTTCAACTTCATTTATCTCAACAATGATACCAAGGACATCTATGACATGGAGTAGGGGGTTAGTATAGGAACAATGGAAAAAAGAAGAAGAAGGAAAAAAAAATATCTGATGGATATAAATGGTTATTGAAAAAGATTATTGCACTCGAGTTTACCAATGAACTTTTGCACATTTCCAACAGCCATTGGTAGTTGTTCAAATGGAGTTAAGCTATATGTATAGCGTGGACATGTAGCTGGAGGATTCGTTGGGGTCACAATTTGGGTGTGAACTGTGAAGTAGATCATGAAGCGTCCATCAACGGCATTATAGAAACTTTTGGCATTTGCAACTCTGAAACGGCGTATCTCGTAGATACGACCCTCTTCTATTTGATCATTGAAGTCAGGTACTACTTCCTGGGGTATTTCAGCGTACATGGAATTCCCCTGTAATTCAAAAAGGATAAGATAGTAAGTATTTTTGAGTACAGAAGAAATTTGAATGAGTATTAGTTATTCATTTTTTTTTTCGTGATGTGAGGGGGGGGGGGGAGGGGGGGGGGAGGGCTGGGGGAATGGGAAGGATTTATAACAAAAGAGATAACAAAGCTGAAGGTGAAAAATAAAGAGAATATAGAACTGAACAATAAATTGTGGGAAGAGTTAAGAAGCCACAAAGAAATTGCACACCTCATGGTCTGCTAGGATAAGATCAACATGCAGGACTGAGCCATTATCAGCAGGGCCTCTATACTCCCATTTCCTTGTCACACGTACACAAATTTTTGCATAGTGGTCATTTAGGCGAAGCGCAGAAAGAAGTCTGTACGCCATGTTGCATACTGCATTAAGGGAAGGGAAAATAAAAAATACATCAGCATAGACTAAACAATAAGAATCTAAAATATATGGATGCAGGAGGAACACATACTTTATTTATAAACACATGCTGTATAAACACATGCTGTAGCAGTAGGATATAAGCGGCAGTAGAAAATAACATAAATAGTGAAGATATACATATATATAGTTGGCACTTGTAATTTATAATAGGCTATGAAGTATCAGTTTGTCTAATTGCAGAAAGCACTTCTTGATAGACTATATTTCTTGTTGTGTCAGTGCAGTTTCCATTTTCGTCTTCTATCAAAATCTTGAGGCCCTTTTTTGATGTTACGCGAGAAACAGCTACATAAAGCTGGCCATGGCTGAAAACAGGAGTTTTTAAATAGACACCAACTGAAGATAGAGTTTGCCCTTGGCTTTTATTTATCGTCATGGCATAACAGACTTTGATAGGAAATTGTCTCCTTTCAAGGACAAAAGGCCATTTTGTGTTTTTTAGAGTCAGACAAATCCGAGGTATGGCTACCGTTTTTCCAGCATGACTTCCAGTCATTATTTGAGCCTTTATTATCATGTCCCCTAAATCAACAACTATCAATCTAGTACCATTGCAGAGCCCATCAGATTGGTTTAGATTTCTGAGCAGCATAATTGGCACCCCTTTTTTAAGTATTAACTCATGTTGTGGAAAGTTGTTTCCATTGAGTGAATTCAAAAATTCAACAGGATATAGAAGATCGTACGAATCATGTGTGCCAGGGGCTTTAGTTATCTTGTCATAGCTTAAGTATTGCTTTCCTTCGCCTGGAATCAAAGAGACAATGTAAGTGTTGATGTAGTCGGCTGTTTCATTAGTGGGTGTTAATATTGCCCGTGCCCCAAGGTATGAAGCGTCGGAGTAGTTAGCTGCTAATTTCGGATATATAACATTGATCAGGCAGCCAATTTTGTCATCAGTTGGCATTAAAAGTAATTCATGAGGGATTTTGATCCATGAAGCTTCTGTCTCACCAGCAGCAGCTGTGGCTTCAATTTTACCTTCGCCGATGTCTAAAACCCACTTGCTGAAAGCAGCAAGTTCCTGTTGGCTTTCAGGATCTAAGTTTGGTGAATGGAGCCTCATGTTTTTAGTTAGGTGTAATACAGTAACATAACTCCATAATGGTGAGTTAACTATTGCAGCGTTTACTATCTGCGGTCTAGTACCACCTTCAATTACGGGTAAAATTTGTCTAAGGTCGCCACCCAGGACTACTACTTTTCCACCAAATGGCAGTGTTGTAGCTTCTTCATGTTGCATGGACATAATGTCACGGAAAGTTCTATCTAGTGCTTCAAAAGCCCTCCTATGCGTCATTAGCGCTTCATCCCAGATCACAAGAGAGGTTGATTCAATAAGTTCAGCAGTCATAGAATTTCGTTTAATATCACAAACAGTGTCTTCTTCTATATCACAAGGTATTTTGAAACGAGAGTGAGCAGTCCTTCCTCCAGGCAACAGTAAAGACGCGACTCCAGAAGAAGCAACTGTAAGAACAATCTTTTTCTGAGCACGGAGGAAGGAAACTATAGCATTCCATAGGTATGTTTTACCGGTACCACCATAACCAGAAACGAAGAAAAAGCCAGGTTTTCCATTTAAAACAGTATCTGTGATGCAATTGTACGCATAAAGCTGCTCATCATTTAAGGTGGACACGTATTCGTCAGCTTTGGATAGCAATTCTTCAAGACAGTATGCTAATTCTTCCTGGATTAAACGATTACCAGATAATGGTTGATATGGATTTGTTCGTTGCGGCAAATTGTGATCCCTTATTTTTCCACCATTTTTGGCAAACAAAGTTTCCAAATCATCTAGCAAATAATTTCTGAGGTCATTTTCCGGTATCTCAAACTTTGGATTTCCTATCGCGTTTCTAAATTGATATTGTATATCATCAGACAGAAGCTTCCAAACTTTTTCAAAAAATGCATATTCATCATTCACTTCGCAGTAGAGAAGCATGGTGACAAAGAGTTGTCTAAGTTGTGCTGAAGTTGCCCATGCAGCAGCTTCATCGAAAGCGTTGTACCACTCTTTGTCATCACCTAGGAGGCCACGTGCATTACAAGCAGCTTTGAATGTGTCAAAAAGAACACCGTTATAACTTCGCACATCCTCATAACTCTGTGCGCCTTTGACTATCATCAACAACATCCTAAGATAATATCGTTCTCCTACCGATGGGTGTACATAATATAGGCGGCCAATTTTACCCCCACCAGTGCGTCTGCGTTCCCAAATCCGTGATGATTCAACCCAACGCCACTTGGATGGGAATTCACAATAAGTTAGTATTTTTGCATCGGAATGTTCCTGATTAGCAATAAACCATTGAGTTAATGTTGTCCTTCTTAGAAACTCTTGCGAGATTATATCAGCCATATTTGCATGTTCAGGATATATTATATTATTTTCATTAGGTAAATGGACAGCGAGTCTTTGAACAGGGGGGAAATGCCTGTGGATATCGAAGCCAAAAACTCGCCAGCACGCATCTTGGTCACAGATATAACGGCAGTCAAGGTATTCTTTAACTTCATTTCTAGTCTGAGTTTCCTCGTCACGTGGGGCCTCTTCACCATTTCTAATTCGCTCAATGTAAACTTTAGCACAATCAGGGCCCTTGGTCACATATTTGAAAAGGTATTTGATGAATATGCCCTTATTGCACCATTCAACGTTGATGTGAGCTTGAAATTTTTTCAAAAGGTACATGTTGTATGGAACAACCCATTGATTGTCTAGCTTGACTCCTCCCTTGTCGACGAATCTATCGTTTTGAGGCCTTTTGTATATAGCAAAACCGTGTTCATCAATCATAGTTTCAGGCTGATATGGCTTGGGAAAATTCTTTGAGCATTTTCCGTTTTTCATGCATGGAGAATTTGGGTTGGCTGCACCACATGGGCCATGCATCATATGCTCCGCCACTAACGCATATCCCAGTGGATCTGTTTGTGGATCTGGAATTTCAGCACTTATAAAAGAGTCAATGAGATTAGGCGTCGGGTGTGAGGTGTCTATTTTAAGCCATAGTATAATATGAGCGTGTGGGAGGCCTCGTTTTTGGAATTCGACGGTATGGAGAACTTGAATGTTTTATTTTCATCATCAAGTGCAAAAAGGGAAGGGGGGAAGAGGGGGAGGAGGGGAGGAGGAGAATAGAGGAAGAAAAAAAGAGAGAAGGGGAAAACGGAAGACACGTTAGTTAGACTGTAAACAAATTCACAAATAAGAAGTGGGTTTTTTTTTTCTGAAGAGACATTAACAACAAATATGATGCAGATATACCTGCATCAACTGGGCCAAAAGCTCTGCCATCTTTTATGTCCTCGAGCATTTCTTCTAGCTTCATATTGTATACTCTGACAACAATATCAGCCCTATCATTAGCTTTCTGTCCAGGCTCGAAGATACCCTCCTCTATTTCACGCCACTTAGAATTGCAAGTGAACGTAGTGAAAAAATCTGGAGGGCCATAGACTCTACAAATTGCCATACCATCATGATAATTTTGTATCATGTAACGTCTGCCGCCGGTATGCGATGCAGGTAACACAGTTAGTTTACCCATCTCACTGCCGTCTATGCATCCGCGGCCTACAGCATCAGCTATACCTTGAAGGTTTTCCACACGCAATTTAGATTGGTTGTTAAGAATAACCATAATCTATTTTCATCAATAGAAGCTCGAATGTCAACTCTAGCTTGAGTTGATAAGGCTCCATAGCATAGATATGGATTAGCTTGGTTTCTGCGATAATGGAATTCATAGCGAGCATAGTCTTGCATTGTCATTTTTAGTCTCGCATTTTTTCAGTGGGGTTAACACCAGTATATAACACACCGACTTGAAATCCACGCTCTCCGAATGGAAATAGCAATGGATATTGAAGTGCCATAAAAGCTGGATGCAACGATGATATGTGCTGTAATCTTCCACCTTTAGTTTGGATTATAATATCACGCTGAAATGTGTCTAGAGAGAAATCCCCAACTACCAGCATTGCAAGTTGTTCAGTGGTTGGCATATTGTATTGAACTGGATCACCTTCTCTTGCTCCAATAATTCTAATTGTGAATTCTTCGTCACCATGTTCAGCTAGTCTATCTCTTGCAAGCCTAAGAGTTTTAGCAAATGGATTGTGTTCGTCTAACATTTTTATCAAGCTTTCAACAATGTTTGGATCCAATGCTTCATTGGGTCTTTCGTCTGAATTTAAAGCCTGATTCTGTTTGTACTTCATTTCTGGTATCATAAATGTATAGTTGTATGAATTTTGGTGGGCTTCCATCAGGAGGAAGTAGAGAACCGATTCGATGGTGCACTTGGCCATTAATCTTAAAAACAGGAGGGCCTCGACCATCATTCATAGAGCGATCTATATTTGCACCCATTGATGTGAAGGCAAATAAACAGTTGTATTGCCTAATGTTTTTCATAAATTTTTTTGATTGAGCATCACCGTCGAATTTGGCAAGAGAGGCTAAAGGTTCAGGACGATCACGAAAAGGAGGGATGGTAACTTTCCCACCTTTGCAGCAGTTATTATAAACGATGCGATCGTTGCGCAGGCTGGAGTAAGATTTGACTCTTTGCTCATACCAGAAAACAGCATGGCAGTGTCGGCATTCATATTCTGGTGGACCATAATATGAGCGGTGTGGATACGAAGCTGTTTATGGGTGTTTAAAAATTCATAAGTAGACACATAGGAAAGCAATGTTGCAAAGCTGAGACCAGTGTTGTGCATAGTAACGTTTGTTTTTTATAGAATTGTACCTTTTAGTGCGTTTATGTACTCTTCACTAAAATGACCACACTGTAGAGGTGTAGCAGAGAGTAGACGTCCTGCTAGTAATCAATAGATTTTGTACATGTATAAAACCTATGTGAGTCGAGAGAAAAAACCCAAATTTGAAGATATTTTAGTAAGAAAAAGACTGGGTTAAGAACTGCATATTGGTTATCACCTGCGGAAGCTAGACGCTTTTCGGCTAAGCGTTTTCGACGCTTTTGTCGACAGTCACTAGGGTCAGTTTGAATAGGAATATACTGGCCGGTGCTCCCTACAGAATACGAGGTGAACTTTAGAGGCTGTTTTGTGTTAAGCATGTGAACGAGAAGAAGAGGGTGGAAGATAGATGCTTTCATACATTCTCTCTTCCGTCGCATAGGCTGCCTGCTTGACGCATTTGAAGTTGCTACGCGTATAAAAAGTTGAAGGAGGGACAAAAAAAAATGAACAAAGAGGGAGACGGGGGAAAAAATATTAGCGTAGGGAAGACGAAAGTAACCGCAAGTGTTTAAGAACTTAAGGTCACTCACGTGTTTTGTCCTGCCGTATCTTGAATATGGGTGTTCAATGACGTTGACATTGATTTATAAACATTTGTGTCTGTATGGGTTCAGGATGGCAGCAGAAGAAAGCAGACAAACCAAATAAAAAGTCATCAAATAAGTCAATTGCGGAGGTTGAAACTATTGTGGACAAAAGTTATCCAAGCACATATTAAAAGCAGAACGGAAAGGAAGTTCAAAAAGGTTAGTTAAACGGACTATGAGAAGCATATTTTTTTCTTTTTTTTTTTAGGGGAGAATTCTATTCATTTCCTGCAGGTATACAACAGCACACACGCACACCAAAAAAAAAAAAAAAAAAAAAAATAAAAACTGCGAAGTACATAGCAGGCGATGATACAGCTACTAACAATAACACATTGAAACTTGGTGCTTACAGTACGCTAAATCTAAAGGTGATAGAAAGAAGGAGGCAGGCCTGCTAGAGAAAGCGCTGCTTGAGAAATCTTTTGGTAAATAAGTAATCCATGAAAACTGTAATCCATGACTACAAAGCCATACACAGACTGCAAGTAACAAACGGCTTGGAAGGCAGCTTGCTCATAGCATGCAACTGCATCTGGGAATGCAGCTGACCAGAAGAAAGCTCGGTGCAAAACAGAAGGAGACAGCATGTGTGGCATTTCCAACTCAATGCCGTATAGCATTGTACCATCAGGCAGCGGCTTCAGTAATAGTTGAGACATAAGGTAGTGAGCATCGAACAGCCACAGCTCGAAGGAGCGAAATGTAGCTTGCACCGATGATAAACATGGTGTCTTGAGTTGACTCCAACTCTTTGTGCGGATGTAGCTGCTAAACCAAGACAGGAAGGGGATAGGTATATATATATATTTTTTAAAAAAAAGCAACAGAATAAACGAGAAGGGCAGCGAAATAAGAAGCCAAATATTAATAACAACCAAAATAACGGTCTGCAGTGTGGAGGGAAAAAAAATTACAAGACAAAGGAGGGAAAATAAAAAAATAAAAAAAATAAAAAAAAAACCAAAAGGAGGAAGATTAGTCAGTCAGCCATCCTGTAATCCCATAGACATTAAAATGCAATAGCTTGCAAGGAAAGAGGAGCAATCTGTAAATGGAAGGGCCAAAGCAGTATATGTTCACAGAACGTTTATATGCATTTATATCACTTCCACTTTAACGTTTGAGAGGGCCAGTAAATATATGTTATCAATATATTTATTGATAAGCTTAACTGATTAGCATGTAAAGACGCAAAATGCAATACATGTGCGGGAAGGCAAACACTATGGCCAATAAACGTCGCACCGTACCGAAGTACAATTAAAAAATTACCAAGTACACACACAGAAGACATGCATATTCTAAAAACAGTAACCATATTTATATATTCAAAAAATAGAAAAGGAATGCAAGGGAGGACATCTATGCACTGACCGGGGTGACGAAGTGGTTCAGGCTGGAGAACAAAACTGCAGAAGCATTTGAGATGGACCAATTCCGAAAAGTGCAGCGGCAGTATATTATACCCTAGCACCTATAGCATCAAACTGAAAAATGGAAAATACAATTAGCATATGCTGTAAGAAGTTTTTTTTCTTTTTTTAAAATTAAAAAAGGGAACGTAAGAGGGGAGGAGAACAGGGAAACATAGATGCATAGGCATCAGATTGAACTTACCAAACTGTGAGTGAGAGCAGCGAAAGTCTGCAGCGTCAGTGTCGTTTTTTAAGAAAAAGAGGATGCGATCCCCTGTTGTAGCCAAGCCTTCCAAACGAAAACAGGGGAAACATTAATCTATGACCACAAAGGTGGAACCTTCTACATCTGAAGGAGTATTGAACCAATCTAAAAGCACTGCAAGAAGCAAAGGGAACAGGGAAACATAGATGCATAGGCATCAGATTGAACTTACCAAACTGTGAGTGAGACCAGCGAAAGTCTGCAGCGTCAGTGTCGTTCTTTAAGAAAAAGAGGCTGCGATCCCCTGTTGTAGCCAAGCCTTCCAAACGAAAACAGGGGAAACATTAATCTATGACCACAAAGGTGGAACCTTCTATATCTGAAAGAGTATTGAATCATTCTAAAAGCACTGCAAGAAGCAAAGGTAGCTAGGGTTCAAAAAAAAGTAAGAGAGATAGTAGATCATAGTCGAATAAAGAAGGAAGCCAGGGGAAAACAAATGCCGAATACACCAAGAACGAAAGAGGCACAGACCGAAAACCGAAGGGGGCTCACCAGCAACATTTGACAAGAAGAAAGTAATAAGAACAAGGCAAGATTTGCACGAGGAACCGGCGTATGAACATTGAGGCGCAGAGGCTACTGGAAAAGCGGAGGTTCGTCTCATTTTGCATGCAGCGCAACAAAGCTGGTTCCTGCTCAGCAACACGACATGCCGCTGCCCAACCAGTGCCTGGTGGCAAGGGCAGCGGCAGCTGTGACCTAGGCGCGGCGCTCGCGGCGGCAGCCGAGAACGGCGGCGGGCGCAACGGGCAGCGTACGCAGCACATGTACGCGACCGAGACAAATTTTTTTTCTGGATCCGCCGACGACTGCAGATCTAGAGCTCGTACCAGGGGAAGAAGAAGTAAAAGTACAGGTCAACCAAGCGTATAAATTAGGGGAACCCATAACGCCAACCAGATTCCGTGGAGGAGATTCGACCGTGGAAAAAATCTAAAAAAAGTTAAAGAAAGCGATAGCAACACTACACGCCAAGAGCAACGGCCAGCGTATGCAGCACATGGACGCGACCGAGCCAAATTTTCTGGATCTGCCGATGAGAGCAGATCTAGAACGCGTACCAGAGGAAGAAGAAGAAAAAGTACAGGTCAACCAAGTGTATAAATTAGGGGAACCCATAATGGCAATCAGATTCCGTGGAGAAGCATCGATCGGGGAAAAATCCACAAAAAGGCAAAGAAAGCGATAGCAGCACCAGATCCGCCGAGCACGTGGACGAAAAGAGGGAGTGAGTTCAAGGGGGAAAAAAAAGGAGAGACAAACCAGGCGCAATAGGAGACACAAACTAGGCGCGAGGAAAAAGTCGTTGCCGATCCACGACGGACCGCAGGCACAACGAGCAACGTCCGGCGACAGCGACGCGGAGGAGAAGGAAAAGAAGCTTACCAGGAAAGGATACGGGAGGGAAAGGGAGAAAACTGGGAGAGTGGGGCGTCACCCTTTCTACCCGACTCTTCGAAACCAGAGGAGACGAGACGGGTCTCGAGGCTTCCAGCCCATGGGCCCCTAGCACGCGATGTGGGACCGCGGGAAGACGGAGAAGCGCCCCTACAACCAGCACACGGTGGTACGCGGACGAAATTGTCGCCGTCGGATGACAAAATCGAACGGCAGACGGAATCGCGACGACGTGGACACCGTGGCTGGCCGCCGAGCCCGGCCACTTTCATATCTAGAGATGTCGTCGCTCCGCCTCCGGGCGCATCTTGCCAGATGCTGTTTCATCAAGCTCTGTTCTGCACGATCACGCACGGTATATGGGTTCACTGGCTGTAAAATGATGACGCAACCAATTTGAAATGTTGATGGCAGCCCAGGACGGCCCTCTATACAAGTGGGCCGCAGCCCAATAGCGTGTGAGAGCTGAGCATGCAGCAGCTGTGATCGTCTCGGTTTCCGTGCTAATCACATCAGTCAGTGAACTAGTCGGCTGCGGCTGCCGGACAAGCTGCTTTGCATGAGTCCAGAAGACACCCTTTTATCCCATCGCTGACCATGGTTCAGTACAGATGTTCGTTGTGGCCTATGATTATTTCTCCTGAAGAGATCACTCTAGCGGTGTAGCGGAGCCAGAGCTTCGTCGGTACGGTGTATCTTCTTCTTTTTTCCCTTCCAAAACGTGCACGTGTTTCACTAAGAGGAATGAAGTTCAAATCCTGCTTAGCTGGAGAACAAGCGCTGCGGGGAATAATAATAATTAAAGTCTCTAAAAGATGTTACATTGTTGCCGAACCGAGATCTATCCCAACCTCTGAGCAAAATCCGACAATGGCACCCAAAATCTGAAACTTCACCAGCAGCGATAGTGTGTGGCCGCTAGTTAAGCCAGCAGCCTTTGGGAAATAATCCTACTGAAAGTCTGATCCATTTCGCTCCTTCCATATCCACGAGATGAGGATTACCATGGAGTCAAAACATGCCTCTAATATCAGACGTGTCCACCCTGTGGACATATTAGCAACCAGTCATGAAAGTTCAGAACCGTTCGGTGTCAGTCTCCGCCGGCCAATTTTCTGAAGCAAAACAAAGGTTCGTTAAAAAACCAAACCTCAAGTGCTACAAGGGCAGCCCAATCAAGCTGGAGATGTACTATTACTACTATTATGGTTTTTATTTAAGGCAAGATAGAAGAAACGAAACGACCACGCTGCTTCAGACAAGGGGGGAAATTAAAGAAACAACGGCGCTGCTTCAGACAAATTAAGAGAGAAAGAGAGGTCGAATTCGAGTAGGAAACTCGGAACTGAGCAGGGGGCAACATATACGGAGGAGTCCAGGGCCATCCCTGCCGATCCAAATCCAAAATCCAACGGCTACTACTTGCGCGTTCAAGAAGAGACGCGCGCGGGCGCCCGAAGCAGAGCAAGAACGAGATCATCGTCGTCGTCGCCACCGCCTCCTGCCCCAGAGATCGATCGAGCTTCCCCGGACCGCCGCGATCCCCGAAACCGCTCCCCGACGCTTTTCCCCCGATTCGCATCTTCTATTCTTCGTCTAACCCTAGGTTCTTGCGTTCTTGCAGAGCCTCCTGCCCCCGAGAGCAAGCTACCCTCGCCGCGGATCGCCGACGACGACGATCCATCGCCCCCCGACGCTACCCTTTCCCTGATTTGCAAAATTCTTTCTGGAAAAGTTCGACACTGCTCGATTCCTCTTTCCGCCTTGCCTCACCGTCGAATCTTTGTTCTTTGCAGGCTCCGGTCGTCAGACGACGGCGGTGAACGGCGGCGGCGCGCTAGCGGGTGCGGGAGAAGCAGATGGCTGGCTCTGGCTCCAAGAAGAGGGGGAAGAAGAAGGATGCTGGTCCTCCTCCGAAAAGACCACGCGTGAGTTCCTCTCCAAGACTCCAACCTGCTACCATGAATCCATGTCGGGGGACTCGGGGTCCGTTAGCCTTCTTTCTGAAAAGTTCCATTGGCGGCAACCTGACCTGCCCGACCGAGCTGGCAAGCTCCTCCGACCTAGGGCTTCTGTCTTGGGCCGTTTTGTTTTTTTGCGTAGCCCAGTAACAAACCCAAGAAGCCCAACACGGAAGGCCCACTTAGCGCCCCCAGTCCTTAGGCCCAGGCTCCAGAATAGTGTGGGTGTTCGTAACAGGCAGGCAGCCTCACCCTCACCCTCACATGCTTGGTTGGTGTTCGTCGGTAGGCAGGCGCCGCCGCCCGCCGGCGCCGGCACAAGTCTGGGCTGAATGGCTGATGGTGTATATGCGGGATATGGCTGCGTGGGCGTGGGTAGGGGCCGAGGAGTGGGGACAACTCTGGGTCAGGGGGTCGCCCTCGCCGGAGGAAGATGGGCGGATGCCAAAGTTGGGTGGCAGAGGAAGGCCGGCCGCCCTGTTACATCCATTTCCTTTGTTCTTTCCTCGTAAAATCGATGCTTCTTCCCTTTCGATAGATTTCCGGAGGTGATCCTTCTTTTGGTTTGCAGGCTCAGAAACTCTCGTAAATGCCAGTTTTTTCCCCCGAATTCTTCAAGTGTTAGGGTTAAATGAATAGGTAAATAGAAAAAAGGGAACTTTATTTGTATCTCTACGCTCATGAATTGCCTGACTGGCAGCTATATTGTCAGCTTTGGTTCAGTTTAGTGTTCTGTACCATTAATTCATAGTTAACTTCATGCATTCTGTGTCCTTAAATTGCATTTAATTGTGCTTTTATTCATCTTATCTTTATTTGATTTGATAAAAACTAGTCCAATGCGTTTCGTTGATGGCTGTATGAATGGAAATATAATAAGGTATACTAACGCTGCCTATCTTCTGCAATTTTGCTTTTACAGAACACTGTTACACTTTGGCTGGATGGGATGATTCGACTGTCATAATTGACTTCTTGAGTTGCCAGGGCCTTGTTTAGATGAATTTGAAAAAAAAATTGGAGTATGTTCTCTCATATGCATGACACATTAAATGTAGTCGGAAAAAATAACCCATTATATGGATGGAGTGTACTTCGCGAGACGAATCTAATGAGCCTAATTAGGTCGTGATTAGACAACAAATTGCTACAGTAAACATGTGCTAATGACGGATTAATTAGACTCATTAGGTTCGTCTTGCGATTTACTGACAGAATCCGTAATTAGTTTTGTAATTAGTCTATATTTAATACTTCAAATGTGCGCCCGACAAACTGTAAAAAAATTTTCACCCCCAACTAAACGCGGCCCAGGCTCACTATCAGTATTATCTCCTCTGCAACTCAGGATTCAGAGCCAGATATGGTGACAATCTTATATATTCCACTCCCTTAGACGGGACCTTCTACTACGTGATTCGGTACAAGGGACGCTACGTGGTGTTTGTGATCATGGCCAGAACTGCTTGGATGATTGGATTCTGTACAGACCAAGGTTTCTTCCAGGTGCAGTCCGATGAGATACAAGGGAAGTATATGGATAGCGACAACACTAAGGTCTTGCATTTCAATGGAAATCACAAGGCCATATCCCCCAATGGTACCAGCAGCGCAATGGTCAACCTAGATGCCACCAGGCGCCATTTTGACGGGCTATGTGATTACAATGGACCAACTAATCGTCAGGATCCCCATGGCTTCTCATCCCACACTAGATATTTTGTGGTCTTTCTGATGGAATCAAAGTGCAAGTTAACCTGCAAGAGACACTGTGATGCCTTTACGGGATACCTTGATTTCAATCCCGAGGATGACTGGGTCACTGATGCAATCACCAACTGGAGCTCTATAAGCCAGCAGACTATGAGATCCTTGGATGACAGTAACCATAAGCCTACAGATTGTGGAATTAGAGCACTAAAGCTGCTGGATCAGCTGATTGATGTCTTTTATTACTTGCATGTGGACGGTTACTTCAGCGGACTATTTGATCATGCTCCTATGGAGCCAGCCCCCCGAAAACTCACATGGGACCCAGTCGACATGGGTATTGGAGATGGAGATATAGTGGTCCTTAAGGAACCCGACGCTGCTGAATCAATCAATTCTAGAGGGGCACGGAAGAGGGTTTTTGTTGACAAATCAATGTCCATTCAAGAAAGGAGGAGCCAAAAGCCGAAAGGCTTATCTGGTGGTCGCCTTGGAGGACCTCCAGAGGCTCCAGATGTATTCCGCCAGTGGGTTGATGGAGCCATAGATGACGTAAGTTTAAATCTCCCTCGCTGTTATATGAAGTTCACTTATATATCCCTGTTATTTGTAATAATATTGCTTGGTTCAGTCTGTGATGCAGAAAAAGAAATGTGATGATCTAATTTCCCACCTTAACCTGTTGGGATTGGATGTCCCACAAGCAAAACGGAAGCCTGGAAAATGGGAGTTAACGCCCTCAGGCAAAAGGCACAAGGGAAATGCCGATTTGGAAGAAACAAAAGATAAGCTGGCTGAACAGCTGTGTAAGGATGTCGACAAGTGTCGTTTGGATGTAACTGAGAAGCCAGCTCCTACTTCTATAACTTCAGGCACTGGGCACTCCAAGTTTGTGGAGGGTTCGCACATAAGGGAATCTATCAGTTCTTCAACAAGTTTGGACTCCAGCAAGCCCAAGTTCCTACTCGATTCTAATGACACTGCTTCTCTTGCTGGTGACGGTTGTGTCGATGACCCAGTCGTCAATTGGGTATTCAAGGATCTGATGAGTAATTTGGAGCATAATGGAATTCATGATGTGCTGCTCATGGATCCTACACTGTCATACCTACTGTCTTTTGCTCCTGATGGCTCTGATGGAACCATTGCAGACCTGAAAATATCTTCCAAGCAGCTAGTGCTATTGCCTGTTAATAACAATAGAAATCCGGACCGATCTGCAGCTGGCACCCACTGGAGCTTGATTGTTTATGATCATTGGACACAGTATGGTCCACGACTATTACACTATGACAGTGCCGGTGGCTCCAACTTCAACATTGCAAGTGGGCTTGCCAAGAATATGCAGCGCCATCTTCCTAAAGGAACAGCTGATCTGGAGCCCATGAAAACTCCACAGCAAGGCTTTGACAATAATTGTGCATTTTTTGTCGTTGAGATTGCAAGAATTATTTGTGACTGGTGCATGCATGCTGCTGCCGGCAGCCAAGAAGACGACTGGAGCGCTACATTGTTTAGGGAGATTGACTCTAAGAAGATTGCTAAATTCAGGATTCAGCTCCACGAAAGAGCTCAAAGAGAAAGCAAGAAGACCCCTCCTTAGTGAAGTGTTCAAGATCGCCAGCGTCTTGATGAGTCGATGGGGCGAGCGAAGGCTTGGCTGGAGTCGCTCTTGGAGGAGCTCAAGAAACAACCGCCTCCGGAAGGTCTTTTGTGGCCGTGTACCATTTTGGAGTCTTTCCTTTTGTTCTTTTGCTCTCTGTGGGCTCAAGCCCTGCAACTTGTACTAGAGGAAGTTTGTTACTCTTAAATAGGTGCACTATGATCGCTGTTAACCCCAGTGTGTTGGAAGTCTGTTAAAAACGTGATATGCTTTCTATCTGAGTGACGATCCTGTTTTGAAAACATTGTACAGTATGTTGCTGTTATGACACCTTCAAGGATTGTTCAGGAAGGAGCTAATTTAACTTATCTGATACCAAAACATTGTACAGTACATCTTTGAAAAATGTCACATTTTCTTTCAGCATTTCACACAAGTTATGAGTCTAAGGAACTTGGTACAATTTGCAGTTTTGTGTTGTACTGTGCGTTTATAGTCACAAACTCAGAACAGGGGATCTCTGTTTTCGCTCTCAAAAGCTCCTTAGACGATCAGCCCTAAAAAAACCAGTAAAGGTGCTTCTTGAACAAATGACCATCTCAATGAACCACTGTAAACAAGATGAAGCAATGAAAGGGAAGGATTCATCAGTATTATCAACAACTGAATGAATAATTTGCTACATATTTACCTAGTCTGATACTTCTTCAATTGTTGATAGACCATAGGATGAAACCAAAACCTCCCGGCGCCAAGCTCACCTCACTTCAAAATTGCCTCCAGGAGCTTGCCAGACTAGTACAGATAAAGTCTTTCAACAAGGCATGGTAATCTTCAATAGCATTGCTGCATAGCATAGCACTGTTTGGTCAAAACATCACCGCTCCCCCCAATTTTACACAAAGATTGCAAATTTCTTGTGTCTCTGATAGACCTGTCCCAAGAATTTCGTGTTCTGACTGCATGAGAGTTGTTTTTGGTAAACACAGTTTTTTAAGACTGATTTGCATTGTTATTCCCTGTCGGCTGTCGGCGTGTTGAAAGCGCTCTGGATGCTCAGCATGGGCTCCTATATATACCTTATAGAAGATCTTTAGCATCTATAAAGATCATCAAGCCCAAGTTGATGATGGGTCATTCAACTTTTCAATGAAAAATGTTGAATACAAAAATGTTGATCAACATTTTATCTTTCCAAAATGTTGAGCCCATCTTTTTTAAAAAAACGTTGACCAACATTTTTGAAAAATGTTGGACCTCAACTTTTCTTCGCCAATATTTTTGAAAAAGGTTGAGTCTCAACTTTTTACGACAACATGTCTCAACTTTTTTCGCCAACATTCTTTTCAAAAAAGTTGAGTCTCAACTTTTTTTGGCCAACATTTTATTTCAAAAATGTTGAGTCTCAAATTAATTTTTGAAAAATGTTGGACCTCAACTTTTTTTTCGCCGACATTTTCGAAAAATGTTAATCTCAACTTTTTTCGACTAACATGTCTCAAATTTTTTCGCCGACATTTTTTCAAAAATGTTGAATCTCAACTTTTTTCGCCAACATTTTATTTCAAAAATGTTGAGTCTCAACTTTTTTCCTCAACATTTTTTTGGAAAATGTTGAGTCTCAACTTTTTCAGTAGAATTATGCGAACATTTTTAATATGTTTTCAGCTTTTTGGAAAAAAAATCAGCATTTCAAAAAAAATCACCGGCCGCCGCCGGGGCCTTCTTCTCTGGCTCCGGCGGCGGCGGAGCTCCGGTGAGCCCGCGCAGGGCAAGGGGGCGGGCGGTGAAGGCGTGCGGGCCGAGATATCGACGACGCTGCACGACTTGGGGCGGTGGCCGTGGCGAGCTCAACCGGCTGACCGAGTCTAGGGTGAGGTGTCGCCGCACGACGGCGGTAGAGGGACGTAGTGTGCGGCGCTCGAGCCCGTGCGGGCGGCCGCGTCAACCGGCGGTGGATGGTGCTCGAGCTCGTGTGGGGGCCGCGTCCGCCGGCGGTGGGCGGCGCTCAAGCCCGTGCGAGCGGCTGCGTCGGCCGGCGGCGGGCGACGTCGAGCCCGTGTAGGGGCCGCATCGGCTGGCGGAGGCGCTCGATCCTACGCAGAGGTCGCGTCAGCCGGTGGCGAGTGGGCTCGGGCGGGGGTCCATGGCGAGCAAGCCGACGCAGGGCCGCCACGGCTGCTGGCGGCGGCGCAAGCATGCAGCGCCCGCAGGATGGGGAGCGGCGGCGAGCAGGTGGGAGGAGGAAGACATAGGTAGGGTTGTGAGAATGATGTATGCGAGATCCAACGGCTCTGATTGCTAGCACAAATCTCAAACACTGGAAAGGTGGGAGAAAAAAAATCTTTCGAAAGGTATATAGGATTTCTGATGCTAGCCGCAGCCGAGGGCTCCTACATGTCTTATGAAAGATTTTTAAGCATCCATATATAAAAGCCCACTAAGATCTAATTAGTAATGGACCTTTCAACATTTCGTTGGACAAATATTAGACAAGAAATGTTGATCAACATTTCATCTTTTTTCGAGAATGTTGAGCCTCAATATGTTTTTTCTAAAAAAAGTGTTGACCAACATTTTTGGGAAATGATGTTTTTAAAAATATTGAGCCCAACATTTTTTTGACAACATCTTTTTACAAAAGTTTGAAGGTCAACATTTTTCCTTGAGCAACATTTTTTTAATAAAAAAAGTTGAAACTCAAAAAATGTTGACCAACATTTTCGGAAAACGTTGAGCACCAACTTTTTTTTCTGACAACATATATTTTTTTAAAATGTTTAAAGTAACACTTTTTTCTTGAGCAACATTTTTTTTGAAAAAAAAGTTGAAACTCGAAAAACAAAAAATGTTCACCAATTGAGCCCCAACCTTTCTTCGTCGGCGTTTCTGAAAAGTGTCGAGCCCTTAACTTTTCGTTTCAAAAAATGTTGGATTCAACACTTCAACTTCTTTTACATCCTCAGCATTTTTAAAAGGTTGGATTCAACATTCAACTTTTTGTATATCTCAACATTTTTTTTGAAAAATGTCACCAATTTTCTAAAAACCAGCCGCCGGGCTTCTTCTCCGGCTCCGGTGGCCGGCAGTGCCCGCGCGCACGGAGGAGCTCTGGCGGCGGCGCGCGGGGTCAGACGCCCCCGAGCCCGTGTGAAGGAGCCCAGGCGGCGGCGGGGCCGACCACGCCCGCACGGAGGAGCTCCGGCGGCGGCGAGGGTGAACAGGTCCGCACACAAGCCCGCGCTCGTGCGGAAGAGCCCCAGCGATGGGGGAGCTGGCCGCACCCGCACTGAGGAGCTCCGGCGGCGGCCGCGCGTGCAGAGACGGCGGTGGGGCTGGTCGGCGCCCGCACGCAAGACAGTGGCTAGGGGTGCGAGGCGAGGCCGGAGGGGCAGCAGGTAAGCGGCGTCGGGGGATGGCGGCGGCAGCGCGACCGGGAAGCCGACGACGGAGATTTTTGGCATTTTGACCGCGAAACCGACGGGCTTGGTTAAAATGACCACCTGCACTTCGCTAAAATGATCACGAATCCATTGTTCCATACGGTAGAATGATCAAACCTGAGTTTTATATTTTTTGCAATGTTTTTTTAACTTTTTTTCCACTGAACTGACCAAACTACCCCTGACTTCAAGTGACCAAATTCCTCGACTCCTTATTCTCTTCCGCCCGAGGCCGGACGCGTCGCTCGGTCCTCTCCGGCGGCGGCGGCGGCGGCGGCGGAGCCCAGCCCCAGCTTCTTCGAGGGGTTCGCGCTGCAGGGGATCCGCATCGACAGCATCCACCCTGGCCGCATCCTCTGCTCCTTCACCGTGCCCGCGCGCCTCACCGCCGGCAACCACCACCTTGCCCCGGGCGCCGTGGTGGACGAGATCGGCTCCGCCGCCGCCGCCGCCGCCATGGAGCTGCTCGCCATGGAGCCCCGCGCTGCAGCCCATGCCGGAGAGGTTGTAGGCCATGACGTCGTCGCGGAGGCCGAAGCGGGCGACGAGGCGGGAGACGAGGGAGGGAGCCGGGGAGAAGGAGCCAGCGCGTCAGCAGCAGGCGCGCACGGCGCGCCGGCAGTGGGAGGCGAGGACGACGCGGCAGTGGCGCGGCTCCGGGTCGAGGAGGAGCGCGGGCACATCGCAGGAGGTCGGCGGCGGCGGAGGGCCGCCGGGCACGGCAGAGCGCGGAGGTGAGGATGCGGAAGGTGGCGGCGTCGGGGGCGGCGTGCGGCGCGGCGCGGAGGAGGACGGAGGGTGCGGCGCGGAGGAACGCCGGGGAAGAGCAGAGCGCGGCGAGGAGGGAGTACGGCGGCGGCGGGAGTGAGACTCGGCAGAGATTTTTGGGGGACGGCGGCGGGAGGGAGAATCGGCGGAAGTTGGTTGAGGGTAATTTGGTCAGTTCAAGTGGTAAAAATTAACAAAATATTATAAAAATTGTAAAACTCAGGTTTGGTCATTCTACCGTATGGAACAACGGATTCGTGGTCATTTTAGCGAAGCCCAATATTAGATGGTCATTTTAATGAAGCCGTTGGTTTCGCGGTCAAAATGCCAAAAATCTCCCGACGATGCGTGCGAGACGAGGACGAAGGGCGGTTTGACCTAGCGAATCGTACAGCTGAGAAAAGCTACACGAATCTTAAACACCGGAAGGCGAGTAAGAAAAACTTCTTCCGAAAGATGTACAGGATTCCGGCTGCAGCCGAAACGCCAAGCCTTGTGAGCCGGCCCACCCCTAGCGGATGTAGTAGGAGCTGTGGTGCCCGCGTAGATACGTACGAAACGCCCAGGCCCGTGGACTGGCCCACGCTGATGCGACTTTTATTTTTTACTTTTTGCCCTTATTTATTTTCTTTTACCTATTCTTATATTGTACAGATGATTTTTTCATGTATCTCCAATTAATTTTCTATTCTTTTTAGTTTCTGTTAATTTTTTGGCATGTAATGTATTATTTTTATTTTCTGTTTGTGAAGCTATATGACTTACGATTTTGTTCCATGTGTATATATTTTTGTTTAGTGAGTCATATAATTTGTTCTACGTGTATATTTTGTTGTTCCACGAGTGTATATTTTGTTGTTCTACGAGTTTGTACTATTTATTCTTTCTATATAATTTTTGTTTCATTTGTTTAATATTCATTTCACTTATGCTTACTTCGTTCCACGAGTTTAGATGACATGTTTCATATGTTAAGATTTGTGTTCCTTCTATACCATATTTCTGTTCCACGAGTTTGGATGATTTGTTTCTGTCATTAAAATTGGATGAATTGTTCTTCCTTTTAAAAAAAATATGTTTTATTTTTTAAAAACTCAAACATAGTCAAGTGTAGTTTAGTTTCGAAGATCTTGTCATAAGAAATACATAGGTATAATTAGAATTTGATTTGAATACTTGGTTTATGAGATATAATTTTTTATTTTTCATCAAAGTATTTTCTCGTAGTCCGTGCACACACAGCATTATTACCATGTGCACTGGGGTGTGCCGCGGGATAGGAGTCGTAAACGGTAAACTAACAAAGCTCTTAATAAGGGGATCGAATCGAACCCGATCGAATCGGACCAGGTAGGGTGGTACACTGGTACCTGGTACGTTGTTGCATCATCATAAATAAATACTCCTACCTGGTAACAGAGATCAACCGAAGAACCCCAACAAAGCGTCCTATCCTTTAGGATCGCGTCGACTGATCGAGAGCGGCGCGCGGCCGGTGTTGATGGAGACCAGAGGCGACGCCAGCGTTGAGTCCCACGCGAGGAAAAGGAAGGCGGAGGATGATGACGATGATGACCTCATCGAAGATGGGGAAGAGGATCTCGAGGAGGAGGAGGATCTGGAGGAGGGCGTGAAGCCGGTGGTGGTGATGGAGCGAAGCAAGCATGGCGACGGATCCCTCTACGAAGATAGAGTCGACGTCTTCCGCTGGCTCTTCGACCTCGGACGTACCACCGAGAGTAAGCAGCTTCCCTAGCTCGCTCGATCCATCTGATCGACTTATTATTTTCCTTGTTTAATTTTCTCCTTTTCCACTTCATTAACCTATCGCTTCTAACCACAACTAATACCATCGATCGATCGATCCCTACCAGCTTCCATGGAGCCGATGAGGCTGACGCTTCCGACAGCAGAGTGCGTGCTGACCTCCACGTCAGCCTGCGGACGCCACGTCGGCGGGCCGATGCCGCAGATCTTCTCCGTGAAGCTCGTCAAGCTTCCAACACCAACGCCGGCGGGGCCCATCCAGCTGTACGGGTTCATGGCCATCCGTGACCTGATGGACCAGGGCCGGCGCAACTACGTCTTCAACCGCAGCAGGGACGACCCCTTCGTCATCGCCGACCCAAACTCCGACCCCTTCGTCTACCTCCCGGGCCCCAAGAGGGGCGTCAACATGCAGGGCCGGGTGGTGCTGGAGTACGACGTGCGGATCAAGGGCGTCTTCACCGACGACCTATCCCTCATCGACGAGGTCGCCTTCTTCAGCGAGAAGACCTGCATCGACGAGCCGGCCACCTTCCGCATCAGCGGCGGCCGTCGCGGCGGCGCCGTGCACATAACCTGGGCGCGCCTCACCAGAGCCATGGAGGCCACGGTGCAAGTCCGGATTCGTGAACTGCTCGGCAATGGCGGCAGCGGCGGCGGCCTCGACTTGTGTGTGACTGGGTCTCTTACTAAGATCGCCGGGGAGGAGATCAAGCTCTTCCGTGGCGTCCTTGACAAGCCCTGCGCCCTGGATAGGTTTGTCATCGCTGTGCCCGTGGCCGTCGACTCTGACTTGATCCTGCACTTCAAAGCGCCTGCTGCTGCGGGTGGTGGTGCCTCGTCCTCGCATCATATGGGTGACCTTGCCTTCAGGGTTGCAGCGCATGGGTCTGTCACTGAATGCAGAAGATTTGACTTGGCCACTGTTGAGGTCAAAGTGACTTGGTCGGCTCTGTACTAGTATTAGCAATACACATGATGCACACTAGCCGTGGAGTTTCTAGTTGTGTATACACGGATTTACTAGTTAAATATAATTGTCCCCGTATGTGTATTGCTACGGTCACAAAAGAATGTCGCCCAGATCTATGTTATCATGGCACCACATTGCAATCTGCTACGAACTGCAATGCAAGTTTATTCATTGCCTTGACTCATTAAGATGAATCGCGAACTACATTGCAATCTACCACAAACTGCAATGCAAGTCTATTCATTGCCCTGACTTCAGATGAACCGCAATCTACAATGCAATCTACTAACTGCTACGAGCTGTCTCTGTAATAAAATGTAGAATTACCGTGGACCATGATACACCTCTGTCATACCTTTTGCACCACAAGACTACAAGAGAGCTGTGCCAGCCATGGTCCAGGATACCAGTATGCAGCTGGGAGTTCATGGTCCAGCCAGTTGCTTGCCCGCAGATGAACCTCCCACCTGTTTATTGATTTGCTTTTCTATCTGAATGCCAGCATTATTGTAGATCAACACCTGAATCATTGTGAATGGTATGATACAGCGTATGGTAGCACAACTTCTGGGACGCTCCATCTCAATTTGCAGTATTTTCCTGGAAAAGGATGCTTTGGAATTCAGCTGAGTACTAGGCCTGAAGTGGAAGAAAAAAAACGACCTTTGTAGTGGTAATAGAATTAATTGCAGAGATCCATCTTTGAGAAGCTGACAGAAAATATGTAAGAAACACTACCGACTCTTAAAAAGTTTGTGTATTCTAATTTGAGGCTGAAGGGGGAGCCCTGCTTTCTACTACATAAACATAAAACGCTGCAAACAATTTGGTGGGGTTTGAACCAACTCCTCCAACTATAGATATGGTTTTACGCATAACATTATTACTGCTGCTTGCTTTCCCCATAGATTAGCACACCTTTGTACACCATTGTTGGTTTGAACCACTATAGATGGCTAAAATTTATAAAAAGGTAAATAGAAAATCGGTGCAACGGGCGCTTGCTGCTGCTCATGAGTCATGACTCATGCTGTGGTCACCATAAGCTGAGCGCACATGGCTGCAGCTGCTAAGGTTGTGTAACAGTCTCCTATTGATTTTTTTATTATTTTTATTTTTTTGGCGGGTAGTCTCCTTTTGACTTTTACACTATTTTCCTTTCATTTCACTTAATATTCTAAGTTGAATGCCCTTTAAGAAGTTTGGTTACTATGGTCTATCTCTAATGATGATGAAACTTAGCACTAATGTTTTTTGCGACAAAATAAATAAAGAAAACTGCAAGCTTTCCAGGAATTTATAAATAAAAAAAACCACCACATACCTTGATAGTGAAAAGGACACTAGAATCAAAAACTTGTTGGCCAGCAGTAACCTTCAGGCCCTCCACATATCCAGCACGAGGCGCCTTCACAACATGCTGAAAAGATTAAGAGATTTTAGCGTTTGTTGAGTTGGCCAGAACTTAAAAAAAATAACCGGCTAGATAGTTTATCCAGACCTCCATCTTCATTGCTTCCATAACCATGACAGGCTGCCCTGCCTCCACCTGTGCCCCATCTTCAAGCAAAACCTTCACGACCAAACCAGCCATTGGTGCCAGAACACTCCCTTTTGGATGTGACTTCCCCTCAGAAGCATAACTAGGTTGGGAGCTATCATCAGCTACACGCTCGGCTCTCACAGTTTGTCTGTAATGGTGATGATGCTTCCCATGCCAAATGTGTATATGTTTGCTACTATCCTGCAAGAAGTAGGTGAAAAATTTAGGAAGGTGTTACAATCATCAGAAACTATCTATGCATCAGTTTGCTGTGACAAAAGTATCAGGTTAACCTTTGAATAATAAGCTAAAGTCACATCGTTTTGCAAACCACCAGCATCTACACGAAAATCATGGTCACCCTTGTGGTCAACTTTGACATCCAAACCAGAAGTGCCATCTTCAGTCTGATCAATGTAAAAATTAATTAGTGAAGATATCAACTGGAAGAAATGGTGTACTGTATTGCTAAACCCTGTTTGCTTAGTCTTAGCTGAAGTCGGTTATAGAAGGACATATGGTGGACAACATAAACTATACTGACCTGTCTCCAGTGTCAAAGGTTAAACCAATTCTCTCAGAATGTAGGCCATTTTAGTTGTTATGTCAAATATTCTTTGTTCCAACAATCAATTATGTGAAATCATATCAGGTTGGCCAGGTGATTTTGGTTTACTAGATTAACTGTAAAAAATATGATGGATGTGTATGTTCCCATAAGCATAGTACTAACCACTTTTCTGACATGCTTTCCATCAACCCAAGTTCAAATATGCAAAAGGTACTTGAAAGGCATTTCTGTCCTATGTATAGCAATCACCTCAATGAAGTAGCTTCCATCAGACTTATATGTAATGAACAGTTTAAGCAGTTTCTCACTGAATCCATCATGTTCTTCCAACTCCAGTTCCAGTGGTTGCCTAGCAAAGTGATGCATTCTAAATGGTGTATTATTGTACCACACAGACAGTGTCTTGTCAGCTCCTGAAAAGTATGTATTGTATGTCATTAACAGGTCATATCAGCAACAGTATTGTTGAAAGAAAGAAAAAAGATTAAATGGTTGGGCCTAACATACGTATTGATTCTTTAGATGTAATGTGATCCTTCTTGCAAATGCACGCAGCAGCCAGAATTGCACCAAGCTCAGCTGCACCATGCGATTCACCTGAGGCCTTCGCAGAAGTACTCAAAAGATCATCTTTATAACGCTCAATGAAGTGTGTGTCGACTATGCCTTTTTCAAAGGCACTATGGCTTGCGAGTTCTTCGAGGAAACCAACATTGGTTGGCAAACCAGCAATCTGTTTATTCATAAACCAAGGTATGAAAATTATGTCCTTATCAAAATGACTGAACCAAGATTCCATTTCTACACTTCTAAAGTTCAATGGACTCTTTATTCATAGAAGTATATATGGTACTTTACTGTTAAATTGTTAATGGAATGCAACTCTTTAAGAACTCATGGAAAAGTACAGTATGTAAAAGAAAGTGTGTTGAATTTTGTATGGTATGAGCATGGCAGAGAAATAAAGATCTGAATTTGCAAAATAAACTAGCATAGGCTAACTCTACCAAATTATGTGCATGATTGTAAAGCATTTTAAGACGACTAGAATTGCAATTACATCAATGTTCACAAGGGTCAATGCCTCAATGGAGAAACTAACTATTAGGAAAATAAAAGATGCAAACAGATAATATACATCAAAAGAAATGTGCCATTCTGGTGAACAGTTCATACCTGAAAGTTTGACAAACAGTTCTTTAGCTTGACTAGTGCAGCACTGCGACTTTCACCCCATACTACAAGTTTGGCTATCATGGGATCATAATGCATGCTGACAGTATCTCCTTCTTCAACTCCAGTTTCAACTCTTACTGATAAAGAATAAGTTACTTGTGCCATGGTGAAATCTAATTGGTAATACAACAGATGATAGCACATTTCTAAATTTTACCTGTTGGGGAAGAAGGGACTGGCCTGTAATGATGTAATGTTCCTGTTGCAGGAAGAAATCCTCTTGGAACATTTTCAGCATATATCCTACCTTCGAATGCATGTCCTACATCAAGGCATGCAGGTAATTAAGGAGTATATATTCTGACTTCAGGTGGAGTCATTAAACATATTCCTTAAGGAGAATTTCGAGAGTGCCCAAGTTACTTTGCACGAACATTAGAAGAGCTAACATAACTGAAACAAGGTAACTTCGAAAATAACAGCCCAGTGCATTTCAAGAGATGCCCATGGGGCAACCCATACACTTGTTTCAACGAAAATAGAAGAATCCTAATATGATTTTAGATAATGTTCTGGTCGCTTACTACTAGACAAGATGGATAATGCTGTTTATAGTCACAATGAAATATAGCAGCAATAGCCAAGAGACAGAATATGGCACATCTGTAAAATTTGCACTGCATGAATTCCTGTTAAGGTATACTACCATTTAACTGGAACCTGCTCCTGAGATAATGGTAGGCGTTCTCCATTTGCAACACGTATTGCCACTCCACAAGATCTTGACCAACAATCATCTCTGTCACTGGGTGTTCGACCTTCAAACATTGGTTCACAAGGTAGTTTTGTTTTAGCAAGTGAGTTAATAAAGTACTCTGCAAAAAAAAATGCAAGATACCTGGACATCTTAGATGGTGAATATAAATATACAGTACCTGAAGTCGAGTATTCATCTCCATAAAGTAGAATTCTCCAGAAAGAGTGTCCACAATAAACTCCACTGTTCCAGCATTGTAGTAACCAACTGCCTTCAACACAAAGAATCCAATAAGTGACCCTGTATATAAAATACAAATGTTAAAAGGAATAACTACTAAAGAACATGTCGAAGAGGGAAATGAGGAAGAATCACTTGTTTTATAATAAATAACATAGAAAATGTAAGGTAGCTCGCAACTGTAAAGTATTGTTCCCCAAAAAGTGGATGAAACAAAAACAATACATATAAGTTTTAATTCAAATTCATGTGAAGTAAAAAATTGCTTGCACATTTGTCATACCATATGTTGTTATCAAAAACGAAGTTGGCAACTTGACAGTTACTGTTTATAGGATGAAAATAATAACAATTTAACCTTTGACAATACGCTGGAAATATCAAATTCGTCTCATCGATGATTTAATCAAGCCTTTATACTCGGAAGCAATCACCTTTGCTGCAGATACAGCAGCTCCACCAATATGAGACCGAAACTCAGTAGTAACATTTGGCTGCACCATATATAAACAGAAAGCTCAATTACTGATTCTATCTGGAGTAAATTTCAGCGCAATTAGCAGCTAATTAAGCCTTGGAGCATCCTTGATAGATTTTATGAAAACAAAATTTCTTGGCAATATCAGCAAGCAAAGCCTTACAGCTGGAGCTTCCTCGATAATCTTTTGATGCCTTCTTTGTAGACTGCAGTCTCTCTCATAAAGGTATATAACATTTCCATGTTGGTCACCAAATACCTTCAAACATCAAATAGTACCAAGAGACAAAAGAGAGTTATTGCATATGTTCATTTTTTTTAAAAAAAAAAGACTGGCAGGTCCAAAAATCAATTGAGCAGTACCTGGACTTCTACATGTCTAGGTTGAGTAATATACTTCTCAATCAATAGTGTGTTTACACCAAATGATGCTGCAGCTTCCCGTTGAGCACTGAGTACAGAATCGACGAACTCATCAGGCCGCTGAACTATCCTCATCCCCTTAAGAAAGAATATAGGATGAAATGGTTATAGATGCTATCAATAAATGGAAAATTCAATAACTTCGGGGAACCTGAAAGTCTTATGCATTGCAGATTACAACGATTATTTTCCTGTGGGAGGGAGGAGAGGGAGGAGAGAGGAGAGAGAGAGAGAGAGAGAGAGAGCCATTTCAGCTACCTTGCCCCCTCCACCATGGGTGGGCTTTATCAAAACTGGATAACCGATTTTATCAGCTTCAAGTTTCAACAACTCAATGTCTTGTTCAGCCCCGTGGTAACCTGGAACTAGCGGTACTCCAGCAGCACCCATGATCCTCTTGGATGCACTATATTTTACGAATTGTATTTAGAACACATTATTCCAGAAAAAAAAAACTTAACAATCTGTAAGCACAGCAGACAGCAAGATGTGTACCTCTTATCACCCATATCTCGGATTGCAGATGCCGGAGGTCCAATGAATTTAAGCCCCTCAGCTTCACAGAGCTGTGCAAAATCAGCACTCTCTGACAGAAACCCATATCCAGGGTGGATAGCCTGCACGAAGCACACACAAACAAATGTCTCAGAAATATCCACATATGCAGGGCTGCATGACCTGCATCAGGCACACTTAAACTTTCAGACCGTTTTTGATGGCACTGTTCTTATATCTTCACGAAATTACTATTCCAGAGCAACGTGATTACAAATTAAGTGGTAGAATTGCAGAACTTCACATGCTAGCTAGTGTCGCATACAGTGGAATTGTTTGGCGGGGGTTGCTCATTTCAAGCACGTACAGTGATAACTATATACCGTCTACGAAGCAACGATCAGTGAACAGGAAACGTAATGACCGCATTTTGGTTTTCGCCTTGGCGCAGCGACACGCGACCCGAATCGGCGCGAACTGAACTGATACCCGACAGGAACCAGCTACGAGCGGCGGGGGGTAGGTAGTAGGTGGACGGGGGCGCGACCGCGAACGAACCTGGGCGCCGGTGCGGTGTGCGGCGTCGATGATGGCCCTGGCGTTGAGGTAGCTCTCCCTGGCGGGCGGCGGTCCGATCCTGACGGCCTCGTCGGCGGCGCGCACGTGCAGAGCCTTCCTGTCGGCGTCGCTGTACACGGCGACTGTGGCGACCCCGAGCCGGCGCGCGGTGCGCATGACCCGGCACGCGATCTCGCCCCGGTTCGCCACGAGCACCTTCTCGATCCCCGCTGAGCCCCCCGCCGAGGCCCCCGCGGCAGGCGAAGTGGCGGAGGAGAGGGATGAGGAGAGGAGCCGCGCGGCGAGGAGGAGCGGGAGCGGGGGCGCTTTGCTCAGGCCGCCCCCGCGGCGGCGGAGGTGGAGGCGGAGCAGGCGGGAGGCCATCGCTGCCGCGGTGGTCGGAGGATTCGAGCAGCGGAGTGAGTCGAAGCACAAGCACGGCAGCAGTGAGCAAGCAGGACGCAGTGGCGCGGCGGCGATGGGTCGGAGAATCCCCCCCAAATAATTCGCGGGGAAGGATGGGCGTTGGTAGGTGGGCCCCGCTGGATAAGGGTGGTGACTGGTCAGACGGGTCAGGAGGGGACGTGTCCCGGACGTCTCTTGCGCCTCGTGTCGGCGGAGGATGAACACGGGCGTTGTGGGTGTGACTCGGATCGTGGGACTCGGACGGTCTCCATCTGTGCAGGAGGGTACTTTGGCGAAATCGACATTTTCTGAACCGAACTTTGCAGAAATATCAAATAAGTTGGTGTTTCGTCACTTTTTCTTGGATTTGTTTTGATTGAAGAAAAAACTAACATAGCAAGATAGCAAGTGAAAGAAGAATTGGGAAAGGAAATGACGGCAGATGCAGATAGACAGAACGCTGGCAGCTTCTATTAGACTTGGGGAATAGGTTGTAGTTTGTTCCTAATCGATCTCTCCTAGCTCACATCACGTCTCTCCTCCTCCTAAAGTGCAAGGCGACACGGATCAAGCACACGCCAACTTGCTTTGCGTCTTTAGCGCACGTCATCAGGATGCTCAATTCGATGCCCCATCGGTTTTGATGATCAATCAGTGCAAACACAAACGTCCTTATTCGGTTGTTTGATTGGTGAACTTAACTCAATGTGCACCGACACCTCTACGGCCGTACGGCGTCTTCCTCCTGATCCATACAGTACCTCACTTGTAATTTTTTTTTTAGGGTCTTCATTTCATTGCTTGATGGACTATGGCTTCTCGAGACCGATACAAAGGATTATTGCTCATGTTTCGTATGTAGCCATCGTCAACCCGTCAAAGAATGAAACATGTGTAGCTTCCCCCGCAAATAAAAAAAAAGAAAAAAGGGAAAAAAAAGAAACATACTCCGTACTATGTAGCCATCATCAACCCATCAAGGAAACACGAACAGAGTACGGAACCAGAGCACCCTTTTGCTAACCTGAAATGTGAACCGGCTCTGCATCTCCTTGAGTGAAGAATTTATGACGAGACAGGAAGTTAGACCAAGTTTCGCTTCCTCTCGAACTCTCTCGAGTAGCCACTGTTCAGGGAGGGGGAAAAAAATGAAGCGGTCGCCGTCGGCGGAGCCGGCGGTCTCCTCTGCCTCCGATGGCTTCAGGGTCGTCGGGAGGAGGCGGAGACCGTTGAGCTCTTGCCGGCAGGCAGTGGGTGGTGTATATTAGGTCCTAGTAGATCTAGGTTTCGGTTTTCGGGCGCCGGCGGCGAGACGGCGGCGGCGACGGCGCTGTTACGGAATAAGTCCTCTCGGACTTGTTCTCGTCCCGGTGGTGCTTTTCTCCGGCGCCGCCGGCGGGTCCGTGGAGGGGGTGCTCCCGTTGTGGAGATCCAGAACAGGAGATGCCGCCCAGCGACTCGTCGCGAGGTGAGTCTGTTGGCTTTTGGTTTCAAGGTTGGAGGTGCAGCTTCGGGTTCGGTGGAAGGTTGGAGAGGGGAACGGGCTCGGGAATCAACTGGTGACTGCAGTCATCGGCGGCGAGCTGGTTTCCAGGATCTTCGAAGCTTGGGGTGCGTCCCCGGCCGATGGGTGAACGGCGTTAGCATCATCTCGTCCATGGCGACGAGTGTCTATTGCGGCTCTTCTCAAAGCCTTCTGGCGATGGGGCTTCGCCTGATCCACGGTGGGAGGAGACAAGCTTCCGGCGGCAGCCGGCGGCGAAGGCTTCTGGAGGTTTCGACGAGCTTAGGGGCTAGGGGTCTAGTTGTAATTCTTTTGTTTAAGAAGGGCCTTTGTACTAATGGTCGAAACAGTTGTCCTCTGTGCCTTGGTGGTATGCACCTGTACCTGTATGTGTCCTGTACGGTATTTTAATGGTTATTAATACAGGTTTGGTTGCCTCAAAAAAAAAAAGAAGAATTTATGACGAAATTCTAAACTGCCTGCCCTACGAGGCATCTATCCTCCTTCTCCTCCTCCTTTTTTTTTTCTTTTTGAAACAGAGAGTATGTCTGCAATACATGTGCAAACGCATAATCTTTTTCAGATTCACACTTGTTTTGTTGCATTGCATACAAACTAAACGATAGCAGTAGCGCCATCACTGATGGCCCGTGCATATCTACAACTATTATTAGGTATAAAATCTGCAACTATTGTCTATTAATGCCGATCAAGAGATAAGGGGTTTATGAGAATACGTATATGGAAAGCCACAATTAAGCCCACTGTCATTTTTCCCACACGTACAACCAAACAAAGTGAACACATCTTCCTTCCTATGTTCCATTATTATTACCATATCTTGAATATCTTCTGCCAATCAATCAGGATCTCTTCTAGGCTTGATCCAGCCAAACCAAAATCTTCCTGTATCCAGCCTAGTAGCCTGGGTAAATCAATCAAGTGAATCCCAAATGCCCAGTTCAATGTCGTGTTTACACCGACACAAACTCGTCCAACTAACCAAACACAATCAATCATCTAAAAGGAAGGCCCAACCGCAACTGACCTGTTGCGGCAGCGGCGGCCCAGGGCCCAGGCCGTCCCGCACCCGCTGACTTGTGGGCCCTCAACTGCCGCCGCCCGAAAACCTGCAGGGTTCCCGCCCATGGCCGCCCTCCTTGAAACGCCAGCCAACGCGACCCGAGCCACGGAAACGGTGGTGGGGGGTGGTATAACACTAGTCGTCGCAGGCCCAGTAAAAACTAGGACTAGTGGGGCGCTGCTGCTGCTGCTGCGCTCCTCTACTCATCAGCAGTAGGGGAGGTAGAGTAGGAGGCGGCGGCGGGGAGGGGAGGGGGAGGCAGATGCGGGAGGTCCCCCGCGGGGTCGCCGGACCAGATGGACACGCCGGATAGGCCCCGCGCCGGCGCCGCCGCCGCCGGGTTCGAGGTCCGCATCTCGGCTGCCTTTTTCCGCCCCGCTGATTTTTATCCTTTTTTATTATTGTTTTTCGAGGGGTTTACGGAATTTTCAGGGTTTTCTAGGTGGGGGATTGGGATGGGGGCGGAGGAAGGGGGCGGCTCGTGGCTGGATTGCTCGGGTCGGCGGATGGGGGCGCGGCCGATGCGGATTTGGTGATCCGCTTTCGCTTGACTTTTTTTGCTTGATTCGTACGGGGGACGGCGCTTTCCGGTCCCCGATTGGGCGATTAGGGTTCTGATGCGCCCCCGTCCGCCCGTGGCTTCAACGGGCGAAGAACTTTTTGGGGGATTTGACCAGCTTTGTCACGCCTTGTATGCATAGATGGATGGACCAATTGGCTTGTCGATTTGATGAGTCCTGGCGGAGGGTGGCTTGTCTGTGTTGTTTGTCGCCTGGTTTCCGCGAGATTTGACAAGCTCTGATGGGAATGGAGGGTTTAGTGAGCAATGCTAGCGCTTAGATCCGGGAATGCCTGCTAATTTGACCAATTTTGCAGCATTTGATACCCTTTTTGCCCATGGGAAAGGTGCATTCTTCAGAGTTTGATGCTGTTTGTGCCATTGGCTCTGCATTTATCCTGGATGTGAGAGTCTGATTGTGCATATTACTAGGTCATGGAAATTACTTGCCAGCCAATTAGGATCTGTTTGTACCAAGTCCCTCCCTTCATTTCTTTCTGCAACTGTTGCATACATGTTCTCAGACCTGCTACATTGACCAATGCACAGCTGGTTGACATTTTTTTCTTTTCGATGGAACAACTGGTTTGGCATTTGGGCATCTGAACTCACTTTAATACTTGTGAAGTTTCGATGAAATGCTGATCTGCAGCTTACTGTTTGTTACTGGTTTTTGCTGGATGCAGGATTCTCCCGTCTTTAATTTCATCAATAATCTTTCGCCTATACCGCCACCTAAACCTTCAGACACAGCACATAATGTGCAGCTATTCAAGTCGTCAGACTTGGCACCTGTTTCTTCAATCTTTGCCTCACCACATGTCAACCCGGCAAAGGAACCTAAAATCCTGATCAGGTACGGATACATTGTTTCCTAGCTAATGTCCAGTTTACCTATCTGTCTTGCTGCCTTACGGTTTGTGTTCCATGTTGACAGGGATGATTCTGTTCAACTTCCTCAAGAACTGCACTCACCTAGCAGTGTCAGGACTCGTGTGGGATCCTCGATCACTTTTAGAATGATCAGATGTAGAGATATTGTATCAGAGAATTGCAACACCACTTGTCGCCTAAACGAGGCTTCTATTGATTCTTCAGACCATACATCAAACTCTGAAAGCCAATTGCCTCAATCCATACAGAATGGTGTTGGTAGCATTGAAAGTGACAAGGATCAATGTGCTGATGTTAGAACTGACCTTACCATATCCCAGGAGTGTATGGACCTAGAAGGTATAAACCTTGATGAGAGTGGCCCGGACAAAATGGACTCGTCACATTCTGATATTCATGAAAACCAGCTACCTGAACAGAATAAGGATGAGCCCGCAGTGTACAATGGGGATTACATGATTACAAGTCAGCCAAGTAGTGATTTGCTGACATTAGGTTTGACATTTGGAACCGAAACACAGTCGGCGAATGGTACACAGAAAGCTGATAACTCCTACTCTGGTAAACCCTTGTTGAATGAAGAATCAAGTGACTATTGCATCCAAAATTCTGCACATGAGCCTCATCATTACTGGACTGGGGCAGTGGAAGGGGCAGCAGTAAATTATACCCCCCAAGTGCTCCCTGGTGCTTTGCAAAGTCAGTTGATGCCATGTAACAAGCTCAATGAGCCCAGAGATTGCATGCCAACTGAGCAAAATGTATGTATACTTCTTGTTACCATCTAGTTTTGGACATATTTGCATATTGGCTTTCCTAATGCATAGTAGCTAAGTGCTAATTGGACTAATTTGAATGTAATGACCACTGCGATATATTTTTACATATAAGTTACTACGCACTTGGGAACTATATATAGCAGAATGGATTTCAGCAAGTCTGTGTTAATTAGCTGATATCATCTTGCGTCCCTTGTACATTTTATTGTTCTCATTCTCTCATTTACATAATCTTTGTGTTCAGATTTTAACAACTTTGTCATAAGTATTCAGCTTTTTTACTTTATGGTGTTCTCTTTCAGTAAATCTAATTTTGCATACTGATTTCTTATTTAATTATGCGTGCTGATTTCAGTGAAGTAATGTTTTTTTTTTCTCACGGTTGTAAAGGAACATGTTTTCTGCTTTTGCAGGCCTTGTCACAGCATTTACGCGGCATGCGTAGGCGCAGCCTTTTCAACGAAAAGGCTGGAGCTAGTAATAAAGGTGTAGATAAAGCTTCAGATCATCATTCTGTAAATTCAACTACCCCCAAATGCAAAACTATTTCTGGTGACATCAACTCAAAGCCTCTGAGAACCCCTCCATGCGCATTGCCTGGTATTGGCTTGCATTTGAATGCCCTTGCTGCAATCCCAAAAGAAAAATTAGCCGCTCGAGACATCCAATCTAATATAAATGACTCCAGTAACTTGCCATGCCCCGCTGGATCTTCTCCAATGCCTTCTGAACAAAACATTATAAATGATGATTTTGCTTTAACAACCAATTTTGCGAGCGCTGAACCCTCTAGTCAGGGTAGTCCCAAGAAGAAAAGGTACTATGTCTACGTCCATCATTTTAGGTCTACAGCATTGTTTCATTGAAAAATTCATGAAATACAATAGTATTTTGCAGGCACAAGTTTGATAATGGTGATGGCACTTCATGCAAGCGTTGTAGCTGTAAGAAGTCGAAATGCTTGAAACTGTAAGGTTCCATGCATCTATATAAATTTATCCCCACCGACTGCATGTGACAAGATTAATGAATAAGTGAAATGATGGATATATTAATCTATTCATATTTTTATTGACTAAGACATAGGTGTATCTGTCACTATTACTGCTTTAAGTACTTTTAAGCTTTGGGTAGAATGTTAAATGTAGAATAACAATAGGGCCTTTAGGTTCTGTCTATTGTTCTATTTCTTATTCCAGTCAAGTTACTGCGTAGTGTTCTGGTTTTTGTTTTGCAGTCATCTCGCTACTTGGTCATCTTGTTTATTCCTGTATTCATGAACTAGTTAATTTTCAACTTTTGAATTTGGAACAGTTTGCATGAGCAGCATTTGAACTGGTTTTTAATGCTTTGATTCTTTTGAAGGGACTTGTTCTATTCCTGGCAACTCACACTGAGATAGATTATCTTCTGTTACCATGATTCTTTTTGTGTAATTCTCGTGCAGTTACTGTGAGTGTTTTGCTGCTGGAGTATATTGTTCTGAACCTTGTACGTGCCAAGGCTGTCTAAATAATGAGATTAATATGGAAACAGTTCTATCTACTCGACAGCAGATTGAATCTCGCAATCCATTAGCATTTGCTCCTAAAGTAATTCACACATCTGAGCCTGGCCTGGAATTAGGGGTAAGAGCCACTGCCTTTATTGTACTTAGACTACTTCCTTTCTCTTCTGTTGCTAATATCACTACCTTCAACATTGTAGGACTTCAACAATAATACTCCTGCTTCAGCTCGTCATAAAAGAGGGTGCAATTGCAAGAAGTCATCGTGTCTAAAAAAATACTGTGAATGTTTTCAGGTTTCAATTCCTACAATGATTTAGTACTCCTTTTCTTTTTGGTCCCTTTGTATCCATCTAATTGTTACTTTTCATCAAGGGCGGTGTGGGATGCTCCATAAGTTGCAGATGTGAGAGCTGTAAGAATGCTTTTGGAAGAAGGGAGGGTGAGTCAAATCCATCTTCATGAGCTTCTTTTCTTAAAAAAAGAGTTGCAACTTCAACCTGCATGCTCTAAGATCATAGTTGCACCATGCTGTCTTGTTCAATCTACAAATTATAAAAGCAGCTAAGAGGTCTCCCATCATACTATCATAGTACTAGTAATAGCTTCACATAAAAACATGTGCTCAATGAATTTTTTGTTACCTCATGTTTAACCTTTCAACTTGAAAGTGTAATACAATATAGTCCCTCTTAATTACCTATTAAGAAAAGCAAAAGAAAAGGTCCTATGCACCTATTAAAGTGTCTCCTAAATCACCACAGTTACCATTTACATTGGTAGTCTGGCTGTGCTCCTCGAACTTGGTGCCGTGGCCTTTGTCTGCTCTACAAAATAATTTAGTTCTGCTGCAAATAGCCATATAAGAGCAACTCCAGCAGATCCCTTCTCCTTTTCCCCTTTCCACTTTTTAGCCATATAGGGAAATGTGAGGCTAAAAACTTGCTCCAGCAGATCGATTTTCCCCTCCCTCCCCCCCCCCCCCCCCCCCCCCTTTCTTTTCTCAATCTCCTCCTTTCCTCCCCTTCCTCTCCTCTCCTGCCGCACGATCTGCACGCCGCGGGACTCCTTGGCCGCACGATCCGGACAGGACGGCGGCCGTCGGCCGAACATGGTTCCCAGCGCCGCCGCCCGCTCGTCCCTGCCGTGCTGCCCTCCCTGATGCACGCGCAGCAGCAGGACGAGGCCTCGCACGGCCTTGGCGCCGAGCAGAGGCTCGCCGTGGGCGCCATGGCCGTTCACTTCTGCGCGCTGGTGCGGGACGCGGCCGCCGTGGCCGGGTGCCTCGCTCGGTGCAGGGCGTGCACCGCCCGCCGGCCGCCGCCCCAACTTGCGCCGCCTGACTGCAGGCCAGCTCGTCGGCCATCGGCCCGCCGTCCCCATCTACCGCTCGTGGCATTTGGATTCTGGACTGGCTGGAGAAAGACAGAGAAGGATGGTGTATGGTGTCACTTCCATGTCGGGCCCACATGCCAGAGAAGATTTAAGGGAAAGGGGAAAATCAATCTGATTTTGACCTTTCCCCTATACTCAGAAATTGTGAAGGGGATTCCCCTATATGATGAGGAAGGGGAAAGGGGAAAATCAATCTGCTGGAGATGCTCAAACACTTCCAAAATAAGTCATATCAGTGCTTCTGTAACTGAAACTCCACTAGCAAATAAACATTTCCCAAGATTAGCTTGGGTTTAATGGTGTTTTGCTAGTTTCAAGCAAGATGCTTGCATTTAGCTTATATATAGAACATTTCATGCTTGGGCTCTAAAAGGGTCAATAGTGGCACATAGAACACTGACTAAGCAAATAATAATCATTGTACTTGATCCAGACTGTTGTTTATTATATGGAGTTATCAACTATAGCTAGCTTGGCTATTTCAATTATTGTTTCAATAACCATGTCCTACATTTTGCTTCCCATAAAAAGCTACTGTTTTTCTAAGGCCGTTTTTAACCTGATTCAAGGAGTTGCTGCGTTAAGCGTAGAGGAGTCTAAGCAGGCATCGGAAGAAAGCAGTGCTTGTGTGAAAGAAGAAAAATGTGAAATCGATAAGCAACTTATTATCCACCAAGCTACTGACCTTGCTCCTGCGGAGAATTTACTGACGACACCTTCGATAGTGGAGGCCAGGTTTGTATGCCAGTTACCATGCATTTGCACATTTGTTGCTCAAACCTTACCTCTTATGTAGAACACTCATTTTTAAGTCATTTTCTCTTACCAGGCCCTTGGCTTGTCTTCCACCCCCAAGCTCCAAGAAACCAAGCTCCAAGAAGCCACGATCCTCAGCGAAACTCATTGGACATCCTTCTCGGCTGTGCAACTCTCGAGCTCCTCTGAAGACCGATATTCTGATGTCCCAATTTGGAAACTATGCAGAAATGGTTCTTGGCGATAGCACATCAGATAACCTAAAAGGGAATTCATCTCCTCAAACTTCTGTCAAGGTTGTGTCTCCAAATAAGAAGCGAGTTTCACCACCACGCATGGGTACTGGACTGTCTCCAATCTGTAAGAGTGGCAGGAAGCTGATTCTCAAGTCCATACCTTCTTTCCCTTCACTTGGCGGTGACTTAAACAACGAGGATCAAAAGAGCAAGACACCAGCACCTTGAAAAATTGTCATCGTTTGGCACTTGTGGTAAACCTTTTGGTTCTTATGTTCTCATATTGTTTTCCTTTTGCGGTTGAGATGTTAGTCCTTACCCAATCTCAAACTCGCTTACTTAATCTCTCTTCCTTCACAGGCTCATCATGTTTCTGAGGCATCAGGACTATCTATCATACGCTAGATATTGATCGACAACGAAGCAAGTTTCATTTCTTCCATTCTGTTTAGAGCTTGACCAACCATTTTTATGTATTGTTGAATAATCCACCGCCTGCCGTCCAAATTCCCTCCCTCCAGAACCACCTGTGGCATTTGGTCTGCTGGTAAATTATGTCGAGGCCTCATGCCTACCGCTGTCTGTCTGTATAATTTCATGTTATTTATATGTTCCAGAGAACCAAAAACTATATATGTACCTGGGATCAAAATGTGAGACTTTCATGTTCCTGATGAACAAGCTGCTATGACTTATTTATATGTCCTGATGAATAAACTGTTATGTGCCTGCTGCTAAGACTGTTTGTCACTTGTCAGCGAGCTTGACCTGATTATAGTTTCCATTTCCAGCTCAGACTTATCGACATTGTAGTTTCCATTTCCAGCTAGAATTGGTGCACTCCGTGGCACGGCATGTCCGGATGCGATAGTACCCATGGGCTAAGGTCATTCGTCGATGACGACATGAACATTGACGGAAATCTTCATGCACGATCAGTCGGTCACAGACGCAAGATGAACCATGTACCTTCTTTTGTTTTCTATATGCGCCTTTTGTTTGGGTTTTCCTGGAATATGCGCGATTGACACGATGTATCAAATTGGCCAGTGTCCACTTATCTCCTGAATATTGGCAATACTCCAAGATCAATAATATCTACCGCGCAACACAAGTAATCTAGTGTTAAAGTCGATGTCTATTACCCAAAATGATATGGTTGTGAAATCTAAGAAAATCACCCAACACCAAATGCAAAGGGATACTCCGTACTCCACACCAAATTCATGCTGATGTCTCTGTAACATATTTCTTGGTTTACAATAATGTTATTTGTCCACACAAATTTATTTCAGGATATCTCCTAGCAGTAACTCCTAGGAACTGCAACACGGGATTTGGGAATTCGATCTGGCAGTAATTTATTAGCAATCACACGCTGCCAAAAAAGAAAAAGGCGGCCACTTTGTGTGTGTGTGCTAATCACGTTTTATGACCGGAAGCCCAGGTCGAAACGGAAGGAAGCCAAACCGGATCCGAGGAGGAAACCGCGCATCTGGGCCGTCCAGCTGCCACGCACGAATCTTAAAGCCCATTTCACCGGCGGGCAGCTTGCCTCGTGCGCTTCCCCCCCTCTCATTCCTTCCTTCCTTCCTCCGGGCTCCACCCCCACACCTCTCGCGCTCGCCTTCGCTTCGTCGCCACGGCGAGCCCCACGCCGCCCGAGCCGCCGATCGGGGCGCCGCCGCCGGCGCCGATCCGATGGAGGCGGAAGAGGAGCCCCCGAAGCCGCCGCAGCCGGAACCCGCCGGATCGGAGCCGGACGACGCTCGTGACACGCCTCCTCCTCCTCCTCCCCCGCCACCTCCCGCTCCGGCTCCAGTCCCCGCCCCGGTTCCATCCCCGGCCGCCGAAGCTATTGCTGCGCCGCCTGCCCCCGCGGCCGTGTCGCCGCCGGCGGCGGCGCCGGAGGCGAACGGCAACTCGGACAGGAAGAAGAAGTCCGTGCGCCTTCTCCCTTTTCTGCAAAGTTTCGGTTGCGCGTCCGATTTCCTCTTTCGGTTCGTTGCGTGCGGTTCGCGCCTGCTGCTTACTTTTCTTTCATTTTTGTCTCTTTTACTGGGTGGATCAGGAGGAAAGCGGAGGATGGGGAAGGGTGCAAGACGTGCAGCTGCAAGAAGTCCAAGTGCCTCAAGCTGTAAGTTTTCTCTTTTCCTCCGGGGAATGCAGTTTCTCTTCATTCTCTCATCACAGCACCTGATGTTTTACTGTGGAATGATAGAACGCCTTTTCGTCCAACCTCTCATCATCTGTTGCGCCTATTATGTCTTACCATTCTGAGTTGGGGATTATTTAGTTTGCTGTAGCTAAGGAATCTGTGTTGGTTTAGGCAGATTTAGATCTTACTGTCTTGTGTTTCAAATGTATGATGATAAAAAAGAACATTTTTTTTAAAAAAAAAATCGTGGTACCTAAGTATCAACATGATGCAGCTTAATCATGACGAGTTGTTTTAAATTTACCATTGCTTCACCTTTTATTATAGCCTGTGGTGACATGGTTTCTGTTGCAATGTCCTGCCTGTTAGTGCCATGTCATACTGTCATTGTGTACCACATCCTTTAGAGGGAGCTGAGTTTGGGGACAGGGGTTTATGCGAATGGTGATAAGGGCGAACATTGAACATACTAGGTTGGTTTTGCACAAACCTGTGGGTGCGTAGCGCATGCCATCTCCTGCAGAAACACACACCCAAGCACATGTGTGCACACATCTAGCTTGTTTTTTCTTCTGTCACTAACTTTAAGTTTTATTCTTTGTTAGTACATTCAAGTTTTCTTCTTTTGTGTAATCATCTTTTACATTATGTTGTAACAGTTACTGTGTGTGCTTTGCTTCTGGGTCACATTGTTCTGAATCATGTGGATGCGAACCTTGTCTTAACAAGCCAATGCTAGGGGCTCCAAGGACTGCACCAGTTTTACCTCTGAAACCTGTCCAAACATTGGAGACAGGTCAAGACTCTGTGGTATGAATTTCTTCTTACATGAGCTTATCTTTGTCTATCTGTACACTCTTTCTTTCTTTCTTTGATGATCCTGCTATTTACTGTCTTCAGGAACAACTTATAAGATCCCCTATGGATCTTATTAGAAGAAAATGTACCTGCAAGAAGTCAGGCTGCCTAAAGAAGTACTGTGATTGCTACCAGGTTTCATATTTAGCTTTATCCTGTCAAATTTCATTTTCGGCATGTGTCATTTCATGATCATGAAAACATTTCTTTTTATTTGAAGGGAGGGGCAGGATGTTCCATCAACTGTAAATGTGAAGATTGTAGAAATCCGTTTGGGAGAAAAGGTAATACAATTAAGGAGCTGGCATATTGACTAGATTGCATGATATTTGTAACTCAATTGTTTCGTACCTTAGATTGCACACGTTTCTTCCTTAACTTCCAACTGGATTGGTTATTTGCTAGTGACTGTTGTGATTTCATTGCATGACTATCTTTCAAGTAGCAGACCTGTCAAACACTTTTCATGTTCTGAATGTGGGACTGAATGCTGTAGCTCTGAACTTTTTTGTTTGTTTTTTATTTGCGTTGTTGGGAATTCTGCTTCTGTACAGATAGAATCAGTTTGGACAGCTGCTGAATTTTGTGCCATAGCTATTGTTTCCTTTTGGGAGTTGCTTGCTGCATTGCATTAGATGATTTTAGAATTGAGACAGCTGGAGACAGATTCTACTGTATTCCCAGCACTCCCTCTTATAGCCTATCTGTAGGGACAAGTAGTGTTCTTTTGGGATGCACTAACAACTGCTATGTCAGAATTTATATCCTCAAACCATCACTGTAATTTAGTTATAACTTATAACAGCCAACCACATTATATTTCTCCTCTAACCAGGGATAGAAAAGAATCTTCAAGCTCTAGGTCTGACAGAGTTGGGAGCTAGAGCCCTGTTTGAGCCCTTAATGCAAGACATAATTACCACACTTTACCATCAGCCTAGGGCTTCCCCTGTCATGGGCAGAGATGTTGTGGTTGGAATGTGTCGGTGGTTGTGTCGGTGCTTGATTCCAAATGGACAGCTTGACCTAGCTTATAAGCAGCTATAGCTGGATCTAACATCTAAACTAACAATTCCTATATTTAAAGGCAACATATCCTATGAGAACCGACTTCGTGTGCAAACTATGAGAACTCCAACCAAGATCACAGCATCCTCATCCGAGGGCCAGGGGTACAGGTGGGTTATTAGCACTTAAACACCCCCCCCCCCCCCCCCCCCCCCAAACCACCACCACCACCACCCCACACACACACACTCATCCCAACCTAATAACACACCTGTACCTCTGGCCCTCGGATGAGGATCCTGTGATCTTGGTTGGAGTTCTCATAGTTTGCACACGAAGTCGGTTCTCATAGGATACGTTGCCATATTTAAATCCATTTCTTAGTAAATCCTAACAAGCCAACTAACTGAATATAAGAGCTTATAAGCATGGGTGGTGCTAGGAGCTCATGTTGCGCCATTTTGGCTGCCTGCTTCTTGTGCCTCTTGTATTGGAGACCGCACATTATGTTCCTATGCACAAACATGATATAGGATATGCAGCTACATTGAATTATGCAGTGGGTAAGGTCAGACACGATCCTTATCCCTGGTTGAGGCAACTCAAGGGAATTCTTTCTGGGAGCTGTTATTGTCTCTAACAAAAACAACCTAGTGGAAGGGCTATTAAGGTTTATTGCCTTGTATAACAAGGTGGGATCAACACGGGATGCTGGTAGCAATTTTGTGCCCTTTTGTGACATGTGGACTTGTTAACACCAATGAGGAGCTTCCTCACATTGGTCTTGAGTTGCTGAATTCGACAAGCTTGGAGATAGTCAGTAGGCTTGGTTACTAGGTGCTCCGTTCCATCCCAAGCAATCCTCCCATTACCCAGATAGCAATACTAGTTAGGCCCCTGTTCTTATCAAATATCAATGAATGATCCTTTATGACAGTAAGATGAATGATCCTTTATGACAGTAAGATTGATTGAAGCACTTAACATATACTAGTTGTGGCATTTATGAAAGTAATACGGATCTCAAGGTTTGGAGGTTTTACTGTGGGTCTTTCTAAGTTGTTTTAGAAAAAAAAAATGGAATAAAACATCAACACTTGTATGTTGAAGGAGGGGCCTATCTAATTATAGGTTAGTTGTGCTCCATAAATTCTTAAATAATGATTTGACATAAACTGAATGCACTTGAGGGCTAAATATTTTGCTTGGGAAATATGAATCAGAGTTAGAACACATAATCTTCAAGTTGAATGAATGTTCCATTGCCAGTGGGAATGAAAACTAGCACGCTTGATTTACTGCCATGGAAGGACTTAACCAGCCCTAGGTATGGTTGTACAATAAATCATCCATCTTTATATGCTTACCACCTTCTTGTTTTTACCAAAGCATGAAGACAAGGATGCCGTTGTTTGGATAAATTTTGATAAAAATGTCCTTTAATAACATTATGAACACAAATAAATGAGATAACACATTGGGTCAGTAGGTGTTTGGAAAGTCCACCCCCTAATATGAGGATGTGATAAGAATCTGTGAACAAATATAGTGACCATTGATTGTTGCAAGTATTTGCCAATGTAGTATACAAATTGGATTCTTGTGAATGTGTAAATCTAACAAATATCTTAGTCCCAAGATATACTAACAACCATTGTTGTGGAGCCTTGTGTGAAGATTTTTTTCAACTAGAGGTGTCGTTTTGTCAATTTTGTCAAAGCATAGGTATGGAAGAGGGAGCGGGGCGTTCAAAAAAAAAAAAAAAAACTGTTGCCCTTATCCTGTGATCGCTTGCCCTTATCCGGCTTAAGTTCGCCGTAACTCTCCTTGAGCACGGTTCTGCCATGGCCCTTTGCCTGTGATTCCACTGTTGCCTAGCCTTCACCACTGCTTCTGAGCAGTGCCTATCCATCTCCTTCTGGAGGGCATCAGGATTTCGGGATGCTTCTTTGTTTCTAGTTCTGCTGTGTTCTGCTTCTTTACTTCAATACCTAAGCAAGGTATTAATGTATGCCTTGCTAAGTGTGTTAGCTTAAGTAACTCATGCGTGCCCTAAGTTCTTAGCTGATGCTAGGTGACAAGTGTTATTTGGCGTTATGGCAATGTGTAGAAAACTTTAATACTACAAGTGTGCCCTAGGTTATAAGCTGATGCTAGGTGATAAGACGTGTTAATATATGGCATAATGGCAATGTGTAGAAAACTAAGTTAATGATACATGACAGACTAGCACAGCACAATAGGTCAAAGTGTTAGCATATGGTACTACACTGCACAAGTTGAGATAATATACCACTAGAAATGCTTCTATGTGAGTTGCTATTGTTGAGCGAGTAGAGGATTTGCTCTGATTTATGATGACATTATGCTTGCTTCTCCTAATTTTTTTCTGTACAAGGTATATTTATTGGATTTGTATCGTATAAGGTACTATTTATCATTTATATTTCCATCGCCTAACTCACCTTGGTGAATGTTGAGTGCCTAGTTGACTCCATTCTAGTGCTGACTCACTGGATACTCTGTAATGTCAATATTGTTATTAAGTAACAATAAATGCAATACCAAAGTAGCACTTCTATATTATCATAGTAAAGAATGATCTGATATAATATTTTGGTGCCAGCCAGAATAGCTTGTTTTATTTTGCATATTGTTTAGGAGTACCTAAAAATTAACCTGATATGTTGTTTTGTTTTGGCTTCCAGAATTCTGTGCACCATAAGTTTTCCTTTTGATGAAGAATAGTATATTGGATTTTTTTTTCCCCGACGATTGTTTGTTTGCCATTGGTTCCCTGATGGATAAGCTGATACGATTTCAAGCTGCAATATTAACCTTTCCAGAACTAACATATTTTATCCTCTTATTCTCCAGTTGGTGTTATTTTGGATGGTAAAAGTGCTCTTGCTGCACCTGTACTGAATGAAAGAAATGGGGCAGAAGTTGACTCGAGTGACGACGAGGATGATTATTACATGAATCGACAGCTCTCCCCAATCCCTCCATCTCCAGTGTCAAGGGAGTCTTCATTCCAACAGGAGACTCTAGTCGGTGTTGAAGTCCAGACCATGAACGGACACCTGTACCCAAAACCACTGACTCAAGTGCGGCCTGAGCCGCCATCCTGGCAGATCTCCAGGAGGCCAGTTGAGGAAGTGCGTGGAGAACAATGGCGCTTCTCGAGGAGGCCCAGTGAGGACGGGACCTCTGATGCCATGGAAGCACACGCAATGGCCCAGAGGGACAACAAGAAGCCGGACATCCACGTGGACAGGTTCAGCATTCCGCGGTGCATTGAGGTCATGAGCGCCATGGCGGACCTCTCCCCGATTGAGAAGTCGCTGGCGCCCGACGTCTTCTTGGACCCAAGCAACCGGGAGATCTTCCTCTCACTGAGTGTAGATATTAGGCCCATATGGCTGAGGCGCAAGATGAAGAGCCTCGTTTAGCTAGAGATAGCGTGAGAAATTTTCGTCGGCGTATACTTAATAAACATACGAGGTACTGCTGCTGTAGATATGACTAGATTGATGATGAGTTATGAACTGATGTATGTACCTGGCGCTAAGTTATGGTGCATGTTGCCGTGTTGTATTTGTAGTCCAGCCTATATTATTAAAACTAGCAATAAACTGATCGTGAAGCAGATATTCCTCATTTGCTTTCAAGGTGAACTTTTCTGCCCCCTTTCTGGAGCAATAGACAGCTGTTCCTGGAATGCAAGAAGTCCACATGCCTATCTGTTGCTGCATTGCTGTTCTCACCTCTGTTTAAAAGGCGTCGCCTAGGCGTCCAGGCGGTCCCAGCTCGCCTTAGAAATCAGCCCGACTTGGGCGCCTAGGCGTCGCCTAGGCGATAAGGCGCTCCAAGATTTTGGAGGACGCCTTAGGGCCTTTAAAACCATGTTCTCACTTGGCCATGGTCAGAATAGATCAGGCATATAACATCTGACTATCTGTGCCATGGCCCAGGAATGCTATTCTACATCCATGTTATGTGGCACAGCTCAGAGGTGATGTTGCCTGGTGACAATGTTAGGAGAGGCGATGATGTGTCCTGTGTCCCCTGAACAGTGGCACCAGCCTGCCTGTGCAAATGCAAACAGCTCAGGTGACGGGAACAACACGGGAGACAGGTGTGTACCAATCAGACTAGCCTTGGCCAGGAACCAACAACCAACGAGCATATGCATGTCCTTGGCCCAATGAGACAAACGTGGGAGCATGTGAGCCATGGGCGCCACCGGGCAGGCCCAGATGGGGTGCCGGCGGCTGGCTGGACTCACCAACCATGGCGGCGGACTGATTGGCCGGCTGGCCATCGGAAATCAGCAGGAAGGAATGGATGATGAGCCAAGAGATCAAGATGGATGTGTTATGAGTTATGGCTTCATGTACCTTCAGATCTTCTGTTACCAATCAGAAACGGATTTTAGTCATCTTGGAAGCATTTTGGTGTTGTGTTTTCCCTCTATATTTGGCGTTTTACTTCCTCCGTTCCAAACTATAGGTCGTTTTGGCTTTTTTAGGTTCATAGATTTTTCTATGAATATAGACATAGCGTTTATCTAGATGCATAACAAAGATGATGAACGTAGAAAAAACCAAAACTACCTATAATTTGGAACGGAGGTAGTACTTGCATACTATTATTACAACTATAAACATTACACTGAATTAAGAATCAAAGTTTAGTCGTCAGAACCTTGCTGAGTCAAACCACACTGAATATTTTAAAATATTTCATATGTATGCAACCAAAAGGTTAGTCTTTGGTCTTTGCCTACCTTAGTAAATCAAAAACCTTTCATTTTAGAATGCACTCAACAAATATATTACATCTTGTTAAATAACAACAAAAGGAGACATTAATAATGTTCAGAATGATATGACTGAAATACACTCGTTGCAATGGCTCTGCTTATGATTGGCGTTGGTATGATCCCGGGGCAATTCAAATGGCAACATTCGAAACATTTTGTTTCATATCATAAACATTTTGCGACAAAATTGGTGCTCTTCTTCCCCAAACCCTTTCAGCAGAATCATATGATCGGACTGTCCAACAAATTCCTTTTTCTTATATAAATTTGGAAGCGCACTGGTGGGCGACGACTTGACGTGGTACAGAACAGCTGACAGGAACTTGTGTCGCCAAAGGCTGCACCCCTCTGTGTTCTGTGCCGACATTCCGATTTGGAGGACCAGAAAGCAAGATCATTTTAGGGCCTTTTCTCTTTTCTTGTTTTTTCAAATAGCAATTTGGTTTAACACGGTACAATTTTCAGGAAAAGTTTAGATGATTATGCACTAGATTTCGTACAAGTAAAATAAAGCTTGCGTGAGTGCTATTACAGGTTTCAAAGGTGGCAGATGCTTTGCAAAAGCGAAAATAGAGACAGGATTTTCAGGGTGTAGCATTGCAGGTTTGTAGGGTGCAAAATTCAGAAAGTGTGTTTGTTACCCTAGAAAACTTGTACTCTGCATGTACTGTGCGTGGTACTTTTTATTTTTCAATTTTTGCCAAAAATATACTTAGTACGCACTTTATGTTACTTATAATAAGCTAATTGACTTGCCAACTGAAATTAGCTAAGCTTGCGTTAGGTACAATTAGGAGCTTGTTTTACTGGGAGCTATTGGTTGCAAACACTTGCCGTTGGACAAATTTAAACAATCACGGCGCATGTTCGCGACAAGTGGGGCAAATAACATTCGACTTAGAGAACTGTTTTTTGAAATTCATCTTTTCATAATCCTGTTTTTTCCTGCTCAAGCTGTCGTACAAGCTCAGTTCATGAGCTCAGGCGTCAGGCCCTCTCATCAGTCATCACCCATCAGCTAGCCAGATGTCCCACCTAGAGAAGGGGCCGGAGAAGCTGTTTCGTCGAAGTGAACGAGCAGGTGGGCCCCCTGGGCCCACAGATCATATGAAATGAAGCCCAGTGGGCCCGCAACGTGGCTGGACGATTGGGCAGCGTGTGGCGGCCATGGAAAGAAGCGGAGAAGTGGCGTTCTCGGCAGGGCTTGTGCGCCAAGCTCACACTGGCACGCGGGCACACCCGTCGTCATCATTGTGGCTTGCTCCTCTTGGCGCTTTTCCACCCGTCCATGATTCCAACCTTTTCACTGCATCTTCAGTTCTCCATGTTGCATCTTCAGTTCTTCACCAATCCATGCCTTTTTCTTTTTTCACATTCACAAAATTATATATGCGTGAGTGCAAGAATATATATATATATATATATATATATATATATATATATATATATATATATATATATATATATATATATATATATATATATATATATATATATATATGGATGGAATATAGCCTTTACATGTGCGCATGCATCCGAGAAAAGGTGTTGGTTGGGTCAGCGAGATACCGGAAGAGATCACAAGGCACGCTAAAGATGAGCAACAGGTCTCGATCGATCAGTGTGGTTGACTGGCTGGCGATCGATGAAAGGAAGGAAGATCCATATCGCTTTCTGTTGCTTGTTCGCGCCACATGGACGGCACTGATTGCGAGCATGCTTGGCACTATTGTAAAGTGCCGGCGCCATATCGTCCAAGAACTGCTTATATATTTGCAGACATGTTGCATGCCTAACTTCGGTCGGCTGATCGAGCTCGATGAACACGTACTAGCTACTTGCTTGCATTGCACCATGTAGGTTACGTTCTTGCCTTCTTGGTCACCTTGCTTTTTATCTAGAAAGGAAGGCCTAATAACACATATATAGAGTAGCAACATCTATATGCAAGTGAACAAATAAACGCGAGTGATTGGATTAGGTGGTGAAATCTTTCTAAATTCTAACCATACCTATCCATTGCAACTTACCTTCATTCAAATCCAAACTAAATATATGTCTCATAGAGTGATGAGAGATGGATCATGGATACATTTGGTAGCACATTTCAAGGGGAAGAGAACAAAATTTATATGGTTTTCACCACCCAACCTAACCATATATGCATGCTGCATTCGTCGTCGTCCAATCATCCAGCAGAGACATGGGTACTAGAGCCATGGATTCGTTTGACGTACAGCTCAAGCGAAATCGGGTAAAAATGTAAAATAGTCATGTCGACGTCCCATCGAATCGCCAATAATTCGGCATCAGAGAGAGCGAGCGTGTCAAACGGATCCAACAAAAAATACGGCTTCGATCACGGTCAGCTAGAGTTACTATATACAAATTCAGCCACGCATGCTGCTTTTGGAGTGGTCGTGAGATAGTTTCTTCATCGAACGTGCATTCGTACGTACGTCGACACCGTGAGAATTGAAGAATAATGCTGGACGAGATTCGCGGTCAATCCACCATGAAGAAACTGTCGTTAAAAGATTCACCATTAAACTTAGTTGAGTTTTTAGATAAAAATAATAATGTTTAAAAAACTTGCAAAAAATAGTTATCAAATGTGCATAATTGCTTGTAAAAACAGGGCATATCGGTCACCTGATAGCTGACTAGCATGCATGGACCTAGCCATCCAATGGATAAAAAAAACCTATTCGACAGTTGGATAACTGATATGTCCAAGGAATCGAACCTTTAACTTCGCAGGTCATGTGTGCCATAACGATGTTTAAGAATCAAAAGTTTTCATATAATTTCAGGCGAACATGACATCGATCTATAGATATATAGTTGAACACCTTTTTGCTTGAAGCTGTTTAGATGCACAAAAGTGGCTAGAAGAGCGATTATGAGAAATTAGATCCATACTTACGTATTAGGTCAAATTGAGCTGGTTTGAATTGTTCTATATTGAACTAGTGATTCCATTGTACATGTTTTTTAATAAACTGACTTGTATTTGTAAACTCTGGTTATTAAAAAGATTTAGCTGTTTTTTTAATAAATTGACTTATTCTATTTTTTCTTCTCTCTCACAGAATACTATTAAAACAACTAAAACCTGCTACAGCCAACGAATTTATCTATCAGAGTAATATAGGCTGATTTTGAAGAAAAGTTTGGTGCCTCGTTAAAGCATGGGGATGGATCGGAGAGGGGTTCCACGCATGGATCCCCCTGAACAACCACAGCTATGCATCAATGATAGTTGGAACAAGGGGGCCCTCTTCAGTGTATGTGTAGTACCCATTAATATCAGTGTGGGCCACCGGCTACAACTCCGATTCATCTTCTCCGTTGTACTTGTGAACTTGCACATGCTTCTATTCCTCACTAATGCCTGCACTTTATATTAGCATATATAATAACATAATTTATCACCTCACGAGATTTTTTAATTTCTACCATATTTCTGTGTCAATAACACCATATAAAATTCACAAAATTTGTTAAAAAAAGGCCTAACCTATTGATGAAGCAGAAATGCTAACCTCAAACCCCAGCGCACACCTTTTTGTTTAAGTGGATCATGTAGACTTAGTCACATAAATCTGAGATGTTAGAATTTATTTGGACTGATCAACAAGGATGGAAATGGTCTCATATGATCTGTGATAGAGGTCAGCCGTACTGACAAACCTGCATAGAGTGCCTAATGCAAGTGACCGGACAAGGCTACCGGGTGCAATGTTTGGATTTTGACAGGGCACCAAAGGCACGCTAGCGGCTAGCTAGCTTGCATCTCGGCAACAAGGTCAAGCCGACAGTCCCCATTCCAAGCAATCTTTACCTCACTTTTTTGTCTACAAGTTAAAAGTGATGATGGTATATATAGGCTTTCCCTACAGTTAGCAGTTTACAGTCATGATTTTAAATGAGATAAACGGAAAGCTAACATTATCCGTGAAGAACACAGGAAAACTTACCTTGTTTTCTTGAAGTAGCCACCACAAATACTTCCCCCTGTTTCATTAAAAAAACAATATTTCCCCCCTGAGACTTACTCCATGCATGCACTCATCATATCACATCCAATTTGCACTAATAATATATTAAATTTTGTTCCGCCTTTTGGGATTGCATAGGCTTAAAGTACTATGATCCGCACGATCAAATTTTAGCAAAGAATGTCTTTTTTTTTAATTTAGCTTTTACAAAGGTAGCACACGAAAATCAATTATTATAAAAGGTTTTCTTGCAAGGAAATATTATAAAACTTGTTCCTCATAATAATCCACTAGCCTACAATGTGTACTATCCGGACAATATTTAAAGATAGAATCTGTGAACAGTGTCTCTATCATGTCTCTGTTGAACCTCGACTCACCGGTGCGTCCATGACATGTGCTTATTTCAGCGATCGAGCCGGCCTGGAGGCGTCCATAATCCTCCTGTCAGCTCAGCTGTCTTTTAGTGTTTGCGATATAGATAATATCATGGCGGGACAGGCTAGAAAAATAAGAAAAAAATATTTGAGGTTGGCGGATCAGTCAAATACGTGTAAGTGGAATTACAAGATATTTATCCCTCAATTTAAACTGAAAGTGTCATTTTTTTACTTTTATTGGCTACTATTTAATCGACATTTCATAGGGATTTAGCATCAAACGAGGTAATCTTGGTACTATATGTAGAATGTGATCTCGATGTGTGAGAGTAGTACACTACAGAAATCAAAGTTGACAATATTCCTCGAGAATATTCACTGGTTATCACCGGCTGAGCATTACGCTGCCCAGTGATGCTCTTTCTTCAATTAATTACTACCATATTAGCAGTTTGGTACTTTGGTTGGAGTCTGCCCTAGGGATAATAGAAGCTGCATTTTTTTTTGAAGCCTACAAGCTGCCTTTTTTGATGGAAAAGAAAAGGATAATATAAAGCCAGACAACCACCATCAACTGTGGTTCCGAGTGAGCAGAAAAGAAGGCAAAAGACAGCACGACCCATGTACTGGAAATCTGCAATGAAACTGGTGTGTGCGCCCCCTTGTATCCTTAAATTATTCATCAGTGGGCACACAGGCTTTTCTACCCTGCATCCTCCTGGTTCCTAGCTATCATCCTGACTCCACTAGTGCACATGCTTAACACAACAAATGCTTTGCTTTAAACAATGATTAGAGTTGGTGGTTTGGTGCACAATCTTTTCTCCCACAGTGATTAACTACAGGCTGTAAATTACTAGTGCTAGTTCTTGTACATGGGATCTGTAGTCATGACTCATGACTCTTGGATATGCCAATATCAGTGTAGATATACCATCTTTGCAATTTGCAGGCTTGCAGTCATGCAGGTGATTGTAAAGCGACATGTTCCTTTTCCCCTTTGAGCACAATATTACACTGTGGAATGTGAACGTACTCCGTAAGTGTTTTTTTACTGGTGTTAAGGCCCCTTGGCCCTAGAAATAGTGTCTTTAATTTTTTGCTAGAAAAAAAATCAAGTTTTTGGATAAAGTAGAGCATGGTGCACACGAATAGGTCAAAGGAGACGAGCAAAATTTCTCGTGGCGCTGTATTACTATCAAGCTGATTTACCGTTTCTTTTTGACCGTTCCTCCTTATCTTCTCCGAAGAAATAACCGAAGCGGTCAAATAGCAAACCAAATCCCAACGTTAACAAACCGGCAAACCGCAACGGACACTCACTGGCTCACGCTCGCCTTCCATATAACCGCAACGGTAAAAAATATTCAGTGACAGAAAAAGAAAAAACAGTAAGAGAGAGAAAATGTCCTTCAGAATTTGTGTCCAATGCACCATTACTGTGGTACTGTCATTGTCCCTGCACATATCCCATCCAGAACACTAGAACAGTAAAAAAGTGAAAGTAACAAAGTGAATCCCATGTGGCCAAACAAAGTTAACCCCACTGTGATTCACACACACTGTTGCTATCGTTGCAGAACAAAGTACTCCCCTCCCAAAAAAAATTGCACTCTCAAACTGATGTGCCTTAATCCTTGTCCTTTACTTTTTTTCTATAATAAATATAAATAAATAAACAATTAATACCCCCATCACTCCCCACCCTTCCCCCACACTGCTGTTCTGCGTCCCATGATTGCAGCTGCTCTATCTTTCTTCTCTCTCTCAGCCCAGGAGTGAGAGCCCCTCCGTCTATCGCTCTCCCTCCCTCTCCTCTGTTCGTGATGGTGGCGTTAATGTGGTGGTGAGAGTGATGATGGCGGCCTAGGGCTAGTGTGAGATGAGGAGAAGCTGCAGCTGGATCTCTGTCTTGGGGCTGCTGCAGCTGGCCAACATCCTCCCTCCCTCCTCTGCCCTCCATGGTAAGTGTCATTCTTCTTCGATTTGGGTCTCGTAATTTAGGCAATGGGCAGGCTGTGTTGCGAGAATCCCCATCCGGGCTGGAAAAACCTTGGCATTCTTCCGTTTCTGCGCGCGCGTATGGGGATTTCGCGTATCTCGGGCATGGAAAGATGCCATTTTCCCGTTGTTCGTGTGCGTGTTCCGCTATTGTTAGCCCTGGCCATTTGCTTCTCGTGCTCCTCGTGGCCATTTGCCAGGGCTGCGTATCAATCTCTGCCAAAATAATCTCTTTGGTGGTAGAGTGGTAGTAGTATTTAGACGGCGTTGGCCCTTTTGATTTTCCTGCAAAAACTGCGGCAGCAGATTTGGGCCTGCCCACTGTTCTTCAGGGAAATGGGGAATGCCGTTCTTCTGACGCCAAGATTTTGCTTTCCGTTCCGCTTCTTCTTTAGGAAGGAAACGCGACGAATCCGTGTCATGCTTTTTTGGTAATTTCTGGACCCCATTTCGCCCCCCTTTTCGCCGCAGAGATTTGGTCCTCGCGAACCCACGCTAGGAAATACCGTGATTTCTCCCTTCCTTCCAACGGTTCTTTCGTTTATATTCATATATCCTCCTCGCTAGCGGCCGCAAATGTCGGCGCTACCTGGGTAGGATTCAGAACTCGTTCCTCCCATGGATTTTCTCTCTCTTCTGACTTGAACCTGTGTCTCCAGCAGCATCCACATCCAGTTCATGAAATGGTGCAGGTGTGGATTTCTTGCCGTGCTCTTCTTTTTGGCGATTTGAGGCCTGGGGTGGTTGGGCCATGCGCGTTCATCTTTATTGCGTTGGTTGAGGGGCTTCTTTTCACTGCCTTCCTTCGACCTTTTCTTTTCTTTATCATTTTTAACCATTGCTTGATGCGCCATTCGCAGCAGTGGAGGTAGCAGCTTCCATTTCGTAGTGATTTTGTCTTGTTTGTTTGCTTGGGTGTCGTAGGGTGAGATTTGAGCCGTTCTCGAGGATTCTTCTTCTTGAAGTTTTGCTCAGTTTTGTTTTAATTTTTAGTGTTCTTATCCACTGAATTTGGGCGTTTGGGGTGGCAAAAATCTGGGCATATTTTCTGACCTTGACAAACTCTTCGGAGCATTTGGGGTGCTCAGTTGTTGGTGCTTCTGGATTTGGTCGCTGATTCCCCTCAAACGGTCAAACCATAACACCAGAATCGGGAATTATCATTTCTCTGTTTTAAGACTGTTCCAGGCTGGGACACTCGGGTTTGGAAGTAATTTATTGCATTAACGTGCAACTAATCTGAATCTTTGACCTTGGTTTGGTGCTATTAGCGCCTCTTGGACTGTGTTGAGATGTCGTGTGAAGAGGTCATTCTTGATATCTATTTCAACTTTGATTTGTGAACTTTCTTGGCCTCCCAGGGCAACCTGAAGCATAATTGCTCTTACATATTATTTTGCAGTTCTGCTGCTAAATTCCACACTACGTTAAGCTTCTTTTTCCCTAAAGTGCTAATTTTGGAAGTTTCTGAAATTCTGCAGGTAGTCGGTTGGTAGTAGGTGTTTGAGCAGATTGGATTCTAGTTGCTGGGATCTACTGCAAGGGCTTTGAGGTTACAGAAGTTTATTTAGGCCAGGAACTGCTGTTCTGTTCGTTAGCTAGCTTTGATGGCGATGTCGCCATCCAATCCAATGCGCAAGTACTCTTGGTGGTGGGATAGTCACATATCCCCGAAGAACTCAAAATGGCTCCAAGAAAATCTCACAGGTATACTTTATTCTGTCACCATGGTTATTCCATTTTGGTCCAAAAATTATGGTTATCCTATTCACTGGCAAAAACAGTTATGTACTTAAACATGAGCACTAGGCTTTGTTACTAGTTTACTTCAGAGTTATGTAGCACCAAACAAGGAAATATTTCCCATGTTACCTTATTGTGTTAACCCAACATTTCTTGCCATAGAACGTTGTGGGTCATTTGTATGATTCAACCAAGGGAGAAATGGGCTATCATACTATTATCTTAGTACTTTCTTGTGTATTTTCAAGCATTTAGCTGTAAGAATGGAAGTGCTTGATGATAAAATATATATGCAGTACGAAGCTCTGATTCTGATCTAGTGTTAGTGTCTTACATTAGTCTTTTCATGGAAAGTTAAGCAGATTTTGTTGAGGACAAGCACATAAACAACTTCACGATGGTGTTATAAGCGTATGACATTTATTTTAGCTATTCTATAACTGAACTACTAAATTTTAATCAAAGAAATTCAAATCCAATTGGGTATTGTCAGAGCTAGCTTTCCTATTCAAAAGCAAGTAGATGTTGTTGGCTGTCTAGTATTGGGTGTTCTTTGTGCTTTATTTCTCCTTTTCTTACATGTTCTTAAAACCTGGACTGAACCAGTGTTTATTAATGTGTGGTCACACAGACATGGATAGCAAAATCAAAGTGATGATCAAGATTATCGATGAGGATGCTGACTCATTTGCAAGAAGAGCAGAAATGTATTATAAAAGGCGTCCAGAACTGATGTCTTTGCTTGAGGAGTTATACCGTGCTTATCGAGCTTTAGCTGAAAGATATGATCATGCGGCTGGAGAACTCCGACAGGCCCATAAAAAAATGGCAGAAGCATTTCCTGATGAGTTTCAGTTGGACTTTGATGATGACCTACCAACAGAAACTGCATCGACTGAATCTGAAACAGACAACCGTGACATGACTCCGTTTTTCCTATCATTCATCAAGGCTGGTGATTCAAAGAAGCGTGCTAAAGGTACGCACTACAAATTCAATTATTCAAAAGTGCAATATCCTAATAAATGCCAAATCAAACTAATGTATTGGTATTGCAGATGACCAAGACCATGAGAAGCTGCAGAAAGAGATATCAAGTTTATCACAGGAAAATCAAGACCTCAAGAAGAAAATTTCATCAGTGTTAGAAAAGAGCAGTAAGGCTGAATCTGAAGTTCTTTCTCTCAAGGAGGCCCTTGCAGAACAAGAAGCAGAGAAGGAAGCTGCATTTTCACAATGCCAGCAATCCAGTGACAGATTGCAGAGCCTCAAGTCTGAAATATTGCATACCCAGGAGGAGTTCAAGAGACTTAAAGAGGATATGGAAAATGGACTACAGAATTTGAGTACTGCAGAGGAAAGGTGTCTTCTGCTTGAGAGAGCCAACCAGAATTTGCATCTGGAGCTAGATAATCTGAAGCATGCCTCAAAAGAGAAGCATGACGAGCTAAATGAGAAGCACATCGAATTGGAGAAGCTTAGCATCTCTATACAAGAGGAGCAACTCAAGAGCATGCAAGCAGAAATGGTTAGGCTAGTCTTTGGAGAAGCAATTGGCTCAAGCACAAGAGAAGCTAAGACTTTTGTCTCTTGAGAAACATGGCGAAGCAAGTAAGGTTGAGAGCATTGAAGCAACCAAAGTTCTGCTTCAAAAGGAATTGGAAATTATTCGAGAAGAGAACCGGAAATTGGATGATCAAAATCACTCCTCTGCCTCTGTGATAATCCGCCTGCAGGATGAGATAATTTCTTTGAAGAATACACAGCGGCGCCTTGAGGAAGAGGTGTCTCGGCATGTGGAGGAGAAAAAGGCACTCCAGCATGAGCTTTCACACCTCAAAGATAACAAGGGTGACTTGGATAGGAAGCACTTCTCGATCAAGGAGCAAATCCAAGTGGTGAATTTCAATGTAGAATCACTCCAATCACTTGCACAAGAGGTGAGAGATGGAAATGTTGAGCTAAAAGAGACCATAAAAAATCATGAGGGTGTCAAAACCTTGTATGTTGAGAATCTGATGCTACTAGAGAGGACGTTGGAGAAAAATGCTACTTTGGAGAGATCCCTTTCAGCCGCAGCTACTGAAATTGAAGGATTGCAGAAGAACAAGGCTGCATTGGAAGAATCATGTAAACACCTTAATTCCAAGGTTAATGGCCATCAATCTGAGAGAGCCATGTTTGTTGCACGGATTGAGGGCACTTCTCATACCATGGAGAAGCTATCAGAGAAGAATGTATTCTTAGAAAATTTGTTATCTGACAATAATACTGAGCTCGAGATCCTTAGAAGAAAACTGAAAGATTCAGAGGAATCTACTCATACATTCCGCAACCAGAATTCTGTACTTCGATCTGAAAAGAGAACTCTTATGCGTGAGGTATGATGCTTGAAATCTCTTGCTTTCTAGTTATTTTCATCGTAGTTTAAAAACTACTAGCGGAAGGGCACGTGCCACATGCACGTGTTTAAAAAAATATTAAATTAATGATGTGATCAACATAGACTCTTTAAATTAATCTAGAGCATTCGATCATCATAAAATCCGACGGTGTAGGAGTAATGTAGTCAACTTGGACTCTTTAAATTAATCTAGAGCGTTCGATCGTCGTCATAAAATCCGACGGCGTTGGAGGGGTAAGAGTAACATGTAAGATCTGGTACGAAAATTTCGTCGTGCTTTATAGTATAGATGTAAATTGATCCCTTGATACTTTAATATTGTCAGGTGGATAGCATCAATAGTGCTCTACTCAGTATGGAAACCCAATATGCAGAGTTAGAAGGGCGATACTTGGATCTTGAGCAGGACAGAAACAAGGCCCTCGATGAAGTGATCAAACTACAGGAATTGTTGAGGCTAGAAAAAGAAAAGCACAAAGAAGCCACAAACTCAGGCATGTCTCAATTCAGTGCTATACAGAAGCAGATAGGTCTACTGCTAAAAGAAGTTCAGTACAAGGAGAACCAGCTTCAAGAGGAGGAGCACAAGATTGTTGAAGCTCAAACAGAGATTTTTATCTTGCAGAAATGCTTAGGCGACATGGCCGAAGCAAATTCTGATGTTGTGGCACAGTTGCGGAAGCAACAAGAGGCATGCAAGGTTCAAGAGGAGAAAGTTGATTTGTTGTCACAAAACAACCAGCAGCTTACAGAAGGGATTGGTTCTGTGATGGAAGTACTGCATCTGGATGAGAAATATGGATCATTGGATCTAATGAAGATTGATGTAGTTGTGCAGCTCCTGTTGCATGAGATCAAGTGCCTGCTGAATACTATTTCTGATGCTCAGGATGTGAAGCAGAACCAGATACTTGAGAAGTCGCTTGTTGTCACGCTTCTGGAGCACTTTGGGCGAGAGGTGGCTGACCTAAGGTCAGAAAGGGGTGTTCTGAAGCAAGAATGGCAAGCAAAGAGTGAGGAGCTGGTGAAGCTGCAGAGCGAAAGGCATGACCTGCTAAAGGTCAGCTGCGAGCTACGAAAGGAGATGGAGGCTCGTAACCGCAAAGTGGATGAGCTGAAATCTGAGGCAAAGTTCTTGGTTCGACAACTCACAGAGCTGCAAGAATCACGGCAATCTTTGCAAGCAGAAATTATCAAGCTGATAGAAGAGAACACCTCACTGTCTAGCAAAGTTTATGGCTCTAGGGAGAAGGAAAAGTCATTTGAAGATGATTTCAGCACTCTTGTTGGTGAAGCAGTCAGGACAGATATCCTTGGTGTCATATTTAGAAGCCTTCACGATGAGAGGACATCACAATTGCAGTGTTTGCATGAGGATTTTGGGTCTCTACATGCAGCAGGAAACGAGCTCTATCAGGAAATCAAGCTGATGAACAAGAAGCTTGGGGACCTACAACTCGAGAACAACTATCTCGAGAAGGAGCTCAGTAGAACTCTGAGCATCTGTGATGGCTCTGGTGCAGAAATTTCAACCGGATCGAGAAGGCGAGCGATGAGGAGAGATACCAAGCTACTGAAATCCGGCAGGAAAAGCCAAGAGAGTGGCCAGAACATGGAACAGAGAAAAGAAGTTGACAATGCTGGCCTTGAGAAATCAAACGAAATGCTAAGGGAGGAGCTCCATAAGTTGAAAAATGAGCTGCAGGTGCTCAGGAGCAAACAGCAGCCTGTGATTGATGTGAAATCTTGTGACGCAGAGATCACTAAACTGCTGGCCAACATGCAATTGGCCACTGCCAATGCGTCTCTCTTCAAGGAGAAGGTCCTTGAGCTCATCGTGACATGCGAGAGTTTCGAGATCAGTGACATGGTGCAGAAGGAGGTGTTGAAGGAGGAGATCACTAGGAGGAACTCTTATGTGGACGAGTTGAAGGATAAGCTAAATGCTGTGGAGATTGAGAACAGAAGGCTGAAGGTTGATCTGAATGGTGACTTCACACTGCTCGGAGCATTGCAAACTGAAGTTGATGCCCTGGAGAAACAAACATTGTCTCTGGCCAAGGATTGCTTGCCACCAAGCATGCTTAAGGAGGTATGCTTATGTTTGTTCCATTTCTTTTTGCATTTTGCTCATCACTGTTCATGTTGAAGATCTAATATATGCTACTCGAGGAGACTAAAATTTGTCTGATACTCATTACACTCTGCTTGTTGTTTTTGCCAGGAGAATACATTGTCACCTCAACTGTCAAAGATTGCTGTGCGGCCAAGCGAAGATCAAAACACGCCGAAGATGGTGAAAGACATGGAGTTGCAGAAACTCCATGGAACCATCAAAGCCCTCCAGAAAGTGGTGTCGGATACCGGGGTTGTTCTGGAGCAAGAGAGGCTTGACTTCAACAACAACCTCCAGGACGCAAGGAAGCAGATCGAGATGCTGAAGCTCAAGGAGATCCTGGACAGCGACGCCAGCGACGTGAACTACGAGCGCATGATGAAGGACATCCAGCTGGACCTCGTCCAGACACCCAGCCGGCGAGCCACTGCCCGCCACAGGAAGAAGAATTCGGTCGCAGGGCAGTCCGATGAAAAGATGCTCGCGCTGTGGAGCGTGGACCGGGTGAGCAGCGGCAGCCGCAGGCACGACGTGGACCTGCGCCCGCCGCAGAGCGAGGCTGCCGAGAACGACAGCAAGGGCAAAAAGCGGTCGTCCTCTGAGTCAGTGGTGACGGTGAAGGACCTCAGCGTGGACAAGCAGGAGGTCCTCCCACGAGCCGTCGTCACCACGGTGGCGACCACCACCACGACGGAGCCGCACCGGGAGTGGAAGAAGAAGGTGATCGACCGACTGTCCTCGGAGGCGCAGCGCCTCCGTGACCTCCGGTCCATCGTCCAGGAGCTGCGCGCCGGCGTGGAGTCATCGTCAGACCCCGAGCTGGACGGCGTGAAGGGGCAGATGGCGGATGCGGAGGACGCCATCGCGGAGCTGATTGACGCCAATGGGAAGCTCCTGAAGAAGGCCGAGGAGTTCACGTCCGCGGCGGCCGGCGACGAGAACGTGGACCTCCGGAGCCGGAGCCAGCGCAAGATCCTGGAGCGCGTGCGCAAGATGTCGGAGAAGGCCGGGCGGCTGGAGCTGGAGCTGCAGCGGTTCCAGCACGCGCTGCTGCGGCACGAGGAGGAGCGTGCGGCGCGGCGGGCGGCCAAGGCGGCGGCCACCGTGCAGGTGCAGCGGCGGTCGCGCGTGCAGCTGGTGGAGTACCTCTACGGGCGGCGCCGCGAAAGCCGGCGGCCCAAGCAGAAGACCCGTGGCCCCTCCTGCTGCATGAGGGCCAAGGCCATCGACGACTAACTATCTCGTATTCATCAGAGCTTAGAAGCTCAGTCAGAAGCTATTAAAACTATCAGCGTAACTTTTGTTCTTTGTTTAAATCTCGTGTCATTAGGTAAATAATCAAGCGGACTGATGCTAGTCGTTGCTTTATTTTTTTAATATTAAGTAAGGTCTAAGATGTAAATTTTTAGGTAGTAGCCGGCCATGATAATGGCAAGTTCTTTTCTTCCTTGTCAGTGAATTCTTTTCGCCGTTCTTATAAAATTCTGATGATAACATTTAGGGGTGTTTGGATGATTAGATCTAGTAACTAAATCTTACCTACCACATTGGATGGTTGAATACTAATTTGTAGAACCCAACACGAGTTAATTATAAAACTAATTGTAGAAGCCGTGGCTAATTAGGGAGCCATCCTCGGGAGACATTGCGGGGGGCAGCTGCGAGAGAGATCTTCTGAAGTTGTGGGGCGAGTCTACTGAATAGTTTCTGCAAATGCGCCCCCATTGCATTTTAAATTTTTATTCTGAACATTACATGAGTGTACATATAGATACAGGCATACTGCATGGTAATTTTGACAGAGTAGAGTTTTTTTTAAAAAAAATAATTATACAAAGTAAAAAAATATTATCTTCGTTAGAACATTTAGTGGCAATCATTGAAATTGAAAGAGCTTCACGCGCAACTACTTGGACAAGATCACATCAGAGGGCACACAAATTCACCAGTCATCCCTGGATACGTCAGCACTCAGCAGAAATCTTTGGCTTCAGGCAAACTGCAGGCGCGGTGTTACATCAGGTGGTGGAATCTACTGACCCATTGGCTAGCTCGCTCTTGTTCTTGAATTCCTTCCAGGCGCCCATGGCGCTTTTGATCATCTTCTCGATGTCGTCAGTGGTGGCCGTGTCTGGGGTCAGCATGCCTTCCACTGCCATCATCATGTTGATCACAGCCTGAAGAAGACGGCATGGAGCAGAACATTCAGAAGAAAAAAGTTCAGAAACTGAAGAAGATGTGAGAACATTACCAGATGAAGGCAAGGCCTGTGAGCTGCTGGCAAACTTCCTTTGCCCTCTGCCAGTCTCTCTGCAATTCACGACAAACACAAAGTGCTACAGTAGATCACTAGTGGGGCGGGGGGAGCATGAGCGCCTGACACGCGGCAAGACCAAGTGGCAACTCGCCTGATTGATCAGAACGTCGGTGAGCAGCAAGCCCAGGTCAAGCTTCCTCCTCTTGTCCCTGTCACTGATGTGCTCGTCAGCTTCTGCAGCAGGCTTGTCAGCTTGTCCCTGCGCACGCCGCAAGCACAAACCCCAAGCAATTAGCAATTTTAGCATCAGCAGCAGGTGTCTGTGATCTTGTAGGTGAGTAGAATTGCAGAAGCATGTACCTCCTTGGTGACCTGCTCAGCTCGAAGACGAGGTCCATGAGCGTGGCGCGGTCCCTGGGCGACTGTCCTCGCGGCGGAACAGCGAGTCCGAGAGCGCGTCCACGCTCGTCTTCATGGTCGCCGCGCCGCGCTGCTCCGCGGCGTCGGTGACGGCGTTGAGGGCGCACGCACACCATGTTCGCCGCCGGCTGCAGGGCGGCAGGGCCGCCGGCGCTCCCGCCGCGCGCCGTCCACGAGGCGCGGCCCAGCGCGAGCGCGAGCGTCACGCCGGCGCCCACCCTGAGCGGTGAGGGCGGCCTTGGGCAGCGCCGCCGGCGGGGCTCCTCCCTCCGCCGGCGCCGCCGCGCCGTGCCCTGGGCGCGCACGGCACGGAAGGAGCCCTCGCGCGCGCGCCGCCGCTGCGGCGGAGCAGGGAGAGAGAGGAGCGGCGCTGGCCCCCGGCGGCAGCGGCGGCCGCGTGCAGCGTGCTGAGAGATGGTTCCATGCGCTGATTGGGATGTCCAGCTCCATTGGCGCCGACCATGTCCTTCCGGACGGTGCCCGCCGAGCACGTCGTACGTGGAGATCCACGCGCGGCGCGCCCGTACGCCCAGACGTCCCGTGGCGCCGTCGTGCGTGCATCAAACACCGAAGCAGAGTCCAAGCTCTGCAATCTGCATGCATCTGATCTGATATCGTCTGTCCGACTGAAGAGATCCTCTGCACTGTCCGCGAGGATGAGGTGAATCCTCTCCGCGACTCGTTTGCACGTGGCTGTAACGTACACACCGCCGGGACGGGATTCACGAAGCAGCAGCTGATGGGGTACACCGTACACCGTGCATTACGATCGAGGACATATAATCGATCTGGACGCCCGGAGAAGGATCGCAGCTACTAAAGCGGATGCATGGCCCTACGTAGATGATGACGTGGATAGGAGGAGAACACCGGTCGAGCGCAACAGACACGTCATTCACCTAGTGCGCAACTTGGTCGAGGGAGATCACACACCTTCAATGAGAATGAGAGCTAATTAATCTAGTTGGAACGACGGTGCATGAATTAATGTTGCTGCGCCAAATCAGTTTATTTTTGTGTCCCCTTTTTTCTTTTCTAGTACTTTGTTATAAATCATGCATGTCATGATGGTGTGTTGGTTAATCGATCATACCGTCCGTGGCCTGGAAGACTAAGCCACGCTCCTGCGTGTTTGCCCGCCCGTCTTGGTTGTTCTTACTCTTTTAAGTAAATCGTGTCATTTATAATGTTTGCTTTGATCGATCCTGTAACCCCGACAGTGACGGGTATCAGAAAACAGTGCAGAATCAGCAGGTAGATAATAACCATCTTATGATGATGATCGGCGGGAAGACATACCCAACTCAAGGAGCTGAAGGAAGTCGGGCGGACGCGTGCGTGATCAAAGAGGACACAGGTTTTCTCAAAAAAAAAAAAAAAAAAAAAAAAAGAGGACACAAGTAGTTGACAAAAGAAGGGAGGCAATTAGAGGAAAGGTTTGGCCAGTTGAGTCATTCGTGAGATGAACCATCACCGGCTTGTCCCCGGGCATGTGTGGTACAGTAGTTTTTTATTATTTTAGGACACTGTTCGTGCCCCCAGTGAAAATTCAGAAAAGGAAAAAAACCTGCTGCTCATTGATCGAACCAACCACGTTACAGAATGAAGAACGGAACGGAACATGCATGCATGACCCCCGCCGAGTCCACTTCCACTTGTGCGTGGTCGGTCCTGGGCCCTGGCCTGAGCGAGAAGCTGAGTGAGCCGAGAGAGCCACGGCCCATCAGTGCCTCCACTCTGACTGGCTGACCTCTGACGCACCGAACAAGACAAAACCTCGGCTTGATGGTGCCTGCTGATGTGCGTGCTTTCCTGCAATTGGACTCCCGGCCCAGACCCAAAAATCAGATCTCGGCTTGATGGTCAAAGTAAAAACCCACCAGGGCGCACCGCGTCTCCATTTCCAGAATCTCTTTCCCCCAAAAATTAAAAACTCTGTTTGCTGAGCAATTTCACAGGTTCCAATTGCAATTAGCAGCATGCACTTGGCTGCTGACCAGGATCCAATCGATTTCCTAGTAGGACCCACGCCGCTGCACTTGGCTGCTGGAGTCTGGGACCAAGGGCGCGTCCATGCATGCATGATCATCACCGATCACGATGACAAAGATGAAAGATCCTCTCCTCAGTCCGGCACACGGCCCACTGCTCAGCGACTCACCCGCACCCCCCTGGTCCCAGTCCGAGGGAGCAGGGAAAAAGCATCCACCACACGTGCGCAGCAGCATGGCAGGTGTCGTCATGTCATGTCGATGCTTTGCTGGGCTCGAGAGCGCGGGCGCACGGCTGCCCAGGTCATCCGAACCATTCGAAACTGCTGGCCGGCCGACCACCCTTGGCCGCTGACGTCATCCCTGTGACGTTGGCCCGGCCACCAAGAAGTACTCGACATGAATCCGTCGTTTTTTTAATCGTGCTGCGCCGGTGTCGCTACAAATTTCTCTGGTCCCTCACGTCTCTACCACACAAAGCTACCACCTCATTTGCCACTGGGCTCAGTCCACATGTTTCTGTACAGTGGGAAGGGTCACTTTTTTGGTACGTTACAGTGCAAACCAATACAGCTGAAAACCAACCACTTATCTAACAAGCTAAAGTAACGTAGTGATCGCAATGGAATGAAACTAGTAGTATGACAATAACTTCAACAAATTTATCCGAGTACGCAATTAGTTACTAAATGAAGCACTGTAATTTAGCAGAAACACCACAACACTGCTCCAAAAGGGGGAGAAAAGGAGGCAAACATATCCAGACAAAATTAACGCAATCAGGAACAATGGTGTCCTTTCCTGCAGCAAGCAAACAATGCTGCCAAAAAACTCGATGGGTTCGATCCATGTGAGCTAATCATTTTATACTTTAATATATATTATCTCAACTTGTAAGAGAAGCTAGAAAAAAGGGTTATGAAAAAGAAAGCTATTTCCTTGATATCTTGCCGGAGGTAGGTAGTGCCTGTGCTCCCTGCTCCGTTCGTATCACGGGAGCAGCGATCGAAGTGAAACTCTGACGATGATTCTGGGTGTGTCACTCGAATGCTTCCATAACGTACGACATGCATTTCATCCATCACCTCGTTGCATGCCAAGCAAACCCGACCACTGTCATTACTCATATGAACCTTCAGAATATGAGCCTTTTGTTCTTCCAAGTTCCAACTACGGAGTAATAAATAGACTGTATGTATGGTTTCGCTCGCAGCTATTCAGAACGCAGCAAATATAGAGGTAGCACTTCTCATATATATATATATATATATATATATATATATATATATATATATATATATATATATATATAGATAGATACGGATCCATTGTATTTTAGAGCATCTCCATCCGGGCCCCTAAATGGTCCTTTATCCCTTGTTTTAGTCTCTCAGTGGAAAAAAAAACTACTCCAACGGAGCCTCTAAATGAGCTACCATTTTGTGGAGGCCTCCAAATTTTGGTCTAGGGCCTCTAGAATTGAATGGAGGCCCTCTATTTCCACCAAATAGGGACTCAAATTTAGAGGCTCCACTGGAGTTGCCCTTGACCCCTAAAAGTGAAGGCCCTCTATTTTCACCAAATAGGGGCTCAAATTTAGAGGCTCCACTGGAGTTGCTCTTAGTACTATTTTATTTCAGCCGAAATGGCATGCTATCAAGAGTTCAACTAAATTAAACAAAGATCTGCGTACAACATAGCAGAGTTCAAAGTTTTGATGTTTTTCGTTAGTGACCTAAAAGTTTCGATGCTTTTCGTTAGTGACCTAAAAGTTTCGATGTTTTTCGTTAGTGAACTAAAAATAATATTCGGTAAAAAAATTTAAAATTTATTTTCCATTTATATAGAGTTTATAACCTCCAAGTAGAGCGTGTTCTGCCTTGTAGCTTGATAGTGCGAACTCTCTCCTCTCGCGCAGAAAGGTATTGAGTTCGATTCTTGTTGTTTTATGCTTTTTTTTTTTTGGGTAAATTCCTTCAATGCCACAGAAATTTAGACCTATTCCTTGAATGCCACAAAATTTTCAAAACTTCCTGCAGTGCCATAGAAGTTCTGACTTATGTCCTCAGTGCCATTCCGTCACCTTTTCCATCCATGGGCGGTTAACTGGGGTGTGAAATGTCAGATTTACCCTTGGCCCCACATGTCATTGGCTCTCTTCTTCTTTTCCCTTTCTCCTTCCTCCATCCTTCTCCACCAAAACAGCCAGCGTATTTAACCCTGCTGAGCTCCGGCGGCCGCCCAAGCGTTCACGGGAGGAGAAGGGCAGGGCGAGGTTCCATCACCGGCAGAGGGAGGGCGACGGCAGAGGGCGGGCGAGGTCGCGCCGCCGCGGGCGCCAACAGGCGGAGGACAGGCAGGGCCATGAGCAGGCGCTCGCACGGGCAGGGTCACGCCACCGCGGGCGCGAGCAGGCACCGCCAGCAGGCGGCCGCGTGGTCTGGGTCGCGCAGGCGCAGGCCCGAGCAGCTGACCGCGCAGGCGGGATCGCGCCGCCGCGGCGCTAGGCGTGGCGCGGGCGGATCGATCTGCCGCGGCCCCAAGCGGCCGGCCGCGCAGGCGGGGCGACGCCGCCGCGGGCACCAGGCGCAGCGCGGGCGGGTCGCTCTGTCGCGGTTGTGAGCGCAGGCGTGGAGGACTTGGAGGCGGCGGTGGCGCTAGCAGAAGGATGGAGGAAGGAGAAAGGGAAAAGAAGAAGAGAGTCAATGACATGTGGGGCCAGGGGTAAATCTGACATTTCACACCTCAACTAACAGCCCATGGATGGAAAAGGTGACGGAATGGCACTGAGGACATAAGTCAAAACTTCTATGGCACCGAAGGAAGTTTTGAAAATTTTGTGGCATTGAAGGAATAGGCCTAAATTTCTGTGGCACTGAGGGAATTTACCCTTTTTTTTTCTATCACTCACGTACGGGATCCAGTTTGGAATGACTGACTGTGAAAGGAACTTTGCTTGTAGGATGCTGTTTTCTTTAGGAATTATGGCTCTTCTTGATAATTGTTGATCTCTCTTGTTTAGGATTAGAAAAGGATAAACCATTTGACATGAATGCACACTGTATGTTGTCGTTACATAGGCTGATAGGCACATTAAAGTGGATCAGCTGACATATTTCTTTTACTTTCGAAATCAGCTGACATATTTCACCAAGGAAGAGGTGGATCTGGTGATTCTGATACTTAGGGAGCATCAAAGTATGTTCTCTGTGTGCTGGATGTTTTTTTCAGTGCATACATGGGTTACTTAGCATATCAAGGAATGAATACAATATTTGCTCTCTTTAACTTCAATGTGGCAAATGAACCGAGGCATGTGAAAGAACTGAGTTTTACTCTCTGCCTTTTGCAGTTCTCTGAATTAACATTGTAGAGTAGTATTTGGTCTCTCTGCTTAATAATGACTTACAGTTTACAAATGTACTCTTGCAGCCCCTGCTCATTGGAGGACAAGAAGCTCAAGCATGCACGTGCAGCCGATGACTTCATGCATTGTCTGTTGTGCCTGCAAGGTGCTTAATCAAATGCATGTGTTCAAACACTCAGGTTATCAGGAATTTGAGTATGCTATGTTTTTTTAGTAAATTTGGCAATCTTTGATTTTTATTTTTCTTTCATAAAGTTTCTAGAAAGCAGATGTGTTCCCCTAGAGGGTCTAGGCATTTGGCAACTGAGCATTATTGTGACTGAGATGTTTCACAAGGGCTGAATGATGAAAGTTAGCTTAATCAAGGAAAAAAAAGAGAATGCAAGGTCCATGGGTGATTAATTATGTAGGAGGGTTTTGTTATTTGCAGACTTATTACATCAACTCTAGAGTGTGTCTTCTGTTATTTAGATTGTTTACGTATTTTTATGATTGTGTAATCTATATTGCTATTTATTGGTGATTGCCATATTAGACATCTCAATTTAGTGACTCCATGTATGGCCTTTTTTTTAAAAAAAACATTTCTATGACGTTGAATTTGGACATCAAATTCGGCTGAAATCATGTATTCTTTCTAATAATCTATTATCTTGTGAACACGTGCCTGTGGCACGTGCCTACCTACTAGTTCGGTAAAAAAATTTAAAATTTATTTTCCATTTATATATAGTTTATAACCTGCAAGCAGAGCATGTTCCGCCTTGTAGCTTGATGGTGCGAACTCTCTCCTCTCGCACAGAAAGGTATTGAGTTCAATTCCTGTTGTTTTATGGGTTCGAACCTGGCACGTGGCACCTTCCCATTCTCAAAGAGGCACGCATGACGCATCGGGCCACTGCCCGAGGCCATATGCTCTTAGCGGTTGTATAGGACTTTTAATTACATTTTCAAAAAATCCTGTCTAACCAAACTTTGACCCATTTTTTTAAAACAAATTTCACAAATATCAGTAATTTCGTTGGCGACCGGAAATAAATTGAGATTAATTAAAAACCTTGCAACAGATTGCCTTGCATTATTGAAAGTTGGTAGGATATGCACGATTATTTGAACATATGAAGTAAGGTTGAGTTGACGGACTCATCGTCTGGCTAGTTTAAGAGGGGCCACATTTCGAATATCTTCCTAGTGAGATTACAAAAAAAACTGTTAGTTGTGGTTATGTGGTTGTGCTTTAGGGCGCGCAAGGAGAGAGATCCGCACCCAAGGTCCAAAAATTGCTCGCCTCGTTCATCGCCGGCCGAGAAGCGAGAAATTAAGGACTCATCAAAAGGAGTAGATACAGTTGCAGACGTAGGGGGAACTATAACCACGCGGCACCCATTCGGCCGATCGTCTCGTGTCTGATCGAACGAACAAATAAAAGCCCTGTTCTTCAGAACTCGCATGCAGGTGCATTTGGCTGGTGCATGCGTAGCATTTTAGGCATTAGCGAGAAGATTAATTTGCCATAGCGAGATGAGAAGCATCAAGGTCGATGCATTTCAGACCAGACTGGATGATACTCGATGGCGTGGCAGGCATCTGAACACACGATCGATGGCCAAGCAGCAGCGCCACCGGCGAGGCGCCTGCTGCTGACGAGTGCGTGTCGTCGTCCGTCTTGCTTATCAACGATATGAACCATTTGCTCCCGGTGACACATTAGGCACCAACGATCGAGCTCAAAAGTTTGTACGCAAGGACCGGCCGTGCTGTGCAGCAACAGCGGCCAAGATGAGACGGGATTCTACATAAAACCCTTTGGCTGAATTGACCCATGCACCCACAACCCACTTCCGTGGCGACCCTGCTTCGCACCCCATGAGTGGCTGAGCTGCGGCTCTCGCTTGGCGTGTCGTGATCCGGCCCTCAATCTAGCCAGCTAGCCACGGCCCACGGGCGCACGATGCAAGCAAGCTAGACTACACGGCTCTCAAGCTAGGAGTACAAGCTAAGCGGCGTACTAGTATGGGTGCCCTCGTGCTCGCTCGTGCCGAGACGCCGCAACGGGCCGCGCGCGTCGTCAACGTACAATACGTACATGGACAGGATATTTTCTTAATTCTTACAGTATGGAGCAACATTATTGACAAGCGTCAATTAATCTGTGCACTGCTTGTTGGATATATGCCCTATAGCCAATTGGATTGAATCCACTAATGAGCCTTCAAAGTGGAAGCCCATTAGCAATACAGGGACTACATCATCTATTAGTTCCGTATTGGTAATGGACGAAGGGATGGGAGGTTTTCCTCCTCATATATACGTGGGAGGGGCAAGGGGGGCGCCCAAGCAAGTTGTGCCACCCCACGCCCTAGCCGTCCCTCCCTGGCTGCCGCCTTCTCCTCTCCCGCCGTGCACGCCCCGGTGCTAGCACACCGGCACTCGGCGTTCCATCCTCGGAGGTGGTGCGCTTGGAGCACTAGGACGAACCGCACGTGCTGCAGGACCAGACGGACGGTCGCAACTTCATGGCACTGCTACCTCGACGCGCTTCTCTACACCGAGACATTTCCGCTGCATCTGCGCGCCTAGTGGTAACGATCTGAGATCTATAACTGCAGCTGTTCCTATTTTTCGGGGTACACGATTTTGTATTACGCGTGCGTTACGACTTGCGACTGGCGAGCGAGAGCGCCACGGCACTCGAGCCTCTGCGCGCTCTGACCACAAGGCTCTCTGCGCGGTGCAGAAGCTCTAGCCGGTCCCTACCATCCATGGTGAGAAGTGACTCGTGATATAGTTGATCTACATATACGCATGTGGAATGGATTGAATGTGCTATACATGCGTATTGCATTGTCGCTGACTCGTTGTACAATACTAGTAGTGTCAGTTCACACTCAAAGAGCTAGCATAACGTGTGTTTTGCAATGGTAATGTTCAAGTTAGTGCAATGATGATTTTTCATGGTATTTTTAGCCCATCATTTAATTTTTCATTGTATTGTGCAATATATGTGCACGAAGAATAGGGATGAGTTAGTTTTAAGTGCCGTTTGGCGCTGAGAAACATTTGCAGTAGTTTAGATCTTTGTCTTTTTCTTTGATCGTGCTATTAGGCGGGGCACAAAGTAGTAGCCTGACTATCTAAGATAAATGACGGTTGGTGAAGCTCGGAAGAAAGTTTGAAACTCTAAGGAGTTAAGGTGGTCAAGGTCTTGGAGACAACCGAACTAGCTAGTCGGTCGTAGTGGTAACTCTCGGTCGCTGCAGCAGGTAGGTTACCGAATGATTTGGTCATCATGCTATATATGTGGTTAATCGAATCATTCGGTGGATGTGCACAAAACAAATTGGTTAATTGGATCGGTGAGTGGCTGCTGGAGTTTGAAGAAAAGGGATGACCACCAACTGATTCGGTAGTGTACACGCCGAATTGGAAACGCGCACGCGATCGTCGATCAAAGAGCTCGATGGCGTGCGGCGCCAAAGGTCCTCTAACCTAATTAGTTAGAGAGGCTGAGGCATAGTCGCACCAATAAACCCAGGTTCAATTCCTTGTTGAGTTCGGGGCCCGAAGAAGGTTACTTCTTTTTAATGAAAAAAACCGTGGGACTCTTTACCCCATCGAGTCTAGTTTTTTATCACGGCGCGCGGCTGGGCGACGTCGACCAACCAGGCGGCTCGTTCACCTTGACGTCATTTAATTTCTGCCACCGGATGCCACACATGCTTGCTTGCCCCCTTCCCTTGTTTGGGAAGAGCAGGTGGAGGTGGAATGTGGAAGTTGGAACGGACTTGATTGGGAGAAAATTAAACGATATGTTCCCTCCCCGGATGTTGTTTGATCATCAACAAATTAAAGCAACCAGTCACACAGAATTCTTTTTGTTGTAAAACGCCTGTCCTAATTTCCCCTACTTACCCCTTTAGACGATGTGTGTGATTGTGTTGCAATTGGACTCCTAGTCCCAGAGACCAAAAAGTCAAGTGTCCATTGCGCGTCGCCGCCAACTCCTCCGTTGGGCGAGCAGCAGAGCACAGGATCAGGATCGCGTTGCTGTCCTCGCCTCCTTGGCACGACGGCCAGCACTGCCAGGGCAGGCAGGGGCGGCTTTCTCAGCCTTGGCACGTTGCGATGACACTGCCTGCGTGTGTGCCGTGCTCGGTCATTAGACATTAGTGGCCGCACCTGCACTTCTACTACCCTACTACTACTCGAATCTCCAGTGTGGGTGGTTGGTTGTCCTGTTAGCTTGCAGCGTCTAGCTCTAGCCACACAGGCACAGCGCGCGGCGACAGCGTTGCATGCCCGTTGCCCATTTCGGCAAGGGCTCAGGGTGCCGCGCTGGTTTTGTTTCTCCCGGTCGTAGCGGACACAAGTGGGCCCACGACAGCGCCAGGACGGAGCCGAGGGCGTGGCAAGCGGGCGAAGGATCAACGGCCGACCCCGGCGAGGGTGTGGCACGCTAGCGAGGGGAGCAGCGGGCTGGCTCCGGCGTGGATGTGGCGGGCAGCGGACAGGTGTAGCGCCCGACCCTGGCGCGGTCAGGAGATTTGGCGGTAGGCCCACGGCAAGGGCACACGCCCCGGCCCGGCCTAGGAGGAGCAATGGCCACCTTGCGGCGGTGGCGCGCCGCCCAGCCCCCGACACCGAGCGCGCCGGCGGTCCAGCGCATCTTCCCTGCTTGATTTTTTCTTTTTTCTTTTTTTGTTCAACATTTTTATTGAAATGTTTGTTCTTGTTTTTTTTTAAACTTGTTGTCCCAAAAATTTGTGTATAGCTTTTTAATTTTGTTTTGTTTCATAATTTTTGCTTCAAAAGTATTTTTCTGAAGAAACTTTTTCTCCCAATTGGCGCGCCGCCCAGCCCCCGGCGAGTGGCGTAGCAGCCATACACCGAGCGCGCCGGCGGTCCAGCGCATCTTCCCTGCTTGATTTTTTCTTTTTTCTTTTTTTGTTCAACATTTTATTGAAATGTTTGTTCTTGTTTTTTTAAAACTTGTTGTCCCAAAAATTTGTGTATAGCTTTTTAATTTTGTTTGTTTCATAATTTTTGCTTCAAAAGTATTTTTCTGAAGAAACTTTTTCTCCCAATTTTTGCTACATTTACTTATGATTTTTCAATATTTTTTCAGATTTTCTTCCATTGTTTTTTCATAATCTTTTGTCTATGAACTGTTTTTTATGGAAAAGCTTGTTAAAATATTTTTGTTTGCAAAACTTTTCTGTCCTTTTTATTTAAAAACTTTTTCCAGTGAGAGACAAGAAGAGGTTTGGAACTCTGGAGTTGGGACTTCTTCTCTCTCTCTGCTTCCGAGGTGGGCTCCAGCGGCATACGACCCATTGCTCACTTGCTCAGCGACCCAACCCTCCTGGTCCCAGTCCGAGGGAGCAGGGAGAAGGCATCCACCACACGTGCGTAGCAGGGCGAGGCAGGTGTCGCCGTGTCGATACCATCCTTCCTTTTGGGCGGGTTGCCGTCGTGCCGATGGCCTGGCCAGAAATCCTTGGCCGCTGACGTCATCCCAGTGAACTGGCTTGGCGACCAAGACGTGGGCCCTGCGCTTCATATGAAACCGACCGGCTGGCGCCTCCCACTGTCCGTTTCACCACCACCGCGATTGGAAACGGACGGTCGGTCATCCCGTTCGGCTCCGTCTCTCTATCTGATCCAATCCCCCCTCTCTGGTAGGTAGTAAGGTACTAGCTCTCTCTCTACGACCCACCCGTGATCAACGCACACAATCTCCTCGCCTGGCATCGGAACGCCTCCGGGAGCGGGATCAGGTGCCTTGGATACCAGGATGCAGACGGTTCCAAGCTCAGGCCGAGTCCGAGAGAGGACGACGGGACGCGGCGAAACGAAGCCGCAGCCGGGGGCTCTTTAATTTTCCGGAGCCATCATTTGGCCTGCATGCTCTGCGTGAGACCACTAGGCGCCCCCCAGCCCAATTGACGCGACGCTCAACCCGCGACGGACATGATGGAGGCTAGGAAGCGGGTCGCGGCTTGATGCCGCGGCGGTCACGTTCCCGTCTGCCCGTGCACGCACCGCAGCATCGTTGGAGGAAGGAGCCGCCAGGAGGAGGAGGAGGAGGGCGAAACTGCAAATGCTGTGAGCCCAGCCTACGAATAAAACGCTTCCTCCCGTCTCAACAACTGCTTTTCTCTCTGGTTCCTTGATGCAGAGAAACAACGCCCATGTGATTAAAGAATGCTGTTTCTCTCCCGGTGCTTGCTTGCATTTTGGAACTGGGCATCGGTAGCTGGGGGGAAAACTTAACGATGCCCCCAAATAACAGATAGAAGTGAGCATTATAGCCCTTGTTTAGTTACAAAACGAAATCTTTTCACCCATTACATCAAATGAGAATCTTAGATGCATGAAGTATTAAATGTAGACGAAAAAGGTGAAAAGTTACATAGATAGGCTGTAAATCGCGAGACGAATCTAATGAGCCTACTTAATCCATGATTTGCAACAGTAATGCTACAGTAATCATCTGCTAATTATGGATTAATTACCCTTTAATTACCATCATTAGATTCGTCTCGAGATTTTCAACCTATCGATATGACTTTCTACCTTTTTCATCTACATTTACTACTCCTAAATCCGTAAAATTAAAACCCGAAATCTTTTCATCGAGAAAATTTCGGAAACTAAACAGTATTGGTTTTTTGCCTTGCGATGGCTTCCGACACATGATGGGACAAACTCCGTCCGGGCATCCATCACCCGTCGGATCCTACGTACGGTCGCTGCTTTAATTTCCACCCGGTCCGGCCCGCGCGCCGTATCAGAGAGAGAGAGTGACGGGCATCATCTATCATTCATTGAGGATCCCTCCCGTCTGGCTTGCTGCGACTGCGATGCATCGCCAGTTCGCCACCACATACTGTAGTACTGTACCACACAGCTCGCTCGTCTGGGCGCGCCGCGTGATTGGTAAACGCCTCGAGCGAGAGCCCCACCACCGCCGGCCAACTTTTTTGTGGAATGTGGAGTGTACTGGAGTGCGCCTGCCCTGCTCTGACACACCGGACAAGCAAGAGCAAAAGAAACTTCTCTTTCTGTTCTGTCCGTCCCCTTGCCTTTCCCGGTTTCTGCTCTGACACACCGTTTGCTGAGCAATTTCCATGCCGCTGCACTTGGCTGCTTTGACCAACAAGGGCGCGGCCGTGCTTGCCATGCATGATGATCGTGACATCATCGATCAGGATGTCCAGGACTCAATCCTCTTGGAAAATTGGGCCGGTGTAAGTGGTTGGTTCCACATTGACGACTGTGCTTGTTCAGCAGCCGGCAGTTCGATACTGCAGCTATAAATGTGCCTTATTTAGCTTAAAAAACGTAAAAAGTTTTCATATAGAGAATCATGTCACTTCATTTCTCTCTTTGTGCACGTGGTCCAACACATATACTTTTCACCCAATCGAACACAGCTTCACAAAATCGCGAAGTTGATGTGCCACTTGCCTGCTGGTTTTGTTTCTCCCGATCGACGCGGGCGCAAGCGGGCCCACGACAGCGCCAGTACGGAGCCTAGGGCGCAGCGGGCGGGCGGAGGATGGTCGTCCCACGACACGGGTGTGACACGTTGGCGAGAGAAGCAGCGGGCTGGCTCCGGCGTAGATGCGGTGGGCAGAGCAGCGCCCGTCCCCTGCGCGGTTAGTAGACGCGGCGACGGGCCCACAACAAGGGCGCACACTTCGCCCAGGGAGGAGCGACTAGCGCCCTGCGACAGTGGCCCGCTGCTCGGGCCCCGACGAGCGGCATAGCAGCCATGCACCCGTGGTCAGCCGCATTTGCCCCGCACGATTTTTCCTTTTTTTCAACATTTTTGTTGAAATGTTTGTTTCTGAATTTTTTTGAAACTTGTTGTCCCAAATTTTGTGTATAACCTTTTTAATTTTTTTTGTTTCAGAATTTTTGCTTCAAAATATTTTTTTGATGAATTTTTTTCTCCCAATTTTGCTACATTTGTTTATGACATTTTCAATAATTTTTTTGGTATTTTCTTCCATTTTTTCAAAATATTTTGTCTCTTAACTTCTTTTTTATGTTTTCAAATTTTTTACTTTATTTTTTATTGAAAAGCTTGTTAAAATGTTTTTGTTTTCAAAACCTTTCCGGCTTTTTTTTCAATGAGACATGAAAAGGCATCCACCACAAACCGGCCGGCACCACAAACCGCGGTTCCAGTACGTACTCCACGCACCCGTTCGGTCTCCGTCTCTCTCTGATCCAATCCTCCTCTGTTTGACACGCGTACATGCTGGTAGGTAGCTCTCGACAAGCAAGGCAACAACAACATCACGTCCATGTCCAGGCAAGGCACCCAATCCCTCCCCGGGCTTCACAGGCACGCGGCTGATGCAGGAAGCCTGCAGGCGGCCTGCAGACACGCCTGCAGGATTAGCAAAGTTTGCACGCGGCTGATGCAGGAAGCCTGCAGGCGGCCTGCAGATCGACACGCCTGCCTGCATGCTTACCTGGAATGTACGCGGGACCACTAGGCGCCCACCTGACGCGATGCGCAACCCGCGAGCCCAAGCTAGGCTCTGCTAGGAACGCCTCCGGGTGGGCCAGCTTCCTAGGCCATCAGGCTTGCATGCTCCGCGGGCGAGCGAGCCCCACTGAACTGGACCGTGTACCTTTTCAGATTAGGGACCACCCTGACGCGGCCGCGCAACCCGCGAGCACGGCCCGACTGCTAGAAAAAAAAAACAAAAAGCTAGGCTAGGAATCAGTCGCGGGGTGTTTGCGTTGCGTTGCCGTGGCGGTCAAGTTGTCGTCCGCCCGAGCACGGGGCACGCGCACCGCACCGCAGCATTCCTCTGCCGTGCATCGGCTTGCTCGTCGCCAAGGTGTGGCTTCTCAAAAAAAAAGTTAAACCACAATATTTTTTAAAAAAAATGTTGAATCTCAGCATTTTTCAACCACATTTTTTTAAAAAAAGAGTTGAACCAAGAATCTCAACATTGAAAAATGTTGAACCACATTTTTTAATTTTTTTTTTACAAAATTGAACCAACAAAGTTTGACTCAATAATTTCTTGAAAAATATTAGACTGCACCATCATCTTCTCCGCGTGACGTAGGGGCGGGGTTGGACGGGCCTCTGTTGAGGAGCGATGCCGGCGGTGGAGCTGGTGGCGCCAGCAACCGCGTGACGTAGCATCGGCGCTAGGCAACGACGGGGCTGGATGGGTACGAGCGGACAGGGGTGAAGCCAGAACAAGTGATCGCGCGGGGTCTTATGCACGATGGAACGGGGTCTTTAACAGCTACGTATAGTAAATTACATTGATTTTTTTTCGAAATCCGTGGGGGTCGACGGACCCCGACGACAAGCCTAAGCTCCGCCCGTGGAGGTTGGAGCGGAGGAGCCCTGGCAACCGTGGGTGGTGGCGGCGCGTTGGCTGGAGGGGCGGCAAGGGAAGCTGGCAGTGCAGGATTGGCGGGGTGGCGCACCTAGGGAGGGAGGTCGGAGGGGCGGCAGCACCCCTAGGGAAGAAGGCCGCAGGTTGGCAGCGCGCACGATAATACGGCGACGAACGAGATGACCTAGTGAATCGGACGGTCGAGGAAAGCTGCACAAATCTGAAACATTGGAAGGTATATAAGATTTCCAAAAGTAAAGCAGAGTTGCTGTGTTGTTGGGCCACACTGGGCCTTGTACGCAGCCCATTATCTGCTGCTGGCGACTTTTAGCTGCTAGGAAAGCTTTACGACCCTACGTTCAAATCTCCTGCTGCTGCGCTGCTGCTACGGTGCTACTCACGGACTCAGGAGGCACCACATGCACTTTTCCGTCCCTCTCCTGGTCCATGTCGTTTTCCTCCACGGTTTAGACGTCGTCACGGGCACTGGGCGCTCTCGTTGCTTTGCGTTGCAACATTGCCCGATCGACGGCTTGTGGGGCAATCCCTAAATGAGGTAATTTCAGCGGTCGATTCAAACAAGGAAAAGAAAAGACGCTTCCGTTAGGAGAGCTCGAGGCTATCATCTGCACGACGCTAGGGAAGTTGAATGCTAGCTGGTTCTTCAAAGACGCAGCAAGCTAAGCCGGGAAGATTGTTGGTGCTGCTGTACGAGCGGACAGACACGGAGGACCGACCCCCTGCGAGAATTGAAGGATCTTGGTTGCACCGGGACGCGTAACGCTGAGAGATTCCACCGCTCGCTCGTCCCGGTGGAATGAAATTCCCGGCTCCTCGCTCGCCCCCGCCCATGGCGACGTGGCTGGGCGCCGATCTTCTCTCCCTCTCCCGACGGCGAACGGCGTTGCCTTTGCCTTCGTGTTTTGTTACAGTACACGGTGAAAACCGCTCGTCTCGAAAAGGTTGTTACGGTGATACAGGAACGAACTACCGCGTGTGAACTATAGTAACCTACACCTGGCTGTCGTGGGAGATACCAGCCGGGTGTCGTCGTTGTCATCCCTAAAACAACCCGACCGAGCAGCTAGCTAGCGTTCACATGTAACGAGAGGCGTGTCAATGTACAGGAAAGTATCTATTTTCTAAACAAGCGAATTATTCACAGCATACTATCAAACAAGCCAATTATTCACAGCATACTATCAAACAAGCCAATTATTCACAGCATACTATCAAACAAACTAATTATTCACAGCGAATTACTGCACAATCAAGCAACTGAGACCTAATTCAATGCCACATGAACTTTCTGTTCACCGAATGAAGCCTGTTCATGCATTTGAAGTACCTATGGCAAACAGCTGAAATATTTCGTTTTTGTTCAGGTTTCAGTCCTGGCCTGGGGAGTATGGAGCCAAGTTGTGCGGTAAAGCTGGGGCTGGCTGCCGCGGTGGTGATCGAGCAGCAACAGTAGCAGCAGGGAACTTCAAGTCGCTGACCCGCCTCAGGTGAGGTGGCTGCACTGTCTCAGCCACACGCAACGCAAGGAAAGGATGGAGGGAGGGAGGGTCAAAGCAAAATTAAAAGAGGGCGAGGTGAGCCGAGAAAGGCAAGCAGCAGGGCAGCATGGCAAACAAGGAGGGGCAAAGGCCGCGCCGGCCGCATGCCCTCGTTGGGGAGAGATCAGCAGATTATCGTAGCATTTACACTCATTGGGGAGCGAGGGAGCAGCCACGGAGAGCTTACAATCCTGATCCTGACTCTAGCTAGCTGCAAAACTTCTCAAGGCCAAATATTTTCCTTGGTTATCAAGATTAGGCCGGCATCACCTTTTGGACTGATCCTATTTCTGACTCTAGCGTCAATTTGGACTGATATCCTATTTCTACACGAAAACCAACCTTTTGGGCCTCAGTTATCAAGATTAGGCATCACCTTGAACAACTTGTAAACTATCTAGTTCAAAAATCGAAACACAAACATGCGTATGGAAAGTTCCCTCTGGCGCCAAATGACAATCTGAACCTGAGACTCCAATATCTGAATTATGGGTCCCAAATTCCAAAACCTAGGACACAATCACACAACAAAAAATACTACTCTTTTCCGCCGTGGGAACGGCCCAATTTCTCCTCTCGGCGTCCTCCTGTCGCACGCTATCGCCCACCGTTACAGATTCCATCCTGCTGCAATTTCCCCTCCCTCTTGCTGCCCTGCGTGCTTGCCTGCCTGCAACAAAACGCTGACTACTAATCACGCGTGTTTGTGCGAGGTCGCAGCCCATTACTCATGATCGGGCCACAATTGGGCCGAAAAAGAAAGAAAGAAAGACACCCCCACATGGCCATGCTGCATGTAGGTAGGCATCTGCATGCATATGCTGCTGCAACTCTTTCTTCCCCGCTTCCTCCTCTTCCATCGTCACGGCCACGGGACTGCTTCTGCTCTCCTCGCGTACGTACTCCCGTTTACTCTCGCCCACAAGCTAGAGCGGAGAACGGAGCGAGAATGCCCAAAAGTTAGCATTAGACCCAAACGCGCAGGCGCCCCGGCGTGGAGCACGCACGCCTTTAGCAAATCCCTTTTCCCCATCGCAGACGCCCTCCCACGCACTTGAGTCCTGGCTCCTCTTCCAAGCCGCAGCTACAAAATCAAAACCCTCCCCATCCAAGAGGATTTCCATTCTCCAATTGCCCTGCTGCCTTCCTGTAAGCGCGAGACAGAGAGAGAGGAAGAGGGAGAGAGAGCCATGGCGGATGAGGACGCCCGCCGCCGCGACATGCTCACCAGGTACGGCGGCATGGAGCGGGGTCCTTTCTACGTGCCCACCCCACCCTACACCCTCCTCCCCTCGGGCAGAGTCGTGCTCCCCGTGTCTGCTCCGTTCTCCGAGTACGTCGACGGCGTCCAGCTCTCGCCCGACGCGTACGCCAACCACGGCGAGCTCTACGCCGACCCCGACGGCGCCGACTACCCCTACCTCGACGGCGCCGACTCGCGCCACGGAGGCTGCTTCACCGAGCTCTTCGCCCCCGCCGCCGGGTCGCGCCTCCCCGCCGACCTCCACGGCGAGCTCTACGCCTACCCCGACGGCGCCGACTCGCGCCACGGCGGCCGCGCCGTCGAGCTCGTCCCCGCCGCGCCATGGGTGGGCGTGTACTCCCGCCCCACCTACCTCGACCCCTTCGCCTCGACGTCGCTCCACGGCCGCGCCGCCGACCTCTTCCCCGCCGCGCCATGGGTGGGCGTGTACTCCCGCCCCACCTACCTCGGCCCCTCCGCCTCGACGTCGCTCCACGGCCGCGCCGCCGACCTCTTCCCCGCCGCCTCGACCTCGCGCCACGGCCGCGCCGCCGACCTCTTCCCCGCCGCCTCGTCCTCGCGCCACGGCCGCGTCCCCGCCGCCGGGTCACGCCTCGGGGACCTGGAGCTCGGCCGCCGCCGCCGCCTCCGGAGCGCCGACCTCGCCGCCTCGCTGCCTCGCCTCGGGGAGGAGGACCTGGAGCGCGGCGGCCGCCACCGGCGCAGCATCGAGTCCCTCTACGCGGACGCAGCACTCTACTTCGCCGCCGCCGCGCGTTTCATGGATGAGGCGGCGGAGTGCCCGCGCCGCGCCCGGGCGTCCGAGGACGGCGCCGACCGCGACCCCGAGCTCGGCCTCTCGTCCGCCGACGACGCCGCCGCCTCCGGCAACGACAACTCCGGCATCGTCAGTGGCGACGACAGCGACCCCGACGACGAGGACACGGTCGAGGATCAGTTCTGTGGCCTGCTGGAGTGCATCTGCGGCGGTGGCGACGCCGACGGCGGCGGCACGCTCTTCGGCCTGCTGTTTGGCATGTGCGGCGTCGGCGGGCGTGGCGGGCGCGGGGGCGGCGGGCGCGGCGGCGGCGGCGACCGCGACGAGGTACACTCTGTTTTCCAGACCATCCCTTCCCTGTTTCTTCACTTCCTTGCACTGCTCCCCTTGCTGATCACAATTCCTGCTCCACCGTTGTCAGGACCAGGACGAGGACAACGAGGACGTTCCGGAGCGCCTCTACGAGCTCGTCTACATTGTACTGGCCCTGGTCGCCCCCTACCTTGGGTCCAAGCTCCTTCCCAGCGACGTAATCAGCGGCAACGGCGACGGCGCCCACGCCTGGACGTGGTTTCTGATCCTCTACGCCTTCGTCATCACGGCCACCACTACGTTCATCTCAGTGAGAGTTCTGTCCTCACCTTGCTGCACGTCGTCCAAGTGCCTCCGGACCCTCGTCCTCGTCGTGAGTGTGGCCGCAGAGACCTTGAGCTACTTCCAGATCATACCGGTCATCCCGGACACCAGGCTTGGCAAGAGGGGCGCACTCTTCTCTCTCTTCCACCTCATCTCCGTCTACATGCTGGCGTGGACGCCCAACGTCCGACGCCTCCTCCGCTGAAGCGAGCCGGCGCCCCACCGCAGTTTGACAAGAAGCCGTCGCACCGCAGTTCGACAAACAAGCCTTCCAGTGCAAGGGGGCGGATAATCAGGATGTTTATTATTTATGCCATCGACATTATTACGCCTCGGCACTTGTTTATTCATATGGTTTTTGGATCGGTGTTGCTAACGATCACTTCTGAATATAAATCCTACGTAGTATCAGTCAATTTTTTGTGTTGGTTATGTACGTGATGGCCATCGATGCTGTTTTCTGGTTTGGTGTTCCTTACCATCACTCCTTGAGATCGATTCCAATGTGTAAGGATTCGGGGAGGCTACGCTAGCACAATACAAAACGTGTACCCCGAAACCAGGAATAACTTCAGTTATAGATCTCAGATCGTTACCACTAGACGCGCAGATGCAGCGGAACCGTCTCGGTGTAGAGAAGCGCGTGGAAGTAGCAGTGCCGTGAAGTTGCGACCGTCCGTCTGGTCCTGCAGCACGTGCGGTTCGTCCTAGTGCTCCAAGCGCAGCACCTCCGAGGTATCCACACGTACGAGGATGGAACGCCGAGCGCCGGTGTGCCAGCACCGGGGCGCGCGCGGCGGGAGAGGAGAGGGCGGCTAGGGCTTGGGGCGACTCAAGATGCTTGGGGCGCCTCCTTTTGCCCCTCCCACGTATATATGAGGAGGAAAACATCTCATCCCTTCGTCCATTAGCAATACGGGACTAATAGATGTTGTAGCCCCTCTAGTGCTAATGGGCCATGCTAATGGGCTTTCACTTTGTAGGCCCATTAATGAATCCAATCCAATTGGGTCTAGGGCATATATCCAACACAATGGTGCTTCAGAAGGCATCCTGACGGCTTGGGACAACCAGCTTTTCACGTTCAAGTCTGATCATAGCTGCGTGTGCTATTCGGCTTCCAAGTTGCTAGAACAAGTAGTGACCACGAGTCTACGGCCCATAGTAGGTGAATAAGTGATCAGGCCCGGGAAGATGCCGGACTCGCAAAGGGTGAATTGATTTCTCAACATTTCCCCGAACAAATTAGATGGCACTCCCCTTTGATCATAAAGTAAAATGATGTTTTAGATGTGCTAGGATCAAAATTTTGAAGTATTTCAATAAATAGTTTTAGAATATTTTAGTTTAGAAGTGGAAAAATCATTTCTAGATTTATCTTGAAAAGTGCTCCTCTGTCAATATCATTGTCGACTGTTTTTTTTTAAAGTAGTATAATCTAGTAGGAAATGGTGGTTAAAGCTACACATTGAATAATGCGACAGATCTCATTGACTCATTAGATAGATACTCCCTTTATTCTGAATTATAGGTCATTTTTTGAAATATATAGATTTACTATGCACCTGTATACATATGTCTATAATTTGCAACGAAGAGAATACCTTTCTTGTACTAGGAGTGTGGTACACTTCAGTTTTCGGACGTTGAAAATAGGTATACAGAGCATTATTTTGTCGTTATTAAAGCTATGTTAATTAGAACCAGTTATAGGCAGTATGATGCAAATGGTGCTACCAACTTGTAAACCGTAGACACAGCTCCAAGCACCACACATATGGATGAAACCAACGGCCATTGTTTCAGGACGAAGAGGAACGAGGCGACTTGATAGTCTGCTAATCTATCATGCATGTGTAGAAGAAACCACCTATATTCATGAACAAACTTGTTCGCAAGTAATAAGAAAACACGGTTAGAGACATGGGATCATATATTCATAACCAACCATGATTTATAGCACCGGGAGAGAACATGCCACATGACCGGTTGAGACTACTGGCACTATGTAAGGCATATTCATCAGTTAAACATCTCAAGTCTCATCGGAGACAGGAAAAATTTTCTTCACGGAAATATGTGTCACCAATGACCCTTATAAGTGATTGTCTTCTACAAAACGTGTCACCAATGATTCTTAGCAGTGACGCATATTGAGGAAACACGTCTCCAATGACTCACTCATTGGTGACGCGTTTTGCCAACCCAGATCTCCGATGTTGAATTAAAATAACAAAAAAGAAAAAGAAAAACAGGAGCAAAACACCAGATATATCATAAATACACATTTTTATATACACGTTTATCACATCACACAAGCCGTGTCCCACAACTAGAACATACATGCAACCTAAAACCAAATGAATTCTAGTGATCCTACAACCCAGTCCAATACATCACACAATCCATGTCCTATAACCAGAACCAACTCCATTCTGCTCCGTATGTGTCTTCCATAGCTAACTGACCTGATGCACAAAGCAAAAAAAAATTGCAGCGCTAGTTAAGTAGAAAAATCTCTGCTAGATCGGCTAGTTGTCACCATTTGCTCATAAAGACCTGTAAATAAACAAGTACTCACCTTTTATGGTCCTTGCTTTATTTTGTAACTGCTTTTGAGTTTTGATTCCTCGTTTGCAGTCTACAAGAAAAGGTTTGATTTGTCATATAAGATTTATAGGTCATAATAAAAAGGGTACAGAATACATTAGTCCGTGGAATTTGCCTATTCATCAATAAAGGTGATCTTTCAAATTAGAACCACACATCTTAATTAGCTTGTGCAGGATGTCATTACCTCCAGCACCCAGTCATGTCTCATGCTACTTCTTCCTTTTCACTTAAAAGATATACACCCTACAAGATCACATCAACATCGGAAGAATCAGTGCTAGGCTGAAAGCCTGAAATTACATTTAGTTCTAGAAATAAAACGGAGACAAACCATTTTCAGTCAAAAGATGTATAGCCTGAAATTACATCTAGTTCTAGAAATAAAACGGAGACAAATCATTTTCAGTCAAAAGATGTAAAGCTGAAATTACATCTAGTTCTTCATGGATTGTCTTGTTTGAAGGGAAATACAGGGCTATCATGCTAAAACACAAGGATATATCCATGCCACTATGCCAGGCAAGTTCAGTAGAAATGAACTACACAGGAACAGAAGGGTGCATCACCTGAATATTATCCTCAAACTGAACCTTTAAATGCACCACATCTCACTCTTTCTAGCAAAAGAAACAACTTATCATACATCAGAAAAAGTTAAAGACTACAAGCCTCTGAATGATGAATAGAAATGACAAATTCATATGCATATGCTATATACTTACTCTGATTATAGCTACACACATATTCTTAAGCAATTTGGCAGCATCATACTAGTCTGCTCCCTTATTTCTAGTGAATCCTGACATGCCACCAACCTGGTACATAATCCTCAACGTGAGTACCAATAGCACAGTTCAAATTCCTAATCTTGTGCAGAAACAAAAATAAGACTTTAGGTGCATCCTTGTGAAAAGGCTATTTGCTATGAACAGTCTTTACATTATTTCATTTTACCATGCCAGCACTATAAGATAGCACTCTGTACCATTAAAATGTTCCAAACAATCTCATGCATGTGACTGCTAGATAACCATCCATGAGGGTTAAGAGTTTAATTTGCTTCAAACACACAACAGGATCATAAACTTGCTAGGTTGAGGTGATCATTAATTAACAATATGAGAACAAACCAAGGTTCAAAAAACAAAGTTTTATAAGGTTAAAGGAGTTACCTCCATCATTTTTGGTATATCACTCGATGCCCATTTCAGCTGAAAGCCAAGTCCAAGAAATCCTATTCCTATTTCAGCCTCCAACTGCAATAACGGGCTCCATGTCCTGCAAAAGTTTTAAGCATAGAACATCATACAAAGTTTTAAGCATACATACTACCACATATTGCTGTTCTCTCAAGCTTATCGTATCAAGTTTCAAATAGAATTTTAGATGACTTGGGATTGAAACTACATTATTCCAAACACACTATCAATTTTTTGAATTTCTGTTATTGACCAAGTGAACCATGTAAATTGTTTGAATTGCCTTTCCTCCGAAAAGGCTGATAAGTAGGCATCGCAATTGCAAGCCATCTAGGTTGATGGCACATCAGTTAAGCAGGCAAAAATTATAAAAGAATTCAATCTATCAAGTCCGTGCATATCTCTTTTGTTTTCAAGACTCAATAACCATGGCCATTATTAACAATGACATGTTTTCGCTGCACAAAAGAAAACCTTGTATCTTTATTCCATCTACAATACAAAAATACTTCATGGCTTAAACATTAAATTGCATCACAATGTCAGTTCACATCTACCCTGAACAAATCGGCTAGAAAAATCACATCACAGTCTACTGCAGCATTCCATCGAACAATTAGAGAGCAAGGGATAACCGAGGACACAAATTTGGAAAAAACCTGAGCAGTGCTCACTTCGGTGTTGAGTTCTTATGCCGTCGCGTTGCTCCTCAACCACAACCTACCGAGGAATGCCACCTTCTGCTCCAGCCCGGCGAACTTGGTGGCGACTGCTTCCTGGTCGGGGTCCCAGAAGTGTCCTGCGAGGAGGGGCAGACCTGGATCAGGCACGCGTGGTGGACTACAAGTAGAAGCGGGCCGGCGGGTGTGCGGCACCGCAGATCCGCTTCAAATCGACCATCGTCGTCGGCTGCTCGGCGTTGACTTACCTCTGCCACCCAAGCGGCGTCAAAACCCTAGGGTTGGATTAGGGCTTCACGGGCACAACGCCATTGGGCGATGGACATATGCAGAGGAGAGACGCGAGTGAGGCTGGGCTGTTGGGGAGGCTCCTGGGGCGGCGCCGTGGAGGGGGGAGGAGGGGCGCCGCCGCCGTGGACACGAGGAAGGAGGTACGTCGCTGTACGTCGCGCGGCCAGAGAACCAATTCGACCGACAAGCAAGAATTCGGCCTGCGATGGAGGAATTCGGCCGCATTATGTTTCGGCCTGATTTGGCTCAGCCCATATTTTTTTTCTTGACTCGGCCTACTTGGTTTTTCCTTTTCCTCAGTCACAAGGTGGATTTCGAACCCCATATGCTTGGCAAGAAGCATCACTACCATTGCACCACAAGAGGACACATGATTGTTTGAATGATTTCATTTATAAGTATATTTGCGGCCGCATCATGTACCCAATTTTATTTTAATCAAGTCTTTTTCAATTCTTTTTCTTTAGTTTCTTTATTGTTTCTTCTTTAATTTATTTTTTATTCTTTTATTTTTTATTTCTATGTATTTCCCCTTTTTCTTTTCTTTAATAATATTTTATGTTTTATTATAATAACTTATAACTTGATACATGTTGTTTCCTTTCATTTATTTTAAATTTTCTATTTTGTATTTTTTCCTTTCTACTTAGTTTTATTTTTATTATCTTATCTTTATTTTATTTGTATACTAATATATTTTCTGGTGAATAAGCATTATAATGCGTATGTATTTATTATATATATAATTATTTGTTCGCATTTGAACAATTCGTGATGCAGACATTTTATATTTACCTGTATTCTTTTATGTGAGATCATGTAGTTTGTTCGATGCACACCACAGTTTTGTTCTATGAGTTTAGATAAATTGTCTAGATTTACATAATCCTGAGTTCGTATAGTTTGTTAGATGTGCATAGTTCTTTTGTTCTCTATGTTCATACCTCTTATGTAAATGGTAGCTCTGTATGACGTGGCACAACGTCATGTAGGGCAGCCAGGCCACGGCATACCAAGGCATATTTAATTTGGGTATAGTTTTTCCTGTTTACCCTTATTAAATGTGGTGTCGGCCATGTTTCACACAAGAAACTTTCACAGGCAGACTGGTTAGCAAAGGGTGGTGGATCAGGTTGCGGATTCGACCTCTCCCCGGCCCATCTTTTTTTGGTTTGCGCCTATTTTACATGGCACTATGCTGAATTGTTGGTGCGATTGCTGCGCACATTTTTTCTCTCTCCCTGGCACGAATCTTTTTTCTCTTCTGCGGGTCTTTTTTCTCTTTGCGCGCTCATGTACGACGAGGCCTGGGTTCCCATCCGGCCTACTTAAATGCACCGTGCATTAGCTATTGTCATTTGCCAACATGCTGCTCATAGCCAACGCCATGGCCATTCGAGCAATCGAGCAACGTGCCTGTCCAAGAAGATGAAGACAACAATGCTGGGTTCAACCTCAACGAGCTCCCATCCGAAGAAGAAGAGGGCAACGATATTGTCTCATAGTACCATTGTCCATTTCCTGCCAATTCTTTCTGCTTTGTCATATTCGGTCATCTTTAATGTGAATGGTTTTTTTGTGATATGATTTGGTTTGAACTTGCCACTAGGAGAATTTGGTGTCGTTCATTTCGATTTTGTAGAAAACCTTGCTGGTAAGAAGCTGGTGTTTTCTCATATGAAATGTTATTGTATGTATTGCTTGTTTTTATCCAAAATTTTTGGATTGAATGTGTTTATTTTTTTACTACAAGCTGCTGGTGAGGCTCCCGCTGAAGTGAACCAAAGAATAAAATATATGACAGAAGATGTCACAAAACAAGTTTACCAAGTTTTGTTGACTGGAAGCAAGAATGGGAAACTAGGCAAGAAGGATACAAGAATTGTTGCTAATAATTTTGGATTGCACATTCGTTCAGTTCAACGCTTATGGCAGCAAGGTAAAATTCCACTTGCTCACAACATTCCAGTTGTGATTGCTAGTCGAAAGAATGGTAGATGTGGCCATAAAGCAATCCCTATTGATTTGGAACAATTACGCAACATTCCTCTCAAAGAAAGAATGACCATAGAAGATGTTTCTAACAAACTTAACATGAGCAAGTTGAAGATACAAAGGTATCTAAAAAAAAGGTCTCCTTAGGCGACACTCTAGTAGCATTAAACCATTCCTCACTGATGCTAACAAGAAGGTTCGGTTGTAGTTTTGTATTGACATGAATGACACAGGCTTGCTTGATGATCCAATGTTTAAGGCATTGTTTGATGTTGTGTTCATTGATGAAACATGGTTTTACCTCTTACAAAAATCTGAAAAATATTATTTTCTACCGGAAGAAGATGATACCCATCGTATTTATAAGCACAAGAATTACATCCCTGGGCTCATGTTCTTGTGTCTTTGTGCTCGAATAATGTTTAGGGACGGAGAGTGTATTTGGATTGGTTGTTTTCCACTCATCACTTATGAACCTATAGTAAGAGGTTGTAAGAGAACCCATCGTGTCCGTGGAGACTTGGTTTGAATCAATTAGACCTAAAGTTGTTTATCTCATCAATGCTTTGGCATCATCCTTCCCGGCAACATCTCACGCTCGTGCTTCTTGTCAAGCATCTTGAGCATGTGTGTATGTAACACGATAGTATCGCCATCCATCACGACATTGTCCAAATCGGAAATGAAAAGCTCGCAGTCGAACTCATCGAGGCCAATGTAAATGATGACACCGAGTCTGTATTCCGCGTGGACGAGACCACAACAAGAGCATGGCCATCTCCGCGGGTGTGCATGATTTCATGCTTGGTGGTCCTCATGGATGAGATAACAATGGGCGCATATAAAAGCTCCTGGTGGCAAGGAATCTAGTACCATCTCCGAGTCCGGCGTGAGCTCCTGCAACTCTGGTATGGAGTCTGGCACCACATCCATCTCCAAGTCCAGCAACTCCAGCCATGACGACCTCCTCCGGCTCCTGTGAGTCTGGCACGATCTCCTTCAACTTCGGCATGAAGTCTGGCAAGGACTCTGGCGCGACGACCTCCTTCGACGCCAAGTGCTCTGGCGTGGTGACCTCCTCCAGCGCGACCTCCTCCGAATTCACATACTGCATGGATGTGCGGTGAGTCGAGCGAGGAGACATGCGAGTGAGGAAGCGAGGAGATGGATGTGGTGTTGAAGATAAGAGCCGAGTGACTGAGAAGACGAGCTTTTAATCAAGCAGCGGCCGTAACGATGCGGCGCTACATTAATTGACATGCACAGAAAACATAGCGGTAGGGGCAAAGGAGTCCAAGTCGACGCAAATAAACTGATCACGACTTGCTTTGTAAAACTCGTTCACACATCCAGAACGACTTGCATTAGTGATACAGAGGGAGTAATTGTTCATGATCTTTTGTTGCTATTTGGTTCTAACAATAAATTGTTCGAGATTCTAATTACATTTGTTCGTATTGTGCAATTGTTTGTTCGTTATGTTTAATTATGCATTCATCAAGAATAATTATTTGTTCATGTCATTCAATGTATTTGTTCGTAGTAACTGAACTCAATTATTCCATATTGAAAAATATTTTTTAGAAAATGTCGTCAAAATCATAATTTAATTTAGATGCATGGTTTAAGGTGTACGAATTTGTTTTAGAGCAAAACTTTCTATGCATGTTGTGTGATGTCATCAAGTTCTTCATATGCAGAGGCTATCTTCCTTTGCATGCGCGGAAACAGTCTAGCAAATGGCAGTGCGCCACGGACAACCCATTGCCACTCTTTTGGACTGTCAGTTGTATTGTGCCGTGTTATTGACTGTTTTTCTTTTCACCGGTGAGACCGCAACTGTGCAACTTGTGTTTTTTTCCCCTTTTTTCTTAGATTTTTGTTATTCCCTTACTTATGTAATACTATTTCATTTCTTTTTTTCTTTTACATTTTTATTTTCATTTTTATTATTTTTGTTCTTTCTTATTTTTATACTATTCTTCTATATTTTAGACTAATTATGCTAAATGTTTTATTTGCTTTTATAAACTAAATTATTCATCTTTTATGAGTAATTTTGTTCATGTGTGGGCCCATGTTCTTTTATAGAGTAATTTGTTTGGAATGCTAAATCATTTGTTCGCTTTTGTGGACTAAATTTTTCGTGTTTGTTATGGATGCTAAATTTTTTGTACGTTTTTGTGGACTAAGTTATTCAGTGATGTAAATTTATTTGTTCGCTATATTCATTTTTTATTTTTGTTTTATATAACTAAATGTTAGTGATGCTTAATATTTTTGTTCGCATTATACTATGATTATTTTAATCATATTTAGTTTTTTTTGTTCGTGGAAAATAATTATCTGTTCGTGGTGTTCAAACATTTGTTTGTAGTAGCCGAAACTAATTATTCCATATTAGAAAATATTTTTTTAGAAAAAATATTATAATATAGTCCTTGTTGTAAAAATATAGTGGTGCGATCGAAATTCAATTTGAATGCCTCAGTTTATGATTTATGACTTTTTTTAATTTCAAATCTGCATGCATGTGGATGACGTCATCAACCTTTATTCTCTTCGGCATGCATGCAACTGATCTTTTTTCATTGTATGATAAAGTTGGGCCTACCATTTGCCAAGATGACGCATGCTTACCTAAACAACTTCTGCCCTCAGATGTTGTCTAGTTAATATTATTGTAATAGGAATTTATGGGTATTGCTAATTAGTCGCCTACACGTGATGTCTTCTTAATATTACTCCAATGGAATAGTAATATACTGAAATACCTTTCTATTCGTATTGCTAATTACCTTCTATTTATCTGTTTGCCAAAACATCTGAACCGACGATATCTTGCTTCCCTTTATTTTTTTGGAAAACGCCCTTAGAAACAGTCGGCAAAAAATAAACACTCAGGCTAAAAAACATTATTTGTTTTGAGCAACTTGGCCCAAAAACCATCCCGTGTCTGAATTTCAATAGACCACCGACGGACCCAACTATTGAAATTCGGCCCACACCGCATTGGCGCACCAAAAGATCGTCGTCAGACGGATCACCGTCAGCCCAACCAATTAAAATTCGGCCCACAACGCTGATAGTCATTGTTGGGCCGCACTTCAGGCGACGGGTGCGGAATCGTCAGCTCAAGTGACGCATAACCGCACTCAAGGGAGGGCGCGAGATGCGGAGGAGAAGATGAGAGATTGACAGGGAGGGGTGGCGAGCATGGGGACTTGGTGGCCGAGGGCGAACGCAAGGACTCTCGGCTAGTTGGAGTTAAATGTTTTTTCAGATTTGAGAAGCTGGGACCTAGGACGCGGTTTCATGGGTGACGACATATATTTATGGAAGGAGACAGTATATATAGCTAATAAAAACCAGTGTACAAGATATTGAACATATATAAAAAATATATAATTAATTAAGCTAACTAGCTAGGAAGGTAGTAATCGACAGCTCTGTATGTGCGATCAAGCCAGTACCAGATGGCGAGGAGAACCGCAAGTATGATGACGAGGGCACTGCCGAATGCAATAAATGCTGCAGTGTGACCATAGAAGATAACAGCCAACTCTACGAGCCATCCAGAACACCGGTGCCGACCATGGCGACGATGACAAGAGCCGCGCATATGGCGACGGGCGCGAGCGACAGGAACAGACTCACGTAGCTCTGTATGACGTGGCACAGCGTCAGGTAGGGCAGCCAGGCCACGGAGACCAACAAGCTCCTTGGGCTCCTGGCTACGTGGTCGTGGTAGCAGCCGTAGGCCACACCCAAAGCGAGGGCGAAGAAGATCAGCTGCAAGAAGATTGCCCATGTCCACAGATATGTACGGGATATGCCATACTTGTTGTTGGCTTCACCCATCGTCATCGCCATGATGCTTGTATTCGCCTGATGCTCTTCGCTTTGATGATCGATCAGGCCGGACATCTACTTAAATATCTGTATTGCGTCCTATTTGGAGTAGGTATATGTATGGATAGAAAAGGAGAGAGAGAGAGAGTATGGTATCATGTCCACATTTCCTTTTCGAAGAACACTAGCAAAGTGCCCGTGCGTTGCTACGGGTTGCAATTTGAATCAATTTTTTTTTCGGGTGAATCAATATTTACTACACAACTGTATAATCAACAAAATAGCATATGTTCATGCCATTTGTACTTACATTATTTGTTATAACTAAATGCCATTTGTACTTACATTATTTGTTATAACTAAATGCCTAATTATCTTACCTGTTTATGAGGTTTATTTGTTGTTAATAATTTTAAGACATAAAGATAATTATTCATCCAATAGTATGCTCTTCTAACGCTACGGTAATTGAAATACAAAATGAACAAACAAAAGGAAAAATATGCGAAAATATCCTCCACATAGCATGGCCAAGGACCCTTTCTTTGCAAAAAAAAAAAAAAAAAACCAACAACAACACTACATGCGCATTTCCTTGATAAACCCTACAGACATCCTAAAATCCTATTCTAAGATACTGGATTTTAATTACTGATGCATATTGCAGCAGGCAGTAGCCTACTGCATCAAACAATAACAAATAATAAAATTGAAAAGCAAGTCCCACACTATCAAATCTACTTGCATAAAAAGAGACATTCCAGTTTCATATAGTTCCTGGCATTGTTAATCGTACAGAAGCATATATCCATGATATCTCTGTTTCTTTTCTCAAAAAGCAAATGCGTTTCCAAAAAAATTGCACAGGGAATCTCTTCTCAATGGTCATTTGTTGCAGGCTCGCCAAAATTGTGCAGGCCAACGACATCCAGTCCAGTTTCTATCTACTTAAATTAAGTATTGTGCTTACGTTTCTAGCACTCCAGCAAGATTAACTAACATGGGAGAAATGGTCTCATGGCGACAATTGCAACCTCAAGAGGAAGAACAGATCAGGAGAGCACTGAGATCGGATGGCAGCAACATCTATTCATGAGTAGATTATTCAGAATGTGGAGATGCCATGCTGTCTGAAATCAAAGCTTTCTGTCGTACTCTCTTACATTGCTGCAAATTAAAAGAAAAAGATAGGCCTAAACCATAACTATCTTTAGTTTCAACTTTTACTTAGGCAAATATAAAAACCTTGAAAATTCAATTCTACACAAGGCCATACATCAAGAGCTTTCACAGTACGTAGACTGTGTGTCCTCTTGTGCTCGTGTAACTTTTTCTTAGGCATATACATCTCAAAATCTACTATAGAGTAATAGTAAAACCAATATAGCATAAAACAGAGTAACAGACCATAGCATTTGTATGGTAGCTAGCCTAACCCAAGGCCAATAACAACAAAAAATCCATCAACATCCAAATTGCCAAGAATAAAACTGCATGACAGCAACACAAGATGTGTTCCCCAAAAAAAACACAAGATGTGAGGCACAATCATCTCAGGTAGCAGTAGAAAAAGGCTGCTTCATATGAATAATTGGATTAAAATGCATCTCCAAGCTAATTTTCACTGAAATAAAGAATAGAAGTACGCACATATTGAGTGTCTATTTTTTTCAAACATTCAAAAACATTCACAATGAAAACACTGAGCTTGTCTATCAATATCTAAAACTCATTTATGATGTCAGCACAATCCAATCTTAGCTCACATTGAGAGGAATGGAACCAAATCAATTTGAAGGCACCCCATACACATCATGGCCCCATCGCAGCATAAAAAAATGGAACCTAAAAAAATTATGCAGTCTATTAATAGCAAAATAGAAAATGGACAATAAATGGGCCACTTGAACAAGAGCATACATCTCATAGACAATTCGGTCCTGGTTTTACTTACCAAGAATGCTTTTGTTACAGCCTACTGGGAGCAGTAAAATAACACCACCAAGGTTTAGCCTACCACACCAAGAAATTACTTAATGTAGTGGCGAGAACAACATAGGAAGGCCATTGTAGCTCGGTGGAAAAGACATACCGACATCCTTATATCATGTGATTGCGAGGCATTGGCTTGCACAAGAGGAAGCAAGGTGCTTTGGACCTTGACGCTTGTGGTGTGTGTGTGGCAGCAGCCGCTGCTACTCCTCTGCGCACACCTAGCCGCACGTTCGTGCCGCTGCAGCTAGGATTGAGGAGTAATGACATTGGATGGCTACTCTGAAATTGGGAATTGATAGGGTGGAATCGATCGATTCGATATTGGCTTCACATTTGGGCAATTTTGGTTGTTTCTTGGCTAGGCATCTCCCTCCTGGACGCTTGTTCTCTGTCTCGCCTGAGACCTGATGCCAGCGATAGGTGTGGTCAGGTGTAGCCTGCAACAAAGCGTCCAATCACGTCGCCTGGAGTCGAGCAGCATGCCTGGGGCTACACCACCACAGCTCGCTCGTCCTCTTCTGTGGCGAGCTAGCAGCTGAGCTCCGGGGAACCCAACCGCCACCGTCTCATGAGACGCTGGGTTGATCGCGCGTACCGTGCTGCTCATGATCACCTGCCTCGCTAGCTAATAGCTAGCTAGTAGTCATCTAATTAATGTTACTTAAAATATTTTGTATAATTAATGTTGGCATGCTGATTAATTTCTATCAATGCAGCCGGAAACTTTGTGTATGCAAAGTTATACTTATATATATATATATATATATATATATATATATATATATATATATATATATATATATATATATATATAACTATACTAATCTCCACCCTGGGTACCAAATATTATTCCCTACCCGAGCCAACCTCCCGCGCCCGTCGTCCCGCTGGCTTGCCGGTTTCTCCCGGTTTGGTTTTTTTTCTTCGGGTGCACGGCTCATGGAAACGGCTTCACAACACGGACGGAGATGGTGGGTCGACCGGCAGTTTTATGGCCGTGGCTTGCTCTATCCACCGTGCTCCTCCGTTCAACATCGACGGCGCCGCCGCCAAATCCCCGCTCCTCCATCGGTGGCTGTCTCCTTTCTGCCGCCCGCCCTCTCGATTCCGCGACGAGGGGGCCGGAGCATCCGCCGCCCCCTCGATTACGCGAGCTCGAGCGGCAGATCCAGCACCGGCTTTGCATCTAGCATCACAGGAGGAGCGCCGTCAGGCGCAGGCTCTTGGATTCAGTGTCGAGCTCGCATTTGCCGCTGGCTCCATCGGCGACCTGGACGGCCCGGACCCCGGCCCGATTCACGACGGACACTGGCTGGAGATGGGAGCTCGAATGCCGCGTCCCTTCGTCGTCCGAGCTCAAGTGTCTCCGGCCGATTCGAGTCTGTCTGCCACCGATCCGAGCCAGTCATAGCCGATTCGTCGTCCTCCACATGCGGTCCTCTTACCGCCCAGAGCGCCGCTGTCGCTGCATCAGGTACCCCCCCGCTCAATCCCATCTCCGCCCAAGTTCGCCTCCGGGGACTCGACCGCCAAATCCCGTCAGAGGTTCAGCTAGTGTTTTATTTTGTTTTCTGAATCAATTACAGATGTGCAATGCGCTAATCGTTAAAATTTGTGGATGCACCTGATCTTTTGTTCTGACGAATAAATTTTGTTACGATTTTGGTCGATTTTCCTTGTGGTGGCGATGATTTGGTGTTCGAATTGGGTGCTAGGTTGTTGCAGTCGGTAGCTGTGTCATTCTCTCCCTGTTTTCTTGATTTTGTCATTCTTCAGTTTTCTCTCCCGTGTTCATGTCAATGTGTTTCACGCCTAACACTACCGATTCGCAGGACAGATTCTGTCCAGTGACTGTTTCACACGATGGCTATCAACCTGAGCTGGATGGTGTTAGAGTAGCCTCCGATTCAGTCGCCAATCATGTGCCTTGGACCCTCTGGATCGGCGATGATGGCCACCAGGGATCCAATCTCCTTCGCTGCAGATTTCTTCTGATAAGTCTTCACCTACTCTGGTGAGTGACGTGCCCCTCTTTTCTCTCCTCAATATGATCCCGCCTGCTGTTCCCTGATTCATGTTGGTGGCGATGGGCCAATGATATGTGGCGGCCGCTAGTGTTTTCAGTCAATTAGCATTCAATCTCCCCTGCTGTCACTTGATTCTGTGCACTGGCTATGATTTGTGATTGGATCCCGGTTGCTAAATCATGTAGTAGGCATACCTTGTGGTTTTCTTATCCTATTTGCGGACCCAATTTTTAGAGACGGGTGCAGAAACAACCAGTTCAGCTTTGTTCTAATTTGGTGATGTGAGTAGTTTGAAGTACCTTTTGCATGCCATAATTCTACTAGCCAGTATTAATTTCCCTGTTTGTGGAGACCGGAGACCCTTTCCGTGAGAGCATCTTCAGCTGTAAGGTCCTTTCCGGAGTATCAAAATGTAAGGTCCATTCTTCTTCAATGTGCTTCTGATATTTACTATTTTTTTAGTAAATGTGTCTTGATAACCGCTTGATCATATTAGGCATATCAACATGTCCTTCCGATTTGAGTGCATTAATAGCTATACTATTTAAACAAATTATTTTCTTTGTGAGCTATATCCAGGTTTCACATTTGCTTTTTTCCTTCAAAATACCAGAGTTTTTGTCGATTTCCCTTAGGTGCCAAAGATTTGTGGAGGATGTAATCCTTAGGTTGTAGATTGTTGCAATCTGTAGCCGTGTGATCCTTTCCCTTCCCCTGTTTCCTAGTTTTAATCTCTTAAGTTTTCCCTTCCCTGCACTTTGTCACTGTGTATTGCACCTGCAAAATTTCATACTGATTGGTGTCTATCTGCAAGGATCCGGGGATCGATCCTGCTGCCGACAGACGTCACTGCGATGAGCGAGAAGCAGCGAGCGCCCCAAACCTCTACCGGCTCCCATCTTATTACAGCGTGTAGAAAACCTTCTGTCAAGCTGCTGAGCGCCAGGACCATCCTTTCAGCCACGGTTCATTTTGTTCTAGATCTTGCATGAGTTGTGTTCTGTGAACTGCTGTCCTGTGCGAATTATTTGTTTTGATTAAATACTAATTAAATATGCAGTAAAGGGCGGATTAGATTGTCGATCTCATTGCTTTGCTAATTGAACTAGCCTTTTGGTTACTTTTCTGAAATCCTGCCATCACTATCTCTCTTCTTAGTTTACGTATATTGAACTTCAGGCTTAGGTACTATTTTTCTGCCAGATTTGTGCGACTAATGACAATGCTAGATTAGCTATATGTTTCGATATTAATGATCTTGTCGATAATTGATCTAAAAGCTTCTTCTTTCAATTATATGGAGGTGCAATAATTACCTTACCATGGCCATTCCAGTTTATTTAAATAATGTGTCCTTTACTTCCTGATTTTAGGTTATTACTCTTCAGCTGACTGAAAGAAAAGAAGATTAAAACTGATATTATGGATGAATTAAAATTACATTAGTTAAGAAGATGGTGTTCTAACCTGGGCCTAAGTTTTGTTTTCTAGATGGATATACTTTCTCCTATTTTCTAGCTAATGTGTACAATTTCCTACCTTGACAAGATCCTTACCTTTTCTATGGTTCAACTTCATGAGTTTTAACAGTTGCCTTGGTGAGATCTCTATAGTTCAGTTCACAAAATCATGCAAATTGTCTTAAGACTCCAAATTAGACTCTTCAATTCAGATGTAATTGTGGAAAGTGCTATAGCTATTTTACGGAAAACTGAGCAAAACTGCTCTACTCGATATCCTACTGTTGTTTCATTGGTGCAATTAGCTGAAGCACACCGATACAAGTTTCTGAACTTCAGATTTTTCATGTTCATTGGTTTCTAACATTCGTTTCAGTGTCAGTTCATTTCCAGAGTATCGCGCCCCTCGCCCTTGCCAATCTGCTCCTGGTCTTCGACTACCCTCAATAATCACTTATCAGGTTGACATTCATAGTGGATAGCATCTGTTTATCTTTTATTCTTCAGACATTAGATCACTTATCTGTGCGAACTTTATATTCTAAAGTCCGTTTTCAGCATATGGACCTTTGAATTTGAATCTCTTGTCTGTTAATTTTTTTGTGCAGGCCTCCCCACAAATTTCTCTTAGTACAAGAGCTTTGAATCGATAACAAGTTGGATCCATGTGGAGCTCACAGCTGGCCTGTCCCAGGATGAGCTACTCTAGCCTGTGAAGATTTTTGTTTAGTTTCTGAGTGTAAACATTTGACGTTTTGTACCAAAATCTTTCAATAATGTAAAGATTTGCAATACTTTTGTTTGAAATAAACAAATTTGCAGTACCTACACTCACGTTCTGTATGTCCAAACCATAACGATTTTGCATATATTTTTTTAACTCGGTTGTGATGTATTTGGAAAAAAAAGCATGTCGCATGCTATTGATGCCACTATTTACAACTGGATAACAAGATGCCTTGATTGAGTGCCTGTTTATTTCCTACAACTTTGCAAAAGGTTTCCAACAACTTTGCAAAAAGTTTTCACCTGAGAACTGTGTCAGTTCATTTCTTCTCACGTAGCCCAATGCAAAAGGTTTTCACTACTTTTCATCACTTTTTACCCATTTAAACACGCCCTGAATTGATTTTGCAGAATGGAAATGAATTGATGGAGCACTCCAATATAAGTGCATAGTTCCAAATTTTTGTGTCACCGATTCATGTGGCTCTCTTTAGTTAAAGTACAAATATTCTCGCTGTTACATTCTCGACGATGTTATTCTTTGACCGAATATGAAAACCAGTTAAGAACCTGGGTTACACGCAAATAAACCGCCGCGGCAGCCATTGGCGCTTGCGTAAATAAAAAATATATAAAGATTTCAGCAACGGACGGACGGAAAATATCAGCAGCGGACCGGGCGTTCGGGGCAACGGTTCAAGGAAAAAAACGGAAACGGAACGTGGAGTTCGTGCGGCAGCGTCTCCCTCGTGAAAAAATCACTGCGCCATAAGCCAGCGCCAAACCTGGTGCGGGGAGGAGCGTGTCCGGAAAAAACCGTCGGGGTTAGGTGCGGGACTGCGGGCGCGGGGAAGGGGGCTGGTGTTGATGGGCTCGGGTACTGAATAAGCTAATTGGTACCCTGGGTACCAAATAGCGGAGGCCTATATATATATATATATATATATGAGTTAAATGCATGATTAGTACATGAACTTGGCAAGTGGGTGCATTTAGGTGCATTATCTCTCAAATTGCTCATTTGGATACAATAACTTGGCTGGTGGGTGTGTTTAGATACATAATCTCTCTAATTGTTCATTTGGGTACAATAACTTGGCAGGTAGGTGCATTTAGGTACATCATCTTCTTTTCTAGATTTTAAATCCCTAGAAGTCACAAAAATTCCTAAATTGTTTTTCTTCATATAATGAAACAACTGTCAAAATTAACACTTGTGCACTCCACAACCGATGGCACGCTTACGAAAAGCTGCCTGATTTATGCCATCTTCGAGGAGCTGAGCATATCCATGGACAAGCAAGACATATCCATAGATTTCATGCTCCGTGAGAAGCTCTACATGCTCTACTTACAATATTTTTTCAGTATCACATAACCTCACACATATTGTGTGCTAGATCCGCTGCTAGCATGTCAAAAGTTTGTCAGGTTTTCACGTTCATGAGCAAGCACACACCAAGTTGCAAGATTAGTACACTGAAATAAAAAATTGGAGAAATGATGTACCTATTTACACTGGCCTGTCAAGTTATTGTATCTAAATAAGTATTTGGAGAGATGATGTACCTATTTACACTCACGTGACAAGTTATTGTATTCAAATGAGCAATTAGAGAGATGGTGTATCTAAATGCACCTCTCAGCCAAGTTTGTGTACTAATTATGCATTTAACTCTCTCTCTCTATATATATATATACACGGAATGCTTTTGTTCTTGTTGGTCTCAAAAGTTCACATTGGATTTCGATGTTCCATCTGACCATTCATTCGCATGTAAATAAGAGAAAGGATGATCTCGTGCTAGCATAGGTAAAGACAAGAATCTCTCTTGCGGCCACATCGAATTAATTTCGTAGCTTGTTGATTGGATCGTGCGTTCTTTCTCAACTACTATGATTTGTATTGACATTGTTTACCTTTGTAAAGCTCGCACCATTGCCTCTGCTTTGACTAAGCCGAAACATTGTTGACCTTGTTTTGTTTTGCATTTTTTTCCCATCAAAGTAGGAAAAACTAGGAGCAAGATGCATTGACGGTAAAGTAGAACAAACAATGGTGTAATTAAAGTTGAAAAAGGAAATGGTGTAAGCTCTTTTTTTTTAAAAAAAAAGGAACAATAATTAAGCAGTTAATAATTGATGTCAAGTGTGAGAGCTACACGTACAGGAGAAGGAATACCCTATCTCTTCCAAGAGTAGACTTAATTAGTGGCCAATGGTTCTTAGATGATTGCTTCATCTTTTTAGAAAACAAAAACAATAGTTTTTATTCCGGGCCTCTGCATGAGTTGTACCCAACCATGCATTATTACAAATTCTAATCTCCATCTGATAATTATTATAAGAGTAAATTTCATTGGTGGTCCATTAACTTTTACTCCGTCTTATCTAGGTCCGTTAACTAAAAAATCAGTCGTCTGGGTCCAAGATCTATTAAAGTGGCATGGTGGAAGTCCAAACCTGTCCACGGTAGCAGTTTTTGCCTACGTGGCGGCGCCACCTGTCCACTCATGTACATGCACGCATACTCACCCCCATATGAATGCACAAATTCATACCCTTATACGATCACCTTCAAAGAGGAATTAGCGAGCATGTCGAGACATGAGGATATGTGCTCAATGTCCGGATGGATAAACCCTCAATTGATCGTGGCCCGCAAGAAAATCATCTTTCTAATCGTGATCCATACAGAACTCCCCAATCGTATACTCATATTGGGCCCAACAGATTTGAGCAATTTGCATTGCCATGAGCTATAGGGCCAAACCAGTCTGACCGCTTCTAGAAATTGGTAAGAGCAACTTCAACCGTCTAACTAAAAATGAATGGCCAAAATTTTGATTCAATTGTTGAGCAACTCCAAGAGACTCTCTAAATTCTTTTTAGTTGCTAGTTTTAAAGATTTTGATTAAAAAGATACTTTCCAACAGCCTCTCTATTTGGTTATTCAAACATAATCACTCTCTATTCCGGATTTTTCGCTAGCAAAATATAGAAAAGAGAATAGCTCTTTAGAGTGCATGCAAGATATACAAAGGCTGTCGGAAAACAGGAAGATATAGAAAACGATTATTATACAAATGACTATCTAAATAATGATTTAGAGAGCGAGTTTAAGAGCATCTCCAAGAGCTCTTGTATCCTGTTAGCTAAATTTGGAGATTAAACCTTCTTTGCAAAATAGAAAACCACGTAATTGTATGGGGTAATCCAAGAGACTAGGTAAAACATGATGGCTAGCTATATTTAAAACCGGTCCACGTCGGCTCTCGATGAATATTTTTCCTGATCGCATTATTCCTTCGGCCGCCGCCACCGTCGCTAGCGACGCCGCTAGGACGAGGACACTGGGACGCCCTGCAGGCATCAACGCTGCATCAAGGCCGGCTAAGGCCAGTCTCAATGGGAGTTTCATGGAGGGTTTCATGGTATTAATTACTGTGACACGTCAGCAAAAATGCTGATTTTGCAGAGTCATTTATGAGGAGAGTTTCATCATATGTGAGAGGGATTTCATCACCATGAAACTCTCTTGGCACAGTTACCTTGTTTTGATTCTAGTAGGTAACTGTGCAATGAAACTCAAATATAAACAAATCGATTTGAGGTACGCCCTGCATCAACGCCCATTGTTTGATTTTACCCGCAAAGAAAAAAGTGTCCCTTGTTTGATTTGATCAGCCGTGTGTTGAAAATCGAATTGATCAGCCGTAGGAGGATGAGGCGTGGGCACGGGAAGGGGGGATTCACGAGCACGGGCACGGGAACGGCGGGAAGAAGAGGCGCGAGAGGAGGATAGCGAGCGGTCGGCGGCTCGGCGCTCGCAAGAAAAGACGAGCGAGGAGAGCAGGATATCTCTATATAAATACCGATAGGCTGCCTAAATATACAGAGCGAATAAGGTGGGATGAAAAGCTATTAAATTTGAAGAGTCATATATATAGTCTGTTGGAAACATTTTTTGTTTAATAATAACTAAATTTAACTTTACAGAATGATTTGCCTCGTCTTTTAGAGATGCTCAGACTAGTTTGCCCATGCAGAACGACATTGTGCCAATTTCAGCTGGGCATATTTCTCATTAAAAGTGTGTGACTGTGAGGGTAGTCATGGTGGCCCCCTGATATTTTTTTCTATTTTGTTTATAAATAAATTCCTACTCTGACTATCCTTTCCGGCAAGGATTAGCACCGATAAATTCCTATCCTTTCCGGGAAGGATTAGCACCGATTTTTGGATACGAATTTATTCGTGCTGGTGTCATCTCCCGCCGGCACACAAAAAAATTATAAGTAACAAATAATCACGAATAACCATCTCCATTTGCCTTGGCTTCATGGTGCAAAATTAGGAAAAGTCCATTTTACTCCCCTCACCTATTCACTTTGTCCGCTTAACACCCCATACAAAATTTAGACTCATTTTACTCCCCCGAGCTATTTCAATTAGTCCAATCTACCCCATAATTAAATTTCTCTTTTTTATATTTTCATGTAAAAGTTAAGTTTTAATCCCAAATTTTATTAATGACTTATAACATGATGATCTACGTTAGAAAATAAATTAGAAAATTTTCATGATTAATTTTCATGCATTTTTGTGTATTTAAGATCAATTTCGAATTAAATATCCTAAAATATGAAAATAACCATGAAAAATTTTTAGAATAATTTTGAACATAAGGCATTGTGTTATGTACCTGCTCGCAAAATTTAAACTTAAAATTCAAATCATACATAGAGAAACAAAAACGCAAAAACACATTAGGGGGTAGATTGGACAATCAAAATAGTTTGGAGGGAGTAAATTGAGCCTAAATTTTGCTTAGGGGTTAAGTGGACAAAGTGAATAGGTAAGGGAGACAAAATGGACTTTTTCCAAAAAAAAATTATGCCATTCAAAAAGGTGGGAAATTACAACGCTGTCATGATGAAGAACTAACATACTCTTAAAAATTAAGGTAATATAGGGTAGCTCTTTTGCATCTTCAACTAGCTAAATCTAAGTAACAGATAAATCATGCATGCCAGAGCCAATTTGTCGACAATCGTGTCTTTACTGAATTGCATCGAGCAAGTGCAATTATCCTTATGAAAGGTGACGGAGGGGACGGCATACCCACGCGGCCACGACAGCGTAAAAAAAACATTACCGTCCGATTTGTAGATCGCGATTCTCGTTTTCGCGTGTTGTTTCTCGTTTTACTTTAGTTGTTGGCCCACCAATCAGACTCTTGTAAGTTGACAAGCGATCCTTCTGCGGTAAAAAAAAGGTGACGTCAAGTGGTCGGGTGGTAAAATATCTGGGCTCGAGAGCCTTCTCGTGTTCTCCGGCCGCCTCTTCCTCCCTCTCATTTTTCTTCCCCAACGGCAGATGCGATGGAGGGCAGACATGGCGCGAGGTCGACGCGGCGTCGCCGGGTGAGCTGCGCACTGGGTGCGGCGTCGTCGTCCCTCCGCCTCCAGCCGCCTCGCCTTCCCCTTCCTCCATTATTGCCGCCCGCGCCTTCATCCTCCCGCTGCCCCTGCCCCTTCGCACTGCGGCGGCGAGCGGGCAATTGCTGGGTGGGCAAATAGTGGTGACCCTAAGGGATATGCAGCCGCTGCACCGTGCCCTACCAGCCTCGCGGACGGGCGCTGCCAGCCACGCCCCGACCGTCCGCGTCATGTCGCACCACTGTGGGTGACTGGCCATCGCAGCAGTCGTGTCCTCCGTTCTGCGCCGAGCCGGTCACGTGCTCGGCCTGTCTCCGATGTCATACGCCACCGGGATGGGTGCCTGCCATAGCCGAGGGGCCGGTCGCCGGAGGACCCGCCCCGGGGCTTCGACGTCCCAGCCACGCGCCGGATCTGAGGGCACGCGCTCCGGCATCGTGCTGTCGGAGCTAAGGGGCTGTTGCGGTGACAAGGAGTCAGCGCTGAGTGGCTGTTGCGGCCGCAAGAAGGATTCGACGCTGAGGGACTGTCATCGCGGATGGACGAGCAGCGCCACAGTCTGGCATTGGCAAGCCACGTTGGGCCGAACGGAAATCCAGGCGACGGAGGAGCTCCTGCAAGGCGCCGTCGGCGCGCCCGCCTCCTCCATGGCGGTCTACCTTCTCAGGCCGCGCGTGGCCAAGTTCGGTCCTTTACGGCTCGCCCATGGCAAAACTCCGGCAGGACCTCCTTCCCCACGGTTTCAGCGGCTCTGCGGCAGGCCGACATCTGCCATTCCGCCTCAGCTACAGGCCTCTTCGCCCGTCCCTGCATTGGCCGGTGGTGTAAGTATGGCGGCCTGCCTCCTTCTCCACGTCTTAGGTGAGATCTCCGTGACGCCATTTTTTTTTAATCATTCTCACATATTCCCTCCCTCCACCCCTCTACTATTGACCGTGGCAAGGCATACCCATTTGCTCAGGATTGGAGCAGCAGCAGCCAGGGAGACCGCCTCCACAGACCATAGCCATCCCACAGCACTGCAATCCTGTACTGGATAGGAAGCGAGATATGAGGAAAATGTACTCCCTCCGTCCCAAAATAAATGCAATTCTAGGATTGAGCACGTAGACCAATGCTAGGTGTAAAATTACCAAATTACCCCTTGTCTTTTGTAAGAAATATCTGGACATTGGTTTGTCTTGTATACGAGAAGCTTCCGGAGACTATTGTCTTTTTGTGGTTAGTAGGTCAAAGTTGCATTCTTTGTGGGACAAATTTCAAATCCTAGAATTGCATTTATTTTGGGACGGAGGGAGTAAGGTTGAAGCCTACAATTTTTTTTTTCTTGAACTCACCTGCCATATTGCACCACGCATAGAAGGCTTCTAATCTACGTATTTCCTTGATGAACCTCTCCAATTCCTCTGTTTTGTTTTCAGCTGAGTATGGCATCTCTTATTTCATCTTATTGTGAATTATATTAGTTGCATATCAGACGTTCGATGGAATGCCCATGTGAAATGTGTGCTGGGCTTGTTATTGTTTTCTAATCTGCATTTTATCTGCAAAAGTATCTGGAGGCCACTCCAGGAAATCTACCTAATCTCCAATTTCGTTTGCAAATCAAAACTTGAATTTCCTGAAAATTATTTACTTGCTTCAATAATCAGCCTCTACTAGCGCCTGCACATGATATTTGGGAGGCACCTTCTGATGCTTATTTTCAGGGACCAAAAGCTTGGAAGAATCTTCCTCCTCGTATTACATTTTCATGTGACAAAAGGCAAGTTTGATTGATTTTTAGCATTCAATGTTCTACTTCCATCTAATATGCCATGCTTATGGTGAGATTATTTTTCCCCTAATGGAATGAATTGTGCCTTGATTATGATGCTTTTTCATGATTTGTCTGTGTTTAGAATCTATTTATTCTTTTTTTTGGGAACAAGAATCTATTTATTCTTCAATCTCCTTTTTCACCATGCAGATAGGTGATATGTAAAATCAATATGGGTAGGGGTTAGCAATGGTAAACTGGTAGTGGCTGACAGGGCCAGAATGGGAAATCAACATGTGCAAAGGTAAGTAGGTAACTAGCAAAAAATGGTAGGTAGTACTTAAACCATCGGGTTATAATGTCCAGTTTCAGTGCCTGCCATTGATTGAGTATATGCACATGTTTAGATTACTATTTATATACCTTTAGGTGATGCATGTGCATACGTAGAAAATCTTTCAGGCAATTGGTTCAGAAGAACCATGCAAAACTCACAAAAAATGGTGTGTTCTTTTTAAACAAAGTATTTGTGATTGTTCTTTTCATTGCAGATACATGATTGTGGCAAAGGCAAAGGAAGGTTTGGTGATAAGCTCCTTCAGTTTGTGCAAGAGTGATACCGGCTGGTCAGTATCCTTATGTATATCAAGCCTCATTATGCTAACAGCACAGGTAATTATAATTGCCTATTTTAATTCACGTATCAGCTTTGATTTTAATTTGTGTGCCTATGTTTGTTTCCTATTGTCCTTACCCAGTAGCAGGGAAAGTTTATTTTGTGGTACTAATTTTCATAGGGCTCAGTCAGAATCGATAGATTCACATATTGCCTAATCTTTGCAAATGGTCAAAATAGTGATGGTACTATTTAACCATTTGAATGAAAAATGAATTTATGGAAGCAAAAAAAACTAATCCCTCTACAGAATAATATAACTAGAAGGTAGTCGCCGCTGATTATCTTTATTTTTCCAGGACAAGCTCCTATAACTAATTCAACTCAATGTATTTTTAAACGCCTTTGAATACTTTCTTAACTACAGAATATATTACTGCTTGATAGTGTGACAATCTAGGTGCTTAGTCAACTTAATTACCTGCTAAACAACTTGTCTTAGGTTAATTAAGTGTACCTTGGCCCCATCTAGATTTTCACTTAAGAAAAGTCCACCCAAAACCCTTTGTATCTCGGTGAACTTTGGACCTTTTCTGGCTGGCATGGTTTGAATTCAAAATTTCACTTAAGAACCTGAAAATCGACCAATACAAAAGTTGTTCAGTTTTTCATGGGACACATTTTTGTCAATTGGCTCATTTCAAGATTTTGAGTAGAAGGCACCTTAAATCTCAGTCAAAGTCAGTCGAATCCCAAAAGTTCATGGCTGGCTGACACAAAAGTTCATCGATTTTCATCTCGATTTATCTAGCTGATCCACTCACTTTTCCCTTGGTCACCCTTTGCAAAAGTTGTAGCTGGTAAACTGGGACACAACTTTGCTTTTTGGAGATTTTGAACTTCAGTTCAAAATTTCAGAGAAAATTGTGTTTGAACGGACGCCCGGCATGTGTTCGATGAAATGTCGGCGCTCTCCAGCGCCGCGCGTTCCAGCCGACCGCGCCTGCCACCGCGCGGCGCGGCCCGCCTGGCCTGGCTGTCGAGGCCGCAGGCCTTCAATGCGGTGGAAGCCTGCCGTGCCGACCGGCCGCGCCTGCCCCCGCCTGCTCCCGACCGCGCGCGGCCTACCATGGCCGCCGCCGCCTGCCAGCGCCTCCCCTCGCCTGCGCGCCAGCCCCTGCCCCGACAGGACCCCAGCCGGGCCCGCGCTGCTTGCCACCTCAGCCACAAGGCCGCCCGACCGGCCGCGGACAGCGCCGCCTGCGCACACCGCGCCGCGACCGGCTCCCGACCGGCGCCGCCGCCGCAGCGCACGCCTGGCCGCCGCGCCGTCCGGGCCTCCGCGTGGAGCTCCACCCCTCCCAACCCGCTGCCCGAGCCTCCCCTCGGCCGCCTATAAAAGGCGCCGCACCCCTCCTCTCGCGCGCGCGCACCCCAACCTCCGCCGGCGCCATTGTTGCCGCCGCCGGCGAACTCCACCTCCCGGCCGTCGCCACACCTCGCTAAAGCCTCGAGCACGCTCCCCCAGCTCCACTGCAGCTCTCCAAGCTCCACATTGCCCCGGCCCCGCCTCAACCACGCCGGAGACCGAGCCGAAGCAGAGCGCCGCCGCACTGCTCCGCCGCCGGCCGCCGTCCGTCCACCTCCGGTCCCACTTCCTTCACGAGATCTCCCCTAGGTGAGCCGGTGAGCAACCCTAGCATGATCTCCCTCGGCTCTGTGGCCCCACCTCGCCGGATTTCGGCCAACCCGCCGCCGGCCATGGTCCAAGGACCACATTGCGAACCTTCAGTTCTTTCCAGGGTCCTATCTGCAAAGTTCTAGGGGCTAAACTGTAAAAAAGAAACTTCAGATCTAGAATTCAAAAGCTGAAACTTCTAAAATCGGTTAAAAAACGTAGAAAAATCAGAAAAATGCAAACCCAATTTTCTTGTACTCCTGGTGCTATGCTCTACCTTTTCTAGAAAGCTTGTATAGATGTTTTCTGTGTAGTTTTCAAATTATATTCAAATCTGTTCAAACATAAATTTGTGCGCAGTTTGAAATCTACTGCTTTGTTTGTACTAATTTTTGGATATGTTGTAGTTGATGAAATTTTTAGGCTCCTGTAAAAAGTTGGCACAAAGTTACACACTAGATTTTGAGTTATTAATTGTTTATGCAGACTGTGCATGTTTAGTTCAACAATTTTAATAATTAATCTGTGCACCTTCTGAGCTCAATCTTTTTTCAGCAGCTCTGTGGTAAGTTAAGGCATGTCCGGTAAATAGTAGAGCTTAGTTTGAGCTGGCTAACTTGCACTTTTAGTTCATACCAGTTTAATTCTAGCAAATTCAAACAGCAAGATCCTTTGATCTTTTGAAGCTATCCTTTGGCATGTGAGCTTGTTTAGACTAGTATAGGCTCTGGTAGAAATCTAAGGACAAATTACTGTTAGTGTGATTTATTAGGATTTATTCTTGATGATAGTGTGATAAGATTGTGTGATTTTTCCTAGATGCTGTATAAATCTTTTTAATCTAAATTTTGGTCAGTAAATCTAGCAACACACCAAGAACACACTGTAATTTTCTCACATTTAATTGAAGTTCCAAACTGCCAGGATAAATTATGGAAGTTTCATTGCTTAAAAAGGAGGAAATAAGATTAAGTCACTTCTATAAATTATTAAATAAACTAAACCCCTCACACACACACCCTTGCTGTTTTGTGGTGAAATCAAAGTTAAATAATAATAGATGTGTACACAATCACCCTAAACACACCCAAGTACTTTAGTGAGTAATTGCAAACTAAGTTAAAGAAAGGGAAGGTCAGACAAAAATGATCTAATTGTGTGTGTCGCTCAATACACCCGGGTTATCATTTTGCAATTATGGTGACTCGATATAAGATCATGTTCTTACTTGCATGAGCATTCGTGTAGAGCAAGTCCTCCCTGACGGCGACTACGAACTTGTCCCCGTTGGAGGAGAAGGCCAAGCGGAAGGTGAAGTGAACGCCGTCCAGGTCGAGCAAGACCCGAACCCCGCTGCAGAGGAGCCCCAAGCTAACAACGTGCCTGAAGGCAAGCCCCGGAGCATATCCCATGTTTCGAATCTTGCAACTATGTTTTGTACTCTATGTTTGTGCATTACGTTTCAGGCATTGATTGAAACCTTAGTTGCATGATCCTAGGAACCTATGCTTTGCAATACTAGTATGTAGGTCGATAGTTGCTATGCTTTAAGGACACGGTAAAAGTCGAGTGATTCCCTGTCACTCGCGAGATATAGGAATCAACTGCTTTACTTATGTTGGAATCATAAGGATGACGGACGGGGATTTTTGTCATGTAGATGCCCCGTCTGTGTAAGCTAAAATTTGTTAAGGCCGAATGGTGCGGTACCGACGGTTAAGTGTTTGAAAGCACTAAGCACTTGTTTGGGCATGGGACCGGTAAGTTTAGTACCTGTTCGGAAGGGGGCGTGGCCTTCTCTCACTTTCCTTGGGATTTATCCCCCTGTCGCTGACACGTGGCTCAAGACCGAGGCCGGCCGGCTACGGCCGCGAAGTATGACCGACTAAGGCTTGTGTCCAAGGGGAGTGGGCTCGGATTAACAAACCCGGAAGACATGGGAACGGCCTGGTTAGTGTCGACCCTCGGGGTTGATGCTTTTCCGTGTGTTTAGTTTCCACCTTGCAAGGTTAAAATCGGTTCGAACTGTCTGTTTCTCGCAGCTAATGAGGCTACTTAACCCTGCTGCCGTATTGAGTAAGAAGTGAAACGTGACGATGGAAAGAGACCTGATGCTTGCTTAATTGCTTGCTCCACTGGCTTGGTTAGTACAGGTTGCTTACCTAGAATGGTTAACTCTAACTAGAACTTGATGCTAAAATATTGAAAGTAAGGATCCACTCTTAGCCGCTCTTTGGCAAAACAAACCTACCAGCCAAAAGCCTTGCATGTCTAGAAGTTGGTGATGTAGCTGTCACCCGACGGTTAAGTCTTGCTGAGTATTAGTATACTCAGCCTTGCTTGTTGAATTGTTTTTCAGGTAGTGCCCTTGAGGAGATGGTTGCAGGTCTTACCTGGCCAACCACCCTTCCTCCTGGTTGGACTGTTGTTTGGGACGAGGATGCTTCCGAGTGATGTCACGACGGCTTCACGTGACGTCGTCCCCTTCGAATAAATAGTTTATTTCCGCTGCTTTTCAAAACTCTGAGATAATGGTTACTTTATGCATTAAACTCGGTTTGTAATACATTACCTCAAGTGGGACCTATGTAATACTTGTGGATTGTTGTAATCTCTGAGATCCACCTTCGAGTGGGTATTTGCATGACTCGTTTCGATCGAGGTAACTGTCCGTGGTTGCATCGGGCTGGACCCGATAGACTGACACCTTAATCTGATTTAATTGCGTGATGACCAATGGAAGGTTAGCGCACTTAAGCTGGATTAATTTGGGCGGTTCTGCCACGGATAGTATATCCCTTTTTTTGACAATTTTCTATATGAATTAGCTTTGCTACTTGAACAATTCTTTCCTTTAGGAGACAAGGTAATGGATTTTGATGCGCCTATCACAGGTATTCAAATGATTGTGTGTATGGTTAAATAACTATGCACGTAGAGTTACATTAACAAACAATTCTTATTGAATCATCTAGAATTGAAGTTTGATTGACTTATTTGGCTTAAAATGGTTCACCTTTATCAGATCATGCCTCGGGCATCTCGTCAGAACTGAATGAAACAAAGATTGACAGTATATTTTTGTGTGCTCTGTATATAAAAGTACATGCTTATTATCCTATATGATTTGCAAACAAAAATGGATGCTCGTTTTTTCTGTATCATATGATCGCGGTGCTGCTTGATTCACAGATTCAGCGACATGGCCTCAATGTTGGTTCTGACAGTCAGGGTGGCATGTCCAGACTGAATCTAGCATCTTATGGTGAGCTTGCTAAGACAGTTTTATGGTGAGCTTGCTAAGACAGTTTGTTGTGAACTCTCTGCTGTCTTTTTTCTTGTAGTCTCACCAGACAAGTTTTTTGAATTGTATCTCTTCTTTGTTTCAGTAGGCATTGTTAGCTAATTACCTTTGATCATTTTAATTGACATATTCCTCATACCTCTGCGACACAAGCATTGGACTTCACATTTTTTTATTGATTCTTTAGTCAACTATTTTTACTCAGGATCACATGAGGACCTCCTTGAAGTCTAATAATTAAAGTTGCACAAGTTTGTGGCCTAACTGTTTGACATGCAGGTGATGACAACTGCTATTTCTACTTGCCTCTTTTTTATTCCTCATGATGCAGTGAGTTTTTTACCACACATTCCATCATATTTTAGGCATTTCGGTTGTCTATTGTGACTAATTGATACAGGAATTGAGCCAATCTTTAACCTAATTTTCTCCTGATGAGTGCCTTAACTTCCTACATATTAAATGGCGTGTGAACTAACACAATGCAGCTCGTACTTGCTTGCTTTTCCACCAAGCTGTAGGTGTTCTTTATAATATGTCATTTCATAAATTATCTATAGAAATAAATCTATCACCATAGCTGAATTATTGTAAGGTTAAAATCATGCAATTGTCTTTCCCAACTGAAAATCTTTCTGCACCCCACTTATTGTTTCCAATTTCCTCTAACTTCTTCATGTTTGTACCAATTATGTAGGTGCAAAAAAGATATAGTTTTTAGGACTCATTGGTTGCAGAACTTAATTATTTATTTCTTTTGCAGATTTGCGTTATAGGCAATATAACTCTACGTGCAGACAGAGTGGCGGTACATCCTCTCAAGGACCTCATTGCAAAAAAGGTACACAGATTTTATTTTATTTTATTGAGACAAGGCATTCTCTCTTTATTTCTTACGTAATAGGGTTACAATCTTCCTACACAATGCGTAGCAGGAAAGGCGGAGTGACATCAACCCACAGGTTCTGAGGACTAGCCACTGAAGCTTCCTTGGCACAAGAGTGGGCTGCCAGGTTTGCTTCCCGGTTAACAAAAAGGGTGTGCAGATTTTGGTATGGCTGTACACACGAAGAAACCATGCCAGGACATGCTCGCTCCCTCTTGCCTTGTCGGGATCCTCCTCCCTTGTTGTGGTTACCTGATGAGACCAATGGTGATGGTGATGGCTGTGCCCTTGGCCTTACATCAAGAGTTAACCTTCCCACACTGCTTTGTTGTCTCCCCATGCGCCATCATCCTCATTTTCCAGTCTATCTTGCAGTAGCGCACTAATTCAGTTTCACAATGACATGCTAGGTAATGACTAATGGCACCCTTCTCTCATCATTGTTCATCATTCAGTGCCTCATATTTATCTTATCCACCTTGATTCGATTAATACTATCAATTGAGATAAGATTAGATAATGTTATTTATATGTGTCTCCAAGAGTTTAATAATCCCGCAATTAAGCATCACTATACCCTGAAATGTAGGCTACTTCACATCTATTCTTACAAGATTGAACATTTTTGGTTAGGCATCACTTATGAGAGACATTGCAGCTGATGAATATTATCCTAAAATATGATTACTTTTGTTAACTCTTATCTAATTCACATAATTGCATTTTTGGCGGTAATTCTATTACTGTCTGATTGCCTGCAGATTCGCAATACGTTCTTCAGTACAAACTATACGTAAAGCCAACTTCAACATAGTATGACGTTGTCAAGTGAACTGCTGTGTTCTTTCTCCTTTTCATCCAATTTGGTGAAGCGTGTGTTAATTTCTTTCTCTCTCTGATCCTTAGTTATCCTCCAAACAGTTCCATATTGTTTCATAAAAATGTGTTATCTCCACTGTGTAACCACTTCTAACTTAATTTATCCAATAACTTACAAATTCAGCCGCGCGCATGGGCGCGCGCAAATCACTAGTATATATTTATAACGAAGGGCATGCAACTAGTATAGCTAGTAGCTAGGTAGGCAGCTGGTAATCAACAGCACGGTATGTGCGATGGAGCCAAAGCCACAAGGCGAGGAGCCCGGCGAGGGCAAGGCCGACGGTGCAGCCGAAGGCGATCAACACGTGAGTGTGACCATAGATGAGGACGGGACATGATGTCGTTATCAGAATAAGGAAACCGGCGAGGGTGGCGACGAAGAGAGCGTCCTGCGTGGCGACGGGCGTGAGCGGGAGGGACAGGTTCATGTAGCTCATGATCGCCAGGCCTAGCATCACGTAGGGCAGCCACGCCACAACGACCAGCAGCCGCCATGGTTCTCTTGCTATCTGGTCCGTGTCGACTCTGTAGACGACGAAGGCCAACACCATGGCCGCGACGAAGAAGATCAGCGGCCAAAGGACTGCCTCTGCCCACAGATTTGAACGGGACAGGCCGGCCTCCGTGTTCACTTGCCCCACCGTCTTCGATGACGACGACCGCCAAACCGCCATGGTACGGTGAGGTTCAGCTCGGGTCGTCTCGATTGCTCCTATCTCACTCGCTATCGATCTTGAACTCCTACGTACGTACCCTCTTTTTTATATATATAGTTGTATATATGTTTGCATACCATTTATAGTAGGTATACATATATCTTTGGGAAAAACAATTACGTATTTGTATTGTATATATGGTATCCACGCACATTTCCTTTTCACGTGATGAAGAAAGAATCAAACAAGTAATCTACAAATACATGCATATGTTACACATATCAACCAAACCATGTACATGTCTTTCTTTTTTTATGCGCGCTCTTTGTTACCTAATAAAAAGCTAACATTCCAAAATCCACCAAATCCCAAAAAACACAGTATTGTCCTCTCCAGCAAAACTTCAACGAGCCCTGTCCACATTCCCTTTACGTACGTACGTGATGAAGAGAAGTAGTAGTACTCGATAAAACGTGCACGATGTACATATATTAACCAAAACAAGCACGCATCTTATTTGTTTTTATAATCTTGTTTAATAATGTTTGTGCCCAAAAAGCTGAGCGTTTTACAAGATATTGAGCCAAAAGCAAATTGTAACCAAGGTTTGCAATGGCTACTCGCTCTAGAGCCAAAAGCGAAATGCCATTATTTGTGATCGGAGGGTGTAACTTATTTACTTTTTTGACCAATATAATCATATCATCATCACCCCAAGCCGCGCGTGTTCCTACCATGGAAACGGGTTCTTCTAATACGTAACCCACACAAGGACGCGTAGTCACTAATCTTCCGATGGAAACGCGACAGGAGGTTCTTATCCAGGGGCAAAAGCGGAAAACTGATTCGAAGACGCGGCTCGGCGGTTATGGGCCGGGGGGCATATGCGTAAAACCACCTAAGGCGCCTTCCGCCGCGCGCGCATGGTGCTCCGCGAAAGCCGAGCGGCCGAACAAGTGAAGCGCGGCGCGATCGACCGTCGCGTCGAATCCCATCCATTCCATTTCCCACGCGAGCCCTAAGCGCGCACGCGAGCGAGGCCCCCCCACGCACGGCGGGATCTCGGAGATGGCGGAGGAGAGCGACGCGGCGGACGCCGGGGTGGCGGTGCAGCTGATCGACGGCGAGGGCGAGTTCGCGTGCGAGGGGGCGGAGCGGTTCATGGCGGCCGCGGGAGTCGCCGGATGCGGCCTCTCCTACGCCGTCGTCTCCATCATGGGGCCACAGAGCAGCGGTACGCACCGACGCGCCATTCCCTTCCGCACCCCGGCGATCCATGGGCTTGCTTGGTTGGTTGATCCGCCGATCACGAGGTCGATCGGCGGGCTGGCCCATGCGCGCGCGCTCGCCACCTGTTCGACGAAATGTCGGTGACCATGAGGGGGCCGAGTAGGCTTGGGCGGTTAGGCATCACTTGTGTGCGATGGTGTCTGCACGAATCAGTTATTTCAATCCAATGGGCGTTTCAGTTGATCTGTGGTACGGCCGGAACCATGCAATAAGTACTCCTCCAGCTAGTTAGAGTGGGTTAATTGGTTTCCTTGAATTTAAACCTGCTCGCATTTGTGGACATCTTACCGTCTGACGATGGCTTCCTTAGTTTCTATAGTGATACACACAGTATATGGTGTTGCTGCTTCAGTAAGCTAAAGTGGCAGTGGAACTTTAGAGTCTTGTTATTCCGGTCATCAATGCAGGTGCCTTAGGTCAGTCCACTGTTAATTTGCTAACTATTGGTGACTTGCAAAATTTAGTGTGTATATATATGCTTCAACTTCAAAGTGCAGTGGCGCCTGTGCATGCTACTGTTGCTGGTTCAATCTGTGAAAAAAATCACTGCCATGAATATGTTATATATCTCAAGCAAACATAGGTCAATGTTTTCCCCCAAGTACTGAGTCCACACTAAGAGCTCTTGTGTTTCAACTTAGACTGCACGATTACTTATTCTCTTTTCTGATATCGAACCGTAAATGTTGTTTTCAATACAGTTCTTTGGCAGAGGCTGAGAGCCATAGCTTTGCACAAAAAGGATCCTATATGCATTTAGTACTTTTCGAGGAAGTAATGTATATACATTTAGTAATAAGGACTTGTTTTCCATCATACCTTCTTTATTTTGAGCAGGAAAGAGTACCTTGTTGAACCAACTATTTGGAACCAATTTTAGGGAGATGGATGCATTCAGGGGAAGGTATAAACCCTTTCTTTCCCCCCACATGATTGTAGATTATTACATCATATTGTTTCATGTTATTTATTCGTGACTAAATTAAATAATACTACCTCCAGTTCCAAATTATAGGTCGTTTTAACTTTTCTAGGTTCATCATCTTTGCTACGCACCTAGATAAACGCTGTCTATATTCATATCAAAATCTATGAATCTAGAAAAGCCAAAATGACCTATAATTTGGAACGGAGGAAGTAGTTCTCTTCCTTTGATAGGCGCTTTGTATACCCATTATTACCACCTTCTTCCCTTATCATGAAAACACATCTCTAAACTGTATCTGCTATTTTTTGTTATGTTAATAGAAAGTTATTAGGAGCTGATAGAAAATTATTACTGTTCTGTTTTTTAGGAGCCAAACTACTAAAGGCATCTGGATAGCACGCTGTGTTGGGGTTGAACCCTGTACTGTTGTATTGGATCTGGAGGGTACTGATGGAAGAGAGAGAGGAGAGGTAAGATTCGCTACACAGCTTAATTACCATGCACAGTATCATTTAGTGAAACATTCAAGTAGTAGTGTGCAATGGTAAAATGCTATTGGTAGTTAAGTTGGTTTTTGCATAGCGGTTAGTGTTAAACATGTCTTTTTATGTTTCTGATCTTTAGTGTTCAGCCTACAAATCTTGGAATTTAGAGCTTTTTTTTTTTGCTAATGTACATGGCAGTCATCAGATGTTCCTAATTGCAAAGATTTTATTATATTTGAGGGAAACTTTATGCATGTTTCCTTTTAGGAGGTTAGTTGTGAAACTTTATTTTCTGACACGTCTCCTTTTTGTCTCAATTAGGATGACACTGCATTTGAGAAGCAAAGTGCCCTATTTGCTCTTGCAATTTCCGATATAGTTCTCATTAATATGTGAGTCACACTATATGATATTTGTGATTGACTTCCCTCTGATCAACTTTTTGTCGAAGCTTTAGTTCTCACACTTACTACTACTATCTGTTATCTCTATGTGTATGTCTATAGGTGGTGCCATGATATTGGCCGTGAGCAAGCTGCCAATAAACCACTTCTAAAGACAGTATTTCAGGTACCAAGGTTTAACCTCTTTGTTCTTTCAGGGCTAGCCTTATACATACACAGTCCTGATCACCTGGTGTATTTATAACATTTGGACATCTGTGTTTGTAGGTCATGATGCGTTTGTTCAGTCCTCGGAAGACAACACTACTATTTGTTATACGTGATAAAACCAGGGTATGCCTCTCACATTATCTTACATTCTTGAATGAATTTATTGTGGCAGAACCACCTCAAATTATGTCAGCTCAAGTGCATTGTCCCTTAGCTAATGCAAGCAGTACAACACACTCGCACTTCAACTGACATAACCGTGTAGTTGCTGTCGGGTAACTCCCGATTACACCACTGATCACATTGTCGAAACCAATACGAGGCAAGTCTCACTCCACGATGAGCACAGATGATTAACGAGTCACAAATTTTACAACACAGTACACGTGGATTTAATTACAAAACAGGACATGATAAAAAGTTATTACAACACAGAGTTTTTAAAGCACAGCGGAAGTTTAAAACATCACGAGTCTACGACGATAACATAACATAATAATGCACAGGTAGCCCAGCCGGCATTATCACTCCCTCGGCTCCACACCCTGCGAAGCCGGAACAAACTGCAACTGAAAACCTTCAGGAACACCAAACGGGAAGGCTTCAGCGACCTGCTCTGCTATGCTAGACTCAGACTCTGAAAAAGGGTTAACACAAGCAGGTTGAGTAATTTAATACTCAGCAAGACTTAACCGACTTAAGACTACTAAGACCCCTAGCATGCAAGGCTTTTGGCTGGGTTTTTGTTTTGCCAAAAAGAGCAACTAAATAGATCCTTACTTTCAAATTTTAGCATCCAAGTTTTAGTTGAGCTATTTGATCTAAGTTAGCCTTTATAAAACTTTTACAAAGAGAGCAAGAACTTGATTATAATTCATACAGCATATAATCATCAACAATATTCAAGTTCTTAACTAGCGATGCTGCACAGTGATCAAGAGCTCAATACCGTGAGTACGGCGAATCGATTCGGTTTTATCCCTTGCAAGGTTAACCTACCCACACGGCACAAACGAGCCCCGTCGAGCCGCTTATGCCAGCCGTTCCTTCAGCCAACACTAAATACTTGACCTACCCTGCGACCCTCAAGTACCAGTCCCCACCGATACCAACGACGGGTCAGCCATGAGTTACTCTAACCGGTACATGAATAGGAAGTCAGGCGTAGTTCAACATACCAGTGCGAGCTAAAGTACATAAGTTACCAGTTTCAACTACCTCTTACTCCCAGCATGTGAGGTAGTACAGTTCAATCTTGATCCCAGAGCCAACAACGAACGGGCCTTAAATGACACAGGCGGAGCTACACCATTCCATTCCTTTTCCTACCAAAACTCTCCGCCCGGTCTAAACTTTTTCCAATCTAACTGACATGTTGAACAAAACTTGCTGAAAAGAAACCAACTTAGCTTCTCGCGAGTAACAGACAATTACTCGACTTCTACCGTTTACCAGCCTAGCAATTCTATCGACCTACACATACTAGTAAAAACTCTGGGTTTCCTAAGGATCATGCAACTAGGTTTTCAGTCAACTCCTATGAAAACTTAAATGCATAAAGTAAAGACTTTGTAAAGTAAATAATTATTTGGCGGCTGCGTTAAAAAGGTTTATGCAGTCCGGTGCTTGCCTTCACTGGCCTTGGGCCCTTCCGAGTCTTGGCTCGGGTCTTGATCAGCTTCAGCAACAACTACCTCGGGCTCTTGCTCAGCTTCAGACTCCGGCACCAGATTATAAACCCCGTCTGCTAGCACGTTCTCTAGATGAAGATGCACATGTGTGAGCTTAGAACAACAGTTGGAAAAGATACAAAAATTTAAATGCAGCAACTCGATTATACAGCTTAAGTACAAACACAGATATGCACAAGAAATCACATGAAATGTTGCTAAAACCATTTTTAATATTTTATAGAGTAAGTGCATATCTCTTTTAAGCAAGATTAACTTATCACTAAGAGAGAAATATAACAACAGATGCAAACTTAAACTGTGATCACCAAAACTATTTAGGAAACATTTTATTAGCATAAAGAGATATGTAAAACCATTTAAACACATAAAGAAAGGGTTATTTAGCAACAAAATAACTAAACAAGCCTACACAGGTTATCTAACAGCACAAAAACTTCTCTGGGTAGTTTTTAACTTAAGATTACCACTGAAATTTTTCCAACATTATATTCTAACAAAAACTAATTATTTTGAAAAAGACAAAAAGACTAGAAATCTACCAAAACAACAAACAGCAACAAGATTATGCACAAAAAAGCAAAACTTCACAGAAACACTAACTAGACATTAACACAGATTTATCATGATTTATTGAGCTCAAAAACAGTTTTACAAGCATTTATAACAGCATAAACAAGCTAAATATGGAGAAAAAGCTTAACTTAAACTACACAGACAGCATGCATCCCAAAAATCTACTGTGCTCACAAAAACATATTTTAGAGCTACTGTGATTTTCTCAAAATTTTTGGACATGCAGAACTATTTATTTTGACAGAAAGCTAATAAACTAAACAAAACTTCTACACAAAAAACAACAACTTAACAACATGATTTTATATTTTTCTGCTGTAACCAAAGATGCAACAAGTTCAACAAAATTGGTTTTACAATTTTCCCACTTTCCTATGATTTACTATGCATTAAACAAGAAATACATGCATGCTGAAATTAAAAACAAAAGAAAACCCGAAAACACTTTTGCGCTTAGGCCCCTGGATCTAAAAGATCTATTACCAACCAGTCCTTTCTTCATAGATTAGCCTCTAGATTTTCCAGAAAACCCCTAGATCTTTTCCACCCGAACACTTAAACCCAACAATCTTTCACATAACCCCCTGGAAAGATTTCCCCTTCTAATTGAACACCCCTCGGCCGAACTCCGCCGCACACAGCGTGCCGCCGCGCGTTTGACCGGCGTGAACTCGCCGGAGAAGAGGTCGGAGACGCGCCGGAGATGACCCACAGCCTCAGGACTCCAAGCCGCACCACCTAGGCATGAAAAACCCAAGGATTAGAAGCGGAATGGTACACGTCCACGGCCGACGGCGGGTAACCGAGAAGATGGCCGGCGCTAAAGCTCACCGACGCTTCGGAGTTCACGATGAGATGGCGCACGGCTTCAGGGAGTCAAGGAGTATCCATTTGGGTGCTTAGGGGAGGCGGAGAAGGATGGAAAGGCTAAGCTCAACGGTGAGGTGAGGTGGCGGCAATGGCGGCCGGAATTTTTGGCCGGCGACGGCTCTGGAGGCGGAGTGCGGTGGAGCGGAGTGGACGAGGACGACGAGGGCGACGAGGAGAGTTTACTCGAGCGGTGAATTGGACAATGACGGGTTAACCGCGGTGAATTCCGCCGAGCGACAGCTCAAGGCCCATTTTTGGCCGTGTCGACGACGGGTGGCGCTCGGCTCGTCCTCCAGCTGCGGCGCATGGCTGGACGACCAAGCTGGCGAGGTGAAGCAATGACACGGGTCCAAACAAGCTGAAGGGGTGGCGCGTGGCACCGACGGCCACCGACGGCGCCAGCACAGCGCGCGGCCGGCCGTTTCCCCCTCCTGCGCTAGCACAGCTACAGTAACCCGCAAACCCCCTCCCAAAAATTGATCCAAACTCAAAATCTTGTGTAGAAACTTTCCAAAACTCCAATACAAAAGTTGTAGTGGGTACTAAGGGGAACAACTTTTGTTAAAGTCATATGGTTCAAAAAGATTTGGTTTGAGAGATAAACTTGACCAAACTTCGGCCAAAATCTCGAACTCAGAAAATTTCTAAGTCCCAGAACTGAATTGGATTTAGCTGACTTTGAGCATGAAAAAGAAATAGTTAGAGTTTGAGATCCTGGAGTTGTTCATGGTTTTTGAAGAGTTCAAACTACCAGCTTTCAAACCATGAACTTGATTTGGTTTGGATAGATTGAAAAATAAAAGATATAGAGCCCTAAAGTTGGCTAATAGCTGCTGTCAGGAAATAGACTTAGCCAAATCAGGAGTGCTGAAATCAGCAGTTTGACCAACATTTGACCAAGAGTTTGAGCAAGTAAAAGATGTTTTTGCTCAAAACCAAAACTTCTAGCTGAAAGTAGATAGTTCACTAATGAATTTTCAAATTGGCCAAAAGCCACTTGTTTAAACATTTTTAATTTTAAACAAGCCCCTAAAAGGGTTAAAAGGAAAAGGTTTGACTTAACCAAATTTGAATTCAAAGGAGTTTAAAAACGAAATTTGACTTTTGGGAGTCCATTCAAACATGATACTCAGTTCAAAAACATGATGAGCACCACAAACTTTGTACCATAAGTAGATATGCATGATAAAATTTTCAAAAGTGACACGGGGTGTCACATTTATTATCCGAAAAGACTTTGAAATCTATTCAGAAGTACAGTTTTTTTTCCATTCACTTCAGCATATCTCAGACACACCATTGTTTTCATGTAGACTCCACTTGAACATCTTGAGCCAGTTCTAAGGGAGGATATTCAGAAGGTGCTGGCATCCTTTCTTTTCCTTTCATCTTTGTTTACTCGTCTATTGGCTTCCTTGAGTTCTAATTTTGTCACAGATTTGATCAGATATGGAACTCAGTTGCCAAGCCAGAGGCACACAAAGACACCCCTATCAGTGAATTTTTCAATGTAAGCTATATATTTTTGTTTTACAATCTTAAAAAGGAAAAAATGATTTTACTATAACATCATTTTGTCAATATGAAGGTGCAAGTTACTGCATTGTCCAGTTTTGAAGAAAAAGAGGAACAGTTTAGGGAACAGGTACTTTGAAGATCACTTGGAAGAATCTTATGTTTGGAAGTTACAGCAGAATGTTTCTAAGCAACTATTTTCAAGAACCTTACTTTTACCTTGACCAGGTTCAACAACTTAGGCAGAGATTTTCAAATTCAATTGCACCAGGAGGCCTTGCAGGTGATAGAAGAGGAGTAGTTCCTGCGTCAGGTTTTTTGTTTAGTTCACAACAGATTTGGAAAGTTATCCGAGAGAACAAGGATCTTGATCTTCCTGCTCACAAGGTACTTTTCTTTCCTGATGTGCATTAAGAACCATACTAGATTACTATAGCCTATACCGATTCATTTGAAGGGTTCTCTGAAAAATTGTTTGCGTAAATGTCATAGAATATTCTGGCAAACAGAGGGGAACGGTACTGGCAGTATATCTCCGCCTGCATAATACTATTTTTTTAATGCAATTCTTCTCATAGTTGTTTTCATTTCTTCAGGGAAAAAGCATTAGTTTTACTAATTATCATGAGTGCAACACAAAATCATTAACTTACATGAATTTCTCAATTTTTACCAGCTAAAATATTTAATAACTGAGAATAAAGAGCTGAAAAATACCCAAACCTGAGTTTCTGCCTATGTAATATTAACACTTTATTTAAAAAAAATACCCAAACCTGTTTGTTAGTAATTTATTTCCATATGCTTTGCCATGCAAGGTAATGGTTGCTACAGTTCGGTGTGATGAAATTGCAAATGAGAAGTTTGGCTGCATAACCTCCGACAAAGTAAGATCCTGCCACTTAAAGAGCATGAACTTCTGTAAGGTTTTATGTTTTACAAATGTGTTTTATATTTTTAGGAATGGCTAGATTTGGAGAGTGCTGTCCAATCTGGTCCAGTACCTGGTTTTGGGAAAAAGCTTGGCAATATTGTGGATGTTCACTTGCAAGAGTAAGCCCTTGAGTAATTGGAGTCATTGACAATCTGGTGGTTTGTTCAACATGATTCCCAGTGCTATCACATATGCCTTATATGTTTCTATGCATCTGCCAATAGACCTGTACACATTCAAATGTATTTGACAAAAGAGAAAGTATGCACTTGATATTACAGGCACTAATATGTCTTTGTCTATCTGTTTCCTAAATCCTCATCTAGAAATATTGAGATGTTTATTTACTCAATCAAAGTACTGGCATTGAATCTAGAAATTGGTTACCTTGCTTTTTATTGCGTCACCCTAGAGAATCCAATATTTAGCTATGACAGAAAGCTTCTGTTCATCAATAAAACTGAGACGTGAGTCATGGTTTGTAGGTATGACAAAGAAGCTGTTTATTTTGATGAAGCTGTTAGGAAAGGAAAACGACAACATTTGGAATCCAGAATAATGAATGTAAGGCCTTCTTGTACATTTAATCTTCTTTCTCACTCAAGATTAATCTTTCTTGTACATTTAATCTTCTTTTCTCACTCAAGATTAATCTATCTTCTTTCTTAAAAATTAAAATGTTATATCTCTTTGCATTTTGTAGCTGCTTTGGTCCTTTGAAACGTACATTTATTAAAGAGTGCATGCTGAAAATCTTTCTTACACATAAGCACCAATAGTTTTATTTATTTATTTCTTAGTGTGATTTGTTCCCTCTAATTTTATCCAAAATTCGTTGCAGCTTGTCCAACCTGCGTTCCAGAAAATGTTGGCTCATCTACGCATGAAGGCTCTAGAAAAATTTAAAGCTGGTCTTAATTCATCTTTGGAGAGCGGAAAAGGTTTTGCAGCAGCTGTTCGAGACAATACTGAATGCTCTATCAAAGAATTTGAACAAGGCTGTGCAGGTAAATACTCATGATAATTTCTGTTCAACTGATGATAAAATTTGTCCTTTCTAAAAAGGGGCTATTCTAAAAAATACTTAAAGCAGTTACTTATTCCAAAAGTATTGTGTCTATATGACAATTGAAGGCTGTACTGACCATTGAAATTGAGCTAAAGTAGCCTGACCATTCGATTGGATACCATCTCTTTGTTTTCATTGATTTAAAGTTATGGAATTTTTTAGTCTATTCTTCACCCATTTCTTTTGGTGTACCAATCCTTTAAATTGGTACCTACAACCTGCCTTATATGAAATTGATGTATCAATCTGACAAGCACTTGTATTCTAGATGCTGTAATCAAGCAGGCAAACTGGGACTGCTCTAAAATATTAGAGAAAGTCCGGCGTGATATTGAAGACCATGCACTTTCAATTCGTGAAAGCAAGTTATCAGAATTGACAACCCATGCTAAGGTTAAGTATGGCAATATGAAAGAGTTTAATTTACTAGCTTATCAATGCATAATTTTCTTCTGGATTCCTTTGCATACCTGATATATTTGGTTACCATATGGTAATAATTAGAGTTATTTTGTTCTTGCAGGAGAAATTAAGAAAAGCTCTTGCTGAACCTGTTGAGTCTCTTTTGATGCCGCAGACCAAACAACCTGGGCATCAATAAGAAACGTTTACAGACGTGAGACAGAGTCCATCCTACCAGAGTTTCTGAAAACCCTATGTGGGTTTGAAATGGAATATGCGCCAGCAGAAGAAATGGTATCAAAATTAAGGGATTATGCCCGGAGTGTTGTGGAAAGTAAAGCGAAAGATGAAGCTAGCAAAGTATTAATCCATATGAAGGAGAGGTTGACAAAATTCTCTATTGTTCTTCATATCAGTCACTTTATAAAACTTTCTGACAGGAAAAAAACCTTGACGTTGTTTCCTGTTGTTGCCAGGTTCACAACAGTGTTTAGCCATGATAAGGATTCAATTCCAAGGGTATGGACAGGAAAGGAAGATGTCCGAGCAATAGCAAAGGATGCTCGATCTGCGGTACAGAAACCATATAAGTCTAATATGAAAATATTCGTCAGCTCTTGTATTTTATTTTCTATTTGTAAAATGTACCCACGCTTATGTTGCAGGCTCTCAAACTTCTGTCTGTAATGGTGGGCATTCGCTGGGATGACGAGCCGGATGGGATCGAAAGCATCCTCACTTCAACACTTCTGGAAGGCTCTGTTGTATCAAAGATTGCAAGTGCTGCTTCTGCTGATCCACTTGCTTCTACTACTTGGGAAGAGGTAATCTTATGTTGTTCTGTTCTTCCATCAGCAAACAAGGAAATTATCTGTGTACATGACACCACTTTATGGAACTCCGGAAACAGATTCCTCCAAAGCAGACAATGATTACTCCTTCTCAGTGCAAGTCACTGTGGAAGCAGTTTAAAGCAGAAACTGAGTTTACCATTACACAAGCAGTATCCACACAGGTGTGCATTTGATATAATAGAGCCTTGTTTTATGATAACACTTCTCATGGTGTGGTTTTTTTCCTTTCGGGTGAAAACATTCTCTACTTCTCTTTTTTGATATTTGACTTTACCTTTTGTATTTGACTACAGCAAGCTCACAGGCGCGGTAATAGTAAACTGCCTCCTCCTTGGGCAATTGTTGCTATCGCCATTCTTGGTTTCAATGAGATCATGGCGCTTCTTAGGTACTTAGTAGTACTATGCTCTGCGGTTATTTACATTCTGAATGATCATATGACACTGCTCTTCTTATTCTCTGCAGGAATCCCATTTATCTGTTCTTGCTATTTGTGGGCTACTTGATATTCAAAGCATTGGCGGTGCAGCTAGATGTTAGCAGAGAATTCCAAAATGGGGTGGTATGATCTGAAAACTAGATATATTGTTGAGCTTAAGAATTGCAGTTTATTCTCATTACAGTAGTTAAATTCTGAAAATAACTTGCACTAGAGCTCAAGGACCTCTTAGTACTATAGTATACATCTCTTGCATCATAACGACAGGTGCCGATGCATGTCCAAAGATCCGGAACCTTACCTCCCCCATTAAACTACTACTAAAGTAAAAAGATGCTACAGAAGTTAACTGTTTGCATGTTGTCATTCCCTCATGCCTTAACCAACAAATGGAAGATTTTACAACCTGTTGAAAAGGCTGGTGCTGTTTTGACTGTAGCAAATCAAACTTATTGTGAAGACTACACTGTAGTAAAATTTCAACTGCCTTGTGATAAAAAAAAATACAATGCCAGAATGTCTACAAGTAAGCAGTACGTCTTATGGAGCAGAGGATAGGGAGGAACCTTGCTGAAAGGATGCTATTCTGCAGTCGTGTAGCACTAGTTTTCGTAGACTCCTCCAACATCAATATATTACACAACCTGTTATAGGAAAAACTAAACATCGTGATTATACCGTTTTGTTTGGATTATTAACACCCTGATATCTTTTACCGACGTTGCTCCTTTCTTATCGAAACAAGAATGGCATGCCAGTCCTTCAGTTGTGTCAGCTCTATCCATCCTGAATTAAGCTCATGACAAGTTAAACTGATGTTATGTTGTGCAGGTTCCCGGGATCTTCTCTGTGTCGGCGAAGCTCCTGCCAACGATACAGAACCTGGTGAACAAAGTGGCAGCCGAACAGCAACCGGAGCACCATCACCACCCTCCTCCAGCCATAGAACCCCCACAGCCGCAGATGCAGCCGCCGCCGCTGCTTCTGAGCCCAAGAAGCCCCATGAGCGAGCTGAGAAGACTGCACATGCCGCCGTCGAGCCCACGTAAGGTAGCCTCGCCGTCGCCATCCTCATCATCATCCTCCGCCGTGTCATCTCCTAGGCACGTCGCCGAGGACCAGAAGCCGAGATCGGAGGTGGCAGGGCACGAGTCCAACATTGCTGACTCCATAGTGTGATCAGCCAACCATGACAGGCTTTGACTGTGGCTGTGGTACATATACTGTGAAATTAGAAGGTATGGGCCTTTTTGTTGCCCCCCATTTCTATGCATATAGCCGTTATCATAGCAAATACAGTTTCATATTCTTCAGTAAGCATTAGAGAGGAGAGTAATAATGTAGCTGCTTTCCCTTGCAGTTGCTTTGCAAGGAGGGATGATCGTGACACCATTCTTGAGCATGTATAGAAACAAGCATAGAGGGCCTATTCAAATAGAGAAAAAAAAATCTAGTACGTTTTCAATGTGAGTACGTGGTAAAAAGGACCTTCTGATACATATACTCGATTATTCCATACTTAACCTTGTACGCATCCGTTTAAACGCTATATTATTACTGCATAGTTATCAGTAGTTTATTTACTTCCAGGCCCTCGAGAAAACAACTATTATTACTAGGATCGGCACTTTGAAATGCTCGATGCAATGTATAGTAGAGGACATGGATGGCACTGTTCTCTACATGGCGTTGCCTCTGCGACGTCTGCAAGGTGCCAAGACATGCCCCGTGCTCCCAGCCTCCCGAGGCCCGTTGTTTTCTCCCGTCTGGCACGGGGGGGATAAGCCACCACCATGTCTCGCGTACGAGAGACGGCGCGGCAGGCCACATGGAGAGATTCGGCCGGCGTGTACAAGTCCAACGTGTTCCCCTGCGCCCTGCCGCAGCCGCCTCACATGGCCGCTGCCGTCTGGTATGGTAGTGGCTAGCTGTGGTCGACTGCGAGAGATCACACACGGCAAGGCTTTTTTTTTTTTTTTTTTTTTTTTGAAGTCCAGCTACACGCCAAAGGATACATCATACTGTAGATCATACACAAGGCTAGGTACATGGCATGTGAAAATGCGATGTATAGAAATGATCTCTGGTCAGAAATTCAGAGTGACATGGACCTCTCTTACAATTCAGAGAGCAGCCGTAATAGTTTAGTCAGAGGAAGTTGGGATCAGGGGATCCCAGCATAGGATTCTTCAGCCTTTGTTCAAGATGTGGGGGGGATGGAGACCCAAGTACCCAACCAACCTACTGCCAACTGGATCTCCGACACTACAATTTAGCACTACTACATGATTGCTGGGTTATACATGATGATTTGGCTACAACAAGGTTCAGGCATCTCTGCCAGATCCTGGGTCCAGCATGCGGCTCTACAGCTACTACTACTACTGATTGCTGAACTTACCTACATGCAAGCTGGAAATTGGCTAGTGGATTGAAGAACTTGAGTTAGGGGCAACACTGAGCTGGTGTTGCCTTCCAGCAGCTAAACTTTGATCCTAACATAGCTTAAACTACCTGAGCTACATTGCGCATTACAAAACTGGCAACTATATGTCCATACCAAAGTGAAGGGGAGGCTATGACGCCGTCTCCTTGAAGCTCTTGGTGAGCCAAATGGCGGTCTCCCTGGGAGACGCCTTCTCGGGGCCGAACGGCTTCAGTAGGATGCCCAGCTCCTCATACCTCTCCTGCTGCAGCAGCTGAGCACTGAACTCCAGCAGCCCCTCCAGGGCCTCCGCTCGCTGCTGGTACGACGAGGTGTCAAACCGCTGCAGCCTCGAATCGTTGGACCCTCTGCTTGATGCAGCAGTAGCATTGCGCCCTGACGAGTCACTCCCATTGTCCCCGTCACCAGTGTGCAGCACCTGGACGGTGTACTTGTCCTTGGTGATCGATCGGTTGATGGAGGGAGGCGTGGAGCACGAGCCGTGACCGGGAGCTGAAGAGAGCTTGTTGTTGATGGGGGCCAAGGGATCCTCGGATGAAGCCAGAGGGAATTCTGCAATTCTGTCGATTCGAGGTGCATTGACGGACACATCTGGGGAGTCTAGCCGGTCCAGGATGCTGACGGTGCGGTTGTTAGGCGTTCCATACGTTGGCAGCGGGAGGGATGCTCTTCTAGCTGTACGGGCGCTTTTGCTTAGAGGTGTCCTCGAGGATAGCTGTACAGGGTGGAATACAAGTTTAATGAGCAGCAGATATACGTTTGTTTCAACAGATATAAAAATAAAACAGGTAACATGGCCATGTAAATGCAAACTCATGATGAAGCCATACATTACCATAATTTATACTAGGTAAAACAAATGCATCATGATGATTCATGAACTTCTGATACATATCTATCTATGAGGACCACCAAAGTTCAACTAAAAGATAAGCTCATTAAGATTAAGATCAAAGCAGTATGAACATGTGCACCTTGTAACCGGAATCAAGGCAGATTTTAAACAAGTCGAGAGCACATGCATGTCAGTATTAACAAAGGCACAAAGACCATAGAACAAGCTCATTGTGCAAATACCTCGCTGTGGTTTGTTCTGGTATAAGATGTTTTTGGAGGATCCAGACGACTTCTAGTTGTCAATGTCTTGGCTGGAGTACTCTTGGGAGTCCTTAGAATGCCTGATGGCTTTGTTATAATGGCTTTACTGGTAACCTCATCATCAACTTGACTGCTGTCAATGGAGAACTCTTTGACACTCTGAGTAGTTGTATATTCTTTGATGCTCCGAGTAGAGCTAACAGAGTTCCGCTCAGGGGATGGTTTGCAGAATGTTACAGTCCTCTCGTTTCCCAATGAGTTTCTTCTTACCACCCTTCTCCGCACAGAATCGGTTACGTCACTTGGAAACGTCATCTTCTTAACTTTGTCTGTCAGAGACTGATAGATTGGAGACATGTTGCGAGAAGGACTAGACTTCAACTGGACTTGAAACACATAAGGCTGAAGGTGTGGATGCTTTAGCAGTTCTGCAGCCTGTATATGCCAGATACGCAAAATGTTTCTATTAGTGTAAACAAATTTACATCAGCATAGATATTACATCAGTAAAAAAAGAAGGCACTAAGGAATTACACTTGGTCTGTGCTCTGGACTTTTCCTTAGCATGCTCTTGATAAGCCCCCGACTGCATGAAGTAAAATGGTTCAGAAACATGCTCCCTTCAGGTAAGACAAGGACAAGATGTAAATAAAAGAGAATGTAATACAATATCAAACTTACAAGGCACCAGAATATCTCGTGGGCAATGGTGATACTATCGACTTTGTGATCTTGTTAATCAGAGCTTGCATGTCCTGCCAAGAAATGGTGAAATAATATAATAAATTTCACAGTTGCATGATTATCAGGACAGAAATAGTAATCCAATTATATGCGCTTACAAATATTTAAATTGACAAGGCTTCAGCATGTATGCAATGCAGAGGGTGTATAGCAATATGTTTATAAGAATTCCTAATAATTTACTAATGTAAATCAAATACACATCTAAAATAATGTAGATAAGCAATAAGCATATGGAGTATTCACTAATAAAAGTATGAATGCAGCTTTTAGTTTAACCATCGAATTGCACCAACAATAAACTAACTCCATAGATATCTCTCAGGGAAAAGTAAGCCAAGGACTTACAAAAGCTTTAAACGCAGGCCTGAGAGCAGTCATTTCATATATGCAACATCCTGCAAAAAAGCAATTTGAATATTAATTCGCAAGGGTGCTATGTTGGTGCAAAAACATGACTTCATGACGCTGAGGAGATACACACCTAGGGACCAAATATCAGATTTGGTACCATATGGTATATCGGCAAGTAGTTCTGGGCACATATAACTTGGTGTTCCTACCACCTTTGTTTTGGAGCAACACAGTAATAAGCAACATCATCAAATAAATGCAAGAAAATATCCCAAAAAAATAAATGCAAGAAAAAAATTAAAAAAGTTTAAAGTAAACTTACAGAAGATGCAAGGTCATCCGAAGTCAATATTTTTGCAAGCCCAAAGTCGCCTGCATTTTAGTATAGAAAGGAATCATCACCAGGGTTGCTGAACTCATACATAAAGTATTGTACTTTTGTTGAGATTAAGTCACTTACCAAGGCGTATGCTTTGATCTCTGGCAATAAATATATTGGAGCACTGAAACAAATTGAGAACTTTCAGTCAATCAGAAAAATATCAAAATTAAAGTACCGTTAGGTGATTCAAATCAAGCACTTGTACTGACCTTCACATCACGATGAAGAATGTGGTTTGCATGCAAATAATCAAGAGCCATGAGAAGCTGCACAAGCCACTTGCAGAGTTTCTGGAAAATAAGCAAACAGTTGAGGTTCAATTTTCTGGTTGCAGCAGAACAACCAAAAACGTTAAAGAATGAAAGCAAGCTCAAGAACTGTACCTCCTCAGTAAAATGGTTACCACTGGCTCTTTTGATAGCATCAGCCCTGCACACAATAAAGATTGTGTTAACTAGGAACTAAAGGTCTGTGAACAAACTATTTGAAAAATTATATAACCTCCAAGAAATACATACATGTCTCCTCCCTCACAGTAACCTATAACAATGCAAACGTAGCAACCCTGAATAGAAGGAAAAAAATGAATGAGATGCAAAACAACAAAAGGTTTTCACCAAACCATGCAATATGGTGCCATTTAGTAACTTTGTTTTCCCCCTCTGCCTACCTTTTCCACCCATGAATCTTTGTACTCCACGATAAATGGATTCCTGACTGTCGCAATAAGCTGCATCTGCAACAGCATTTCCACCCAACTCATATCAGACCAGTTCGGCAGTTCATGCCTTGCCAAAATAAAATGACATCATCATGCTGAAGGCATGAACACAGACACAGTAACTGATCCAGAAACAAACTAATCATTCTGTGCCAAGGTGAATGACATCAAAAAGTCAAGTGTGGTGAGAAAAAGGCATCTCATTCCTTGAAATCCTGCCTATGTACCAAATGCTCAAAAGGTAGCATCAATTAAGATTCTAACCTCCTGGTGGGCAGACCTGCGAGTGCGGTCTGTTTGTCGCGCAAGTCTTATCTTCTTGAGCACATACCTGTGAGATAGACTTAGCACGGTAAAATTTACTGAACGAAAACAGCTTAGCTCATAGATGAAAAACAGAGCAAGTCAGGCTCACTTCTTCTTCTCCACCTTGTGCCTCACCAAAAGTGCAGAACCAAATGCTCCTTTCCCAATCTGCTCCAATACCTCATACTGATCCATGTTATTGGAGTCTGCAGCTCACACAGAGCAAGCTTATGCTTGTGAGCTTGTCCTTCTACTGTCCTGGAGAAGAATAAACACTTTGTTGAGAATTGGTGAAGGTGAACTAACAAGTGCATTCAAGTACTCCCCTTAAGTCCAATGTCCGCACATGCCTAGCTTAAGAAACAGTTTCTTAGGGAAACAGAACATAAGCAACACCTTCAATTAAACCTCGATTCCAGTACAAGTTCAGTTAAAACTATTCTGAGGGAAAATAAAATGGAAAAGGAGTGGGTTCGAAAACGTGAGGCCACATGAAGAAAATACAGGAAAGGACAACTGGCCTGAAATTACGGACGCGAAAGCGCTCGGTGACAAAACTTGCCGACAACCCCAAAAACTGTTTCTGAAAACAAAAGGGGTAGAAAAGAATGAGCTGTGAGCCGAAATGTCGGCCTCAGGAGCGCATCGTGATTGAAGAGGAGGGGAGAAAATCAGCGCCAGCTCCAACCAACTTCAAATCAAGAGATTCTAAAAATTAACTGTCTGAATCCGAAATGCCAACTCCAATAACGCATCAAAAATGTTCAGAGACTGAAATGTGATCACCGAATCCAAGCAACAAAAAAATCCAATCCTTTTTGGCGGGGTCCAGGAGTACAATCAGTCAATCACCAACTCCAACAACACTCTGGAACCACTTGTGCAACATTGCACGGAACAGAGGCAGCTATTCCACTATCCCAACTGATCGAGGAGCAAGAAAATGAAAATCCTAACCAAGCTCTGAAACCTGAACCACCAGCTCCAGTCCACAAGCAAGAACTCACCTGAATCACCAGAGAGATCCGGCACCAAACGCTCCCTGGTCCGAAACTCAGAGGAAACAGGCGACGGAGGGGGAAGGCATCACGCGCACGGATCTCGCCGCATTTGATCCTAGACAGCGGCGTCGGTGGCGGCGGGAAGCGAGAAAGATGGGGTTTGGACGGGTTCAAACTCGCCGGGAGCTCCCTTTCCAATCCAATCCCGCCCTATATAGCCCAAAGGCAATGGGGTGAAGGAGGAGGAGGGAGAAGCCTCCCGAGGAGAGAGAAAGAGAGCAAGGCTAGTGAGGGAGGGGCGACGCCGTGATGGCTCTGACTGAAGAAGACTGATGAGTGAGGAGAGAGAGAAGGGAGGAGGGAGGGAGGGAGCTGTGTGGGCCCACATGGTGTGGTCAAATTGGTCCTTTTTCTTTTTTCTTTTGGATTTGCATCTGCTTGATGTGAGAACAAAAAGGAGGCCATTAGTGTGTGAATATACTAACCAGATAATGTGCTCTCTACAAAAAGCATGATTGTATTGCTAATCATATGGGTATGAACTTCAGAGCAGCCCTAGTTTTAGATGCTAGAGAGATGGGAAAATGAAAAGTTAGCCGACCTATCACCAGGCCACTTGTTTGGATTATATATAGGAACTTCATAACAACTTTGCAAGGTTTTTCTTACCACCTAGGATGAGAGTGAACATAAGTCCAGTTAGGAACATTATTGTTGGTTAAACATATATAGTTGTAACCTTAAATAAATATCTAAAAATACCATATACCTGGGCAACACAAGACTTCCGTTACCAAATTCATAAAAAAATACTTTCATGGTATATTCTATCTTCAAACTAATATTACAGTGCTATATGCATTGTTTGCTAAAAGATGCCAATATGCCATCTTCAAGCTGTTTTATTCTTCTTTAACAATAAGAGGCACAATGCACCTCTGTTCGTTTTTTTTTTCCTAAAAATAAAAAGAAAACCTACTTTCAGCCGTAGTTTGAAATCACCAACCGAAAGGCAGCACCCATTTCAGCTTCTCCACTAGCTCTGAGTTTGTTACATATAAAACCAACACACATATTATTTAAATGCATGATAAGCCAAAATCCTAACCTTTGTTTTTTATACACTAGGTCACTAGCTGCAGGGGTGCATAGCGTAGGGCAGGGCTCATGCTATAGGGAAGCCATATATCTAATTTTTTCCCGTGCAATCACCAAAAGCACAAGTTGAAGTATTGTATCACATGACATGCACCAAATCAAAATCTTGCACTATATTTTAGTAGTCTACAGTGTGTACAGGCATCTGAAACAAAAACACATTACTCCTACATGCACAGCCACTCACTGGATGATGTAGCCTTTCTGTGACATGACTCTCCACTAAAAAATATTAAAAAAAAGCACAAGATAGAGAGGATCAGATTGATCAGTGGCAATTGGCAAATGCAAATCAAGCAGCTGCACAGTACGTGCTCCATCCTTTTTCTTCTTTTGACACGCAACCTGATGCCGCTGGGTAATAAAGCATGCAGCTCGCTCGATCGCATTCATATGCGTGTTTCTTGCCGCGGAATATTTGTGGTTTCTCGACCGGTTGTTTTCGCGGCAAGCGTACCTGTAGTCGCAGTTTACAGCAGGGAGGGTGCAGTGGTTAAGTCGCTGTCACCCTGGAAAAATTGCCCTGAAAAGAGATCATCATCCTGGAAAATGACCCGGTGTTTAACCAGGAACATGCTAACACCTCCAGTGCTTGATGCGTCATCTTCATACGAAAGCGCAGGTTCCAAAAAACGCTTTCGCACCGCACCGAATTGTATTGCATAAAGTTAGCGAAGCATTAGCCTATTTACTATTACACATGCGCAGCTGATATATTTGAATATTTAGAAAAAGAAAAGAGACAAATTTTGTGAAGCTGAGAGCTGATGCGTGGAAACGAAAGGAAATGATAACAATGAAAAACAGTGGCATGGGAAATGGCTGGATTACCTTCCCTCAGTTGAATTGTTTTCTACCCTTTGGACATGTGTTGTCCAGTAGGACTCTACCCACCAAGGTTAAAATCCTGGTGCTCGTACCTTTTCTTAGATTTTTCAGGATTTACTGGCGTTATGCGTTAAGTGGTAAGTGGCGTCCCCGTCGACAACGAGGCTCTAATGGTGACTTCAGGAATCTCCAGATCTGTCAGGTGCTCAGTCCTTCGAAGGTGCTCATAGGGGTAGGGTTAGGGTACGTGTGTTCATAGGGGTGAGTGTGCGTGCGTGTTGTGAGCGTCTGCGTTGTAGTGTGTAATTTAAAAAAATGTGTTGACAAATTGTATACCAATCTCAAGTGTTCCATGTGAGGCCTAAAAGACCTTAAAATTAAAGAGTTAACACAGTTTGCTGTGTAAAAAAATCGTTAAGTAAAAAATTGAAATCAGGTATAATATCGACAATGGGGTAATATAAATGCATGGTGCGTACGTGCATGATACGAAATGAAATCCGACAGGGACCGGCCTGGGGGTCTCACATGGAGTAGCAGCGGAATCCAATGCGCAAATCCCATTATTAATAAAACAAAACTAGATGCATCTCATGATACCAAAAGATACATCGATGCAGCCTGAGAAAGCGACCCGTATACTTGACCACTCTGATCTACTGCTCTCTCTAAGTCTCTAGCTCGCTCACTGTTGTTTACAGTTGGATCCAATCCTAGCTTCACAGGTAGCAAGCGTAACAATGTATAGAAAAATGAAATGTCAACTCAATTGGTCGCTCATGCTCTTTAGATCTAAATCTACTGCACGATGCCCTCTGGCTGCCTCAGTTTGTCATAGGTTTAATTGTTCCTGCATCTTGCATCTACACCCTTTGTAGTAAATACATGTGTATAGCCTGTAAAAACTTTAGTGTGTATTTTCTCTTCTTTTACCGATATAAACATCTCTGAGGTAATAATGAACAGCTTAACTAAACGGTGCTTAATTTGAGATATGATGGGAAGTCAGCATAGATCATTTGGTTATGTTTTTTATCGTGACATCTGTCTACCTAAGTTGGAGTCCTAGATATATGTTTTCAGATAGACATTTCAAGAGCCAAGTATTACTTTTTTATGAAAATTCCATTTCAAGATAAGTTGCTTGTATTAGGTACTCTAGGAAGATGATGATGATACTGCTTCATAACATGAAAGACTGAAGGCAACATTTTTTTTCTAGGAAGATGACGATACTGCTTCATAACCTTAATTGCTTGTAGTACTAGGTACTCTAGGAAGATGATGATACTGCTTCATAACATGGAAGATGAAGGCAGCATTTTTTTCTATAAGAAAAAAAAACATCAGAATAATCCGGGTTTTGGACGAGGATAGATAAATGGTCCAGAGATCTGTGTGCCTGATAATGATATGCCGTGATGTCACACCAGCAACAGGCAGGCCCGTCCAGCAAAACCTTGACTATACAGGGACGCACTTGCAAAGACCGCCTTTATTTACCCTTCCGTCTTTAACCAATTTATCCATCCATTAGATTACCCCCGCCCGCTTTGACCGCGCATGTTCACGGAAGCCGAGCAAATCAAAGAGGAGAAGGTCCGGCATCGTCCATGGCCGGTCCATGGACGGACGGACGGATCGAACCAGCAGCTGCTGATTCAGTAGGTTCAGGCTTTGACTGACACTGGCTGCATCATCGTGTCTCTTTTTTGCACTTGCCTTTTGCCCTGGCTTTGTTCGACAAAGGGGATAATTGCTCACGACCCGGCGGGATTTACCGTACCACCAAATGTCCCGGGGCGGTGGCGCTTTTGGGTCCCGCCAACGGCAAAGGGCTGCTGAGAAGGAGAGCACAGTAACCGATTTTTTATTAGCAGCTTCTAGCTCTCTTTTTTTTTCCTCTCTTTTCTAGAGGAAGCTGGTTGATAGTTAGTAGCGTGCATCTTTGTTGGTAATCCTCGATGGGTTTGGGACAGATGGGAATGCATTTCAGCCGGCTCCGCCGGTTCAGTGAGCTAGCTTCGAGCCAATTAAATTAATGGACTCTAGCTAACACATTGGGCCGTGTCCAAGAGACAACAACACACTTGGTAATGAACAAGCAGCAGGGAACAAGTTAGCTATATATATCATGTTTACCAAAAAAAAAAAACTTGAGTAAATCTTGCGCTAAATAAACGTCAGGTTGGGCAGGGGGGGGCTGAGATCTTTAGTTCTCCGTGTGCCGCGTCGGCTGTCCGTCCCGTGCAACGGAAGACGTCAAACGCATGCGTCTGCATAAGCTAATCCGGGGTGTCGTCGTGCATGCATCATGCTGTTCCCGTCCGTCCTTGGGTGGGCGGTGCACGACCGTGGCTTTTTGCGAAATTAAACCGCGCGCCACCGGCAAGCCAACTCGATCGATCGATCCCGTGCAAACGCGTAGGAACAGCGGCTAGTAGCGTGGGAAGCATGCAAAAGGAGAGAGATGTACGAACAAGACGAGAGAGAGCTGAGCGCGCGAGGAAAAGAACGTGACGGAGCGGAGCATACAGCTGGGGCAGCCTCTGTGTCTGACCTTTTTATCTCTGATGGTGAATTGGTGATTGTCAATTTGTCACCTGACATAGGTTTAACGTACCTAATTGCAGAGGTGACTGGCTAATCTGTCACGATGCTAATTTAAGCCACACACCTCGTCACCATCAGAGGAAAAGAAAAGGAAAGGAAGGAACAAGAGCCTGCCACTCCTGCGGATGGATCAACAGGCAGATGCAATGGCAATGGCACAAGCGAGCCGTCTCCGCCATTACTGCGGCGAAAGCTCCCCCGTTCCCGTGGCCGGAGCAGCCGCAGATGCACCAGCGGCCTCCCTGCCGGGACGATCGATCGCACAGCGCAACCCGCGCTAGTACACGAGACACGACAGGCGCTGCTGTAAATACGGCCTGCCACGCGCCATTAATGCCATACTCCTACTGGCAATCTGCTGCCATGGATGGATGGCCGCTCACGTGCTCCCCCCGCCCCCGCTGCCGGCGCCGGCCTCGCCGGACACAACGACGGTGACCACCCTGCATTTGCAGCAGCTGAACCGATGGAGACGTCATGCCTGCTGCCTATTCTTCCAGATCCTATCCTAGGTGCTACCACATCACGGGCCTAGGGTTGTAGAGTGGTCATGGACCGAGGGGTTGTTGCTGCACCAACGAATGCTCGACCTGTCTCAAAAAAAAAACAAAAAAAAAACCGAATGCTTGACCGACCTACAGCGTTGCAGTACATGGGATACGTTACCTGCAACACCGGATTCACCACTGTTGATGACCCAATCCACCTAGGTATGCAGCTGTTCCTCATGCTTTATACAGTAACCAACCATCGCTCCGTCCGTCCGCCTGATGGCGATGCGTCGTCGCTTGCCGCCTCTCCAGGGCATCCATCACCAGCAACATTTATAGTTCTCTAGCATTACTATAAAGCAACCGTTTCTCTAGGATAGGATACACAGAAAACACCTCGGTGTGCTCTCCATCGCAAAAGACGTTATTAGGCACTAACATGTAAAAAATGCCCGAGTTCAATGAATGGAAAAAAAATTGAAATCGCATCACAACCGCAGGCGCCCTTTGTACACACTGGAAATACAACAGCAACAACCAGAGAGCAGCAAAAATTCCTCATCATCCATCAGGCGCACGCACAGAAAACCTCTTTGCAGATCGATTCCACTGGTTACAGAGTTGTCGAGTTTGCCGCGCCCCTTCTCACTGCCCAATCCCAGAAACACCCTGCCATTTCAGCCGAAAAACCAAGAGACGGGTACAGATCGATCATATTCATCCTTTCAGGTTTCAGCCTTGTTCATTTGCCTCTCCATCAAGCCGCTTCCTTGAATATCCTGGGGAGGACCTCATGGATGCCGATGTCCAAGGTCTCAGGGCTCCTGCACGCCAGCAATAAAGGGGGACAGACACACACCGTACAATTGTCAGTACATCCACTGTCCTAATTCTTGTGACTACCATAAATAGGGAAGAGAGAGATTTTGATGTCTACTACTACCTATCCAACAGGTTAGGAGAGCAGGAAAAAGCAAACGGGAAAGCATGAAAACGAAGGGGTCGTGTATAAACTGTAAAGTACGTGGCGGTGCAACGGATGGCAGCATCTAAAGGTCGCGGAAAGTGGGGGTGCCTCACAGGGTAATGGATAGCGCGAACAGCTGGTACACATCTCAGGCAAAGGCGGTGGTAGATGTATGTGCCAGGCTTGTCGTTTCTGTTTTCCAGTTGTGATTATATGCGTGATTCGTGCGTGGTAGGTCACAGGAAGTGGGGCGCGTCACAAGGTAATGGGTAGCACGAACAGCTGGTGCACATCTCAGTAAAGGTGGTAGTATGTATGTGCCAGGCCCCAGGCTTGTCGTTTTTTGTTTTCCAGTTGTGATTATAGGCGCAATTCGCCCGTGGTAGACTGCCATCAACAAATGAGCTATTGTTCATTTTTCTGGTTGAACATTGCAACAGAACAGGTGCAGCAGGGCATAGACACCTACGACGAGCTGGTTAGTCCTAAACTGAAAGAGGACTCCTTAGCCCTCAGCGACATTTTTTAAATGCTAAGGTAGGCAATGCTGATAAGATGATACAGTATAATAGACGCCTATTTGTGAGTTCAAACTAATCATGAACTGACTACTTCCAAACTGTCAGGTAACAAGAAATGTAGACGCATAAATCTTGTCCCAGAAAGAGAGAATTACCTGCACAATGTCCGGCCCTTTTCTTTTGTGCTTGGCACAAACCATATCTTCCGTAGAGCTGGTGATTCAAATTGTACAAAGAAGCCATCACTCTGGTCAAGCTTCCATTTTCTGGATCCTTGCCCTTTCCACACCTGCATATGAATATATAATAGACCATGTTAGTCTTCTGCTTTCATTCTGGTACACAAATAGCAATGTAGAGTATCAATACTGACAATGTTCCGCAGCAGCTTATATTATGAAAACACATAACTCGTACCAACATGTAAAAGAGCAATAGAGGGTGAGAATTGGACCTGTGGGTAGGAGATGGTGCTCTTAGGTGCCACCATACAAGCAGCCTTTGAAAAAGAATCCGCCGCATATTGCCGCAAAAATGTGAAGAATTCGCTGTGAGTTTGGGGTGACTCAAAAGCCTAGGGAAAAAATAAGCATAAGGGTTTGTTATACATGCGGCCAGAAATTTGGAGTGGAACTAGTAGCAGAATATACAAGAAATACAAAAATAGAATTCAACAGATCCTAAGTAAATTTCAAATCATACATGTGTTGGTACAATGCAAAAGTTTCTGAAGTTGCAAAGTGAACTATTCTGTAGAAGCATAGTACCTTGTCAGCGTTAACCACTGGGGGGTATTTTTCAGTATTAGTCTTCTGGTCATCGAGAAGGAAATTGACCCTTGGATCAACTTTTCCTGTGTCATGCCAAACCTTTATTGCTGATTCTATCACATTAGCAACAAACGAAAAGATACTCTGCCCCATTTCTACATCTCCATACTTTGCAGCCTGAAAAGAAAATATATGGAGATTATATTAACATATAAATGATGAAAGGTGACTTGTCTAAAACAGCCCTCTCTTTTTTTCTGTCATTTCCGCAACACTCAAACTGGTAGCATAAATGAACTTCATGAATATAGTATACAATACACGGTTGCAGCTCATGGTAAATATCTCATTGATTAAGTTTTATCTATATTGGCATCATGCAAGAAAAAACAGATTAAGGTTTATCTATATTGGCATGAGGAAAGGAAAAAACAGTAACAAATGAAAATTTTGAAACACCATGGAACAGCTTGCTGGATATATCTTCTTGACTTCTAGTCAACGCAAATTTACGTGTGGTAGCATTCAATGGAGAACATTTGGGGAGAAATCTTACACTCATAAGTCATTAACAAAAAAACTCACCAACTCAGTTTTCAGTGACTCCAAGTTCTTCCCGATGTTAACATTGGAACGCATGCTCTCGACATCAAGAGCTCGCTTCTTTTCTTTTGCCAACTGAGAAAGCCTCTTGATTTTTCTTGAGACTTCTGTGTTTTGTGGATTTAGCTGCAAAGCTATCTCAAAAGCAGATATTGCCTACACCATGAAAAAGAATAAACTAAAATCAACTAAATCTCTGTTTCATGGAGAAAACATAAAAGGGATGGTTGGTAGGTATATTGCAAATGATACAAATCTCATGCTGTAATTGAAGAGACCACGAGGTCTCATTTTAGCAATTTAGCCAGAAGTTCCAGAACTATACTTGGGAAGAGGCAAATAGCAGCAAAGAAGGAAGATCATGGTTCAGTCAAAACAAAAGCCAAATTACACATCAACATAATTCAATGTTATAGGTCAGATGCAAGAACAAGATTTTTTTGTACAATGCAAAAGAGTAAAGCTAACCCAGGCAAAAAAAAAATTATTATTTGAGTACTTGCGTTCATACAATTATTGTTTTCACTACAATAAACATCACCAGACCATCTTAGCTCCATCTGCTGAACTTTACAACTAATAAACGCAATCAATAGGTGAACTATTCAAACTTTATTTCTTGATTCAGTAGGGCATGGAAGAATCAGTCAAAATTTATGAAACAAAAGGGGAAAACAAGATTGCATCGTCTCTGCATTAAGTGAAGGTAACAGGGCTTTCCTTTTAGTCTCACCTCTTCATAGCGCTCCATGGCCTCCAAAACACAGCCTTTCCTGAAATGACCCTATATTACAAAAGAGGACATGATGTGAAATCTGACAGTCAAGTAAATGTAGTGTGAATTAGAGGGGGCACTCTGACAGCAATATACCTTCTCCCACTGTGGCTTCAGCTTGACTGTTGTCTCAGCATCAGCAAGTGCTTTACTAAGCTTAACCAGCTGTAGAAAAGCTGCAGCTCGATTGCTGGAAGGAATTAAAATGAAAAAAAATATAAATTAGAACTTTTGAAGAGCTTGTACAGCACAACAAAAGAAATATGACATAGATGCTCTTCCACAGAAGTTGTCACTGGCTGTAGTTAGCTACAATAAAGCAATTCAAATTCGCAAGCACTTTTTAGCATCTCCTGAAATAAAACACACACGGTTGTCTCGTCTCCACACTTCCTATGGTCACTGCCCATACCATTATCAGGAAGCGTATGGCTCTGCGGCTCTGCCTCTTACCCAAGGTGCTAATGCCCTACCCCTGTATATGGATTCCTTAAATCATATACATCTCCATTTCACAATTGATGCTGTAACAAGTTTGGGTTTGGAATACCAAGTAAATTACGTGCTACCCATACCACAAATGAACTGGACATACAAAGGATGGACCCTTTCAATGTTAACACAGAATTTTCAAATCAGTTGGATTACATTTGCAATGTTATAAATAAGGAGAGAGCACATTGAATTGAATCTTTTAATCTATTCTGAGGTAAGCATTCGAAAAGAAAGGGTAAGTTCACAATTGATGCTGTAACAAGTTTTGGGTTTGGAATACCAAGTAAATTATGTGCTACCCATACCATAAATGGACTGGACATACAAAGGATGTACTCTTTCGCTGTTAATTCAGAACTTTCGAATCACTTGGATTACATTTACAATGTCATAAATAAGGAAAGAGCACGTTTTTTATTGAAACTTGAACTATTCTGAAGTAAGCATACGAAAAGAAAGGACAAGTACATTTTGAACACGAAGCGTTTTTGTTTCCTATTAGGGAATGCTAACTGTATATGCACCCAAAAGTAACGCCTCTCATGCCAGCTACTTAGTACTCACCTCTCATGCCAGCTACTTGGTACTCACGTGCAACGAATGGATTTTATCCGTATAAACCGACAAAAGGGCAACCCAGAAACTGGGCCATTTGGCCGTGCAGCATGGAGTTACATGACCGGACATTTCTGTCGTAGTCTTACAGACACTCACTGAACGTCATGAACAAGTAAAATCACATCATCAGATTCAGGATGTTCTGTCACAGTTCGATTCAGAATCTTACTCCTAGAGCACTAGGAAACATGAGCCTGATAATTTCCAATTCCAATAACATTCCACCGTCAAAGAAAAGGACCCAGCCAAGTAAGTTGAGCAACTTAGTTTGCATTTTAAGCAGCCTGTAACAAGCCTACTAATCATCGCCAGCCTACAAATCGACGACAAACACTCTCACAGTCTCACTCCCAGAGGTTGTCAGTCAGCCCCCAATCCCAAATGGCCGCCACGATCCTACACTCTCACCACCTAAGAACGCAGCGTTCAATCCAACACCAGGGACGAGGCCCGATCAATCACGTCGCAGGGTGGCAATCAGTTCGTCGCCCCCACGCGAATCGGGCACACGACACGCCACCACACCGCACCATGTGCCACAGCACCCAGCCACTTCCCCCTCAAGCGCAGGACCGAGATCGGCCGCGCGTGCAACCAAGGATTCCGAGCACCCGCACGGACCGTAAAGGATGAGGAATCGAAGCGGTGGAGGAGGAAAGGGGAGCGGAACCTGTAGAGGGTGGCGTTGTCGGGGTCGAGCTTGATGGCCTGCGTGTAGAGCGCGGCGGCTCTGAGGTAGTTCCCCGACTTGAACTGCGCGTTCCCCTGGTCCTTGAGCGCCGCCGACGGCGACACTCCTTCTCCGCCGCCGTCCGCCATCGCCGCCGCCAAAGGAGTCCGTGGGTTAGGGTTTTGGGCCCGCGAGCTCGTCTCTCTCTTCTTCTCACTTTCTTTTTTTTTTCTTTTGCTGCACTTTTTTGCCTCAAGGTTTTACACTTTTACTCGGACATGAAAGCACGTGACATGAACATGAGTGTACCTGTCACCTGTGGCTGCTGTACATGTACAGAACAGAATACACCATACTATACTGTATTCAACATCTTGCATAGAAGGTATAGTTTTAAATAGCCGGATATTGTCCTGTTATAACAGAAATAATCAAATACAGTAGTACACCATATTGTAATGTATTCGTCATGGTGCATAGGAGGGTATGGTTTTAAATAGACGATATGGTGCATGGGAAAATTCTTTGTGCGCGTCTTGAATTACATTTTATTTATGATATTGATTTTTAGTATTTCGGAATTTTGGTAAGACTTCACCTGACACCTGATAAATATGAAAATTCCAGACCGTATTTCATCATTTCCGTATTCACAAATCACAATACCATTTCCCACCGTTTCCGTATGAAAATCCACGGATGAAAGGTTCTCGATAGGAAATGGCAATGCTGCTTTGCATTGAGCATTCTTGTCCTAGTTTTTTTTTTTCCCCTCCCGAAAGGGTGCCTGGAATTCACAGATTAGACCGGAAAGGCGGAAACCAGGCTATTCGTTTTTAGAGCAAAAAAAACATGAAAACAAAGAGGGATAATTCGTAGTCCAGGGGTCAGCCCGCTAGTTATAGAAGCCTGGGCCACTAGCCCATCTAGCAAAGCCTGGGCAGGCTTCCGAGCCCATCTACTGTTTCAGACAGGCTGGTTCCTTGTTTTGCACAAGCCCATGGGCACGCGCTTATATAAATAAAATTCAGAATCAGAAGAACGAAAATGCCGTTTAAATTGAGAAGACCTGAGTTAGTTCTTCCTCGGCTCTTGACACGCTTTTATTACTGTTGCCGTCAATCACTGATACCCCCAAACTATACGGTAAGTCGTTACTAGAGCTTACTAATCACAGCAACAATATTGCATATATACCATCATGCAGGGGCGCACGCACAATAATTGCAGAATGTGTATACATTGTTCTCCTCTTCTTATCGTAAAAATACAGTACATGCATGTGCTACAGCTACAGGTGAACTCATGGGAATTTGGAATGATCATCTTCATCTACCTTGGCATTCAGCATTTCAGCAAGCAGCCATAAACTAATTTAAGGTTTTTGTTTGTTGCTGTCAAAGAGGTGCCTGCATGGTTTCTTCCCTTCCTCTAGCAGAGGAATCGCTGGAGACTTGGCGCAATAATTCCCTTGCCGCTTTGATGCAGCTCCCCTGTTCCGGACGAAGCATCGACGTCGCGACGCTGCCGGCCCCGCTCCTTGCCCGGCGACGCCGCCATGGATCGCTCCGCGCCTCCCCGCCCGCGAGCTGCTTCGCCCGTCTCGTGTGGGGAATAAGATGGATGTGATGCGACGATTCGGGGTCCGCCGTGCCGCGATTCTCCTGTCCGGCCGCTCGCCCTTTCCGGCGGGGGCTGAGAACGACGCGGCGGCGGCAGCGGGCGCCGGGCGGCGCCGACGGAGCGGCCGAGAACCCGATCCGAACCAGGGACCTAAATGGAAATTCCAAGGGGGCATTCTGCAAATATTCGGATCGCGATTATTACCGATCCGAGAGGGTCGTTTGCAATATCGGATCGCGATTATACCGAATAGGGGGTATGTGAAACATATTAGGGGTATATTTGCAAATATCGGATCGCGATTATTAATCGCGATCCAATCCGAGGGTGCTTTTGCAAGACTAAGGACCGGCGAACTAATCGGCCGCCGCCGCCGCTCGCCGGACCGCCGCCTCACTGGCGCGCTTCTTTTATAGGGCCCCTCTTACTCCTCCTCCTCCTTCCGGTCTGGAAGCAGCCCAAGAGGCAGGCGGTCGGTGCTTCAGGCCGGGCGGGCAGAGAGCGCCGCCCCCTGCTTCACGCGGCGCGCGGGCGGCGCGTACGACGGCGGCGGCGCACTCCGGCAGTCCATGGCTTCCAACCCGTTCCTTCTGGATGCCTCGCCGACGCGCCTGGGCCTACGCTCGTGCGCCGCGCATCGGCATCCACAGCCACAGGCTCAGCTGTAGATTCCTCGACTCTGAAGTCTGAACAACCGACCGGAGGTTGAGATGGCCACGAACCTGACCTGAAGGCTGCGCTCACCGCGGCCGCAGGTGCGGGGTGGGGTCGGGTCGGCGGAGACGTCCTCGGATATCGCCTGCGTGGGATCGCCGGCGGCGTGGTCCGCCATGTCCTGGTGCACGCAGTTGAAGTCTTGCAGAATGAAGACAGCACAGAGTGCATGTTGCAGACAGGCACTTTGCGTCATCAGAAGTTCAGAACAAGAGGCTGGGGAAAAAAAATGGAGCAGCTGCTGCCCGCCCTATAGTTGAGATCTCTCGATACAAAACGGAAATCCTTGGTCATGGTAAAATATGAAGATTGGACCTGATGATCCATGGTTCCTGAAGGCAGAGAGAAGCATCTGTGTCTTCCTTGGAACAAGGTATGTTCTTTTCTTCTTCTTTTTTGGAAACGAATTCGGATACGGTATGTCGCTACTGCATGCAAAGTGCCTCTATCTTGTTGTCACATTTTTCTTCCTTCTAATTTTGTTACAATGTTTTACTCGGACATGAAAGCACGTGCCCTGTACATCATATGGCTGCTGTACGTGTACGAGCGTACAATACTCCGCACCGTATTTTCTGTAGCGCGCTGAAGGACAAGTGCAATCTATACGTGTACGGAGTAGGTGTAATGGAGGTCTCATTAAGGCAGAGGCCAGGATCACGCTGCTGCTGCAAGGACGAAGGGTGAAAATGTGCGGCGAATTCCGGAACTATTACTCATGGTATCACGCTTCAACTGTTCTTCGGTTTTAGCAGAACATAAAGCTTGAAATTTTTAATCCCATTTCACATTCTAGCTGCAGCTGCTGATGTTTAATAATTTCGTTAATAAATAATAGCATGGAAAAAATGCAAACATATTCGAGCAACGCCAGGCAAGAGTTTCCGGCCCAGCTAACATTTCAGAGTTGATCTCACAGCCCATCTGGTTCCTGATTCCGGCCCAGCTAATTCTGCTTCCTCACTCGGCAGCCACGCACGCTTAAGATCAGAAAAATTCCCCTTTAAAAGCAAGAACTATTTTTTCATAGTATAAACGTCACTAAAACTCGTACACGCGCACGAATGTCAGACCTATAAACATACAAGCAGACCTATAAACTCAATCAAATTGCCTTTTTTTCCAAACGGAAATGACCCAGCCAAAACCTGTGCGCGCAATGGCGATCGATTGTTTCACTCTACACTTTTGTAAGTACCAGAACTGAAAACGTAATCACACTCACTCCAATACCAAATAATCTTACCACAAGTAAACAAAAACCATCTCCTACATCCACACTGACAAAAAAAGCCGGCACGCACGCAAACACACCATGATCGAAGGTTCCAATCCTCAGATTCGTCAGCTTCTACTGCAAACGACACAGAGCCTTCTGTCTTTTTCTCACTCTCCAAAGACAGACAAGGAGACGGTGGTCACCCCTGCCATGGCGAACGCACGTTGCCACGGTGGCCGGCGGTGCTCGACGACCCGCACTCGCTGCCATGGACCGACGACGAGACCACGCCGGCGCGCGCCATTCGCGAGGCGCACCGCTCCATGCGCCCCGCCGCCGAGCTCCGCGGCGCCGCTCCGGGCAGCAGGTCTAGCGGGTCGAGCGACGCCCTCCGCCGCGCGCCGCTCGTCCCAACCCCGCCCCTGCTCGCCGGCCGCGGATCGCTGCACGACGGCGACGGCGAGGCCGCCGCCGCCGGAGACTCCGAAGCCGACGCTGACGAGGGCCGCTGCCGCGGCGCGCTCTGCGACCGCGCCTTGGCCCGCGACGACTCCGTGTTCGCCATGTAGCTCCGGAACAGCGGCGGCGGCGTCGCCCCGTGGGCTTGGTGGTGCTCGCCGCGCCACGCCGCCGCCGCCGCGGCGGCGCTGACGCGGCGGCTGCCCGGCTCGCAGGCGGCGGAGGAGGCGAAGGACGCGTCGTCGAGCCGCCCGCCGCTGAGCGTCCGCGCGCTCGAGTCCGTCACCGCCGACGGCGTCGGCGAGAGTTTCGCCGGCGTGCGGCCAGGGCGTCGTCGCGCAGTACCGGCCGAAGCTGCTGCGCCGCGAGGCGACGCCGCCGCCGCCGTTGTCGACCTCGACGATCTTGGCGTCCTCTTCCTCCTCCTCCGATCCCCTTTGCGCCGCCGGCGCCGGCTGCTTCCCCGGCCGCGACGACTGGTGCTGCGGCGACCGGCGGCGGCGGCTCGAAGGCGGCGCCCGCCACGGCGTGCTGGAGGCGGCGTCGTCGAGGAGGAGGAGGCGGAGGCGCTCGGCGCGGGCGCGGCGCTGGGCGTCGACGAGCGCCTGCATGCGGCGGAGCGTGACGTCGGCCTGCCGGCGCACCAGCTGGCCGCGCACCATGGCCTGAAGCCTCACCATCCCTCGCAGCGCGCACAGCGCCTTCCTCGCAAGGTACGACCGGAACGCCGACTGGATCCTGATCGCCGCCGCTTTCTCCTCCTCCTCCTTGCCGCCCGCGAAGCCAATCCTCCCCGAGGCCGCCGGAGGCGGAGGGAGCGAGGCGGTGGCGACATCGGCGGCGGCGTGGTGGTCGTCCTGCGCCACCGCGATGCGCACCTCGGCCTCCGAGAAGCAGTGCGACGAGGAGGACGCGAGCGGGCCCGCGTCGGCCTTGGCTGCCGCCGACCCTGGCCGCCGGAAGCTCCACCGCCTCTTCTCCCTCACAGACGGCGTCGCGGCCGTCGGCGTTGGCAACGGCGCCGACAGCACCGACTGGCAATCGGCGTCCGCCGTCCGGTCCTTGGCCCTCCTCCCCGGCAGGAACAAGTTCCGCAGCCACCTGACCGCCTTGCCCATCTTCAGACAAGGCGCACTACAACCCAGCCGCCGGTGATGCTAGAAGCCGTATCACTGCGCCGCCGCCGGTGCCAACATCAAGCATTTGCTCCGGCAGCCGCTGCGGATGAAGAGGGAGCAGAATGAAGATGCTCTGTGAAAACTGGAAAGTGATGATATGATAGTGATGGATCACTCATCACTATCTGCTCTCGCTTCACTGCAGGGTTGAAGAAGATTGTTCTACTGCCTGGCATGGCAGTATGGCACACATCTCCTTTCTCCTCTGCTCCAGCCATGTGAGTAACTATTTACAGTCCTTCAATTTTGTACCCGCCACGGCGCCACCACAAATGCCTGCCGGTTTCTCTCTCTCTCTTTTTTTAAAAAAAAAAGGAAATGACTGCCGGCTTCAATTGCATGAAATGGCTATAACTTACCTGCCATTTACGAAACAACGGAAATTAAAACCTGGTCGATTAGTGTCCTAAAAAACCACCATTTATGGTCTCCAAATGAAGATGGGCGGTTAATGGGTTGTGTTGAGGAACAGATTGCAGAGTACAGAGGGTTTAGTAGGGTTTAAGGGGGTGGTCACCGGTCAGAGCTGCGCATGTGGTGAGTGAGAGGACTTCGGAGAGCAGAGTACCATCTTTTGCAGGAACGGAGCGATCAATGTGGGGGCACTACGTTTCATCGTGGGGGCACTACGGGCTTCCAAAATCCAAAATCCAAAATGAATGTTTAGACACATGTATGACGTACTAAATGTAGCTAAAAACAAATCGCATTATATAGATGGACTGGAATTTGCGAGACAAATCCAATAAGTCTAATTAGGACGTGATTAGACACTAAATTACTACAGTAATGCTACAGTAACATGTGCTAATGACAGATTAATTAGGTTCATTAGGTTTGTCTCGCGAATTCCAAACGTAATCTGCAATTAGTTTTTTAATTAGTCTATATTTAATACTTTAAATGTGAAAAGATTACCTTTCAAAATCTTTTCACCGCGGAACTAAACACGGCCTACGTTTGCAGTACCATCTTACTGCTGGTGCTGATGATACAGTTTCATGGCAGGCAAGACTGACAACATGCAGGGGCTACACAGAAGAGGATTGCAGTTCAGCATCAAAGTTCAACCAATAGCCAAACCAATCTTACTTTTTCTTAAAAACAAAAAATAAAGCAGGCATTCAGTTTAGCAACGGGTACTCGTTGGATCATGTGCGCACTGAATGTCTGTACATTTGCTCGAATCGTTTCTTCAGTACAAATTTGTAGGGATCGGAGGTGCCCGTGCGTTACGCAGTACGCGCTGAGCAGCTGCTTCAGCCTGCAGGCAGGGGTTAATGTGCTGGGCTGGACGTTGCATTGGAACAGGAGCACTGTCGACGAGTGAAGAAGACAAGCAGGGACCATGTCCGGCCCCAATCGATCGGAGGAAGCTGAGGCCGGCCAGGGATTGGAAATTTGGAACTGTTCCCCCTCTCCTCCCTGGTTCTCTTCTCTGTGTGCACTGAAAATGCCAGCACCGTCCAATCATCCATTGTTCAAACATGTTTGTGCAGGAGCTTTTGCTGGTCTCTGATGGAGTCATGGAGGCGTTGTACACGCGCAGCGGCAGCGCGGCGCGTGAATGTCCTTTTCCGTCCTCCCTGCCGTTGGTCAGCCGCGCGCGCGGACAGAGCGAGCGAGCACGGAGAGCGTTGGTTGGATCGGCAGAGACGACGACACGGCCGGATGGGTGGCGATGGCTGCGACTAGCGCGTAGCGGCTCAACCAATTGCCGGACATGGATTGTATTGTTGTGGTGATCAGCTAGTGGCCCAAACTGGAACGCGGCGAGCGATACTCCATGGATCATGGATGCTGCCAAAGCTTGTCAGTAACCGAAAGCAGTAATAGGAACACGACGGCTTATTAGTCTGTTTTACCGTACATCCATTAACAATGGGCTTAGTCTGTTTTCAACCCTCGGTTACGAGAAAACGTTCACTCTTCAGCCCACTCCCAGCTACATGATTTTAGGATGGCACGGCATCAATGTGCGTGGTGGTGTGGTTAACGGCTGCCAATCACAAATGTAAGTGATAATTTGGAGGGTCTCAAGTTAGCTATTTGAATTTTCCATTGCGTATTATTTGTCATTGTTAATTTTGGATATATGATGCATATAATTTTGTTTCTTGATGTGTAGTATGTTTTATAAATTTTTGTTAAATACTAGTCAAAGCCATGTTTCATAGACCTTGTCAGCATACAAAACGTAACTTATGTACAACCGCTACTTCGAGTTTTAAATATTTATATGTAACTTAAAATTATGAAATGTTCTAGCCTATATGATAAGGATTATCCTAAATAAATTTTAATAGGTGGCATAAAATCTGAAATAAATCGTTGTCTTCATCACATTTCACTCTATACCAAATTGGTTTAGGTTCTGAACAATCACATGTACATCTAGACTTTGTGATGACAAGGAGCATATGCCCCCACTACGTTGCTCCCTAATGATTGTCAATCGGTAGTGTAAGGTTCCGTATGCCTTAATTTGGCGAGTGCAATCGCAATACATGCATACACATCGCATATGTTTTTGTTCAAAATTAGTACGGTATAAATCTAGAACTCCAAGCCTGAGCTGGCCTGAAGCTGAAGAATTGCAATGAGAGGTGTCAAACTACAGAGAAATGATGAATAAAATAAGGGGACAATACTTCGGACTTGAGGAACACATCTTCTCGATGGCTCCAACAAAATCCCATGACACGTGGTATGGGTGTGCTCGAGACATCCCCTCATGCATGATTTGAGTTAAAAATCTTGGCCTGACAGGATTATAGCCATTTCGGTGCGCAACATCTGACTCCGTTGATGAAGCGGCTGGTGTACACTACTAAGGCGTTCGGACCTACACTTACTAGCTTCCAATTTTGCATAGCCGAAATAAAATACAAGAAGTGCCAACTAGGGGCATATGCCCTACTAAGTTTCTCCTTAATGATTGTCGATGGGTATTGTAAGACTCAGTGTACCTTAACTTGGCGAGTGCAATCGCAAGACATTCATACTCGCCGTATATGCTTTGTTAAATTAGCACGGTGTAAATCTAGAACTAGCCGTGAGCTGTGGTGGATATGGATAATTACAATGGGTTATCAAACCGTGAGAAATGATGACTTAGGGGGGCCAATACAAAATTCCTTCATTGATTTATATCGTCAAAATGTGAATGGGGTGTGAAGCGACCTCTATGTCTAATAGTTAGAGCACCTAATAAGTAGCCACATCTAGCCAGCATAGATTCGACTCCCATGAGAGCGAATTTAACGGGTCTAGTCAAGCGGTCAGAGTAACTAAGTAGTCGTATCGAGCAGATATAGGTTCGACTCCATGTGTGAGCAAATTAAATGGGTCTAAAATAAAAAAATATAAAAAAATCTTTACTAATTCCATATTTCCTCCTGCATGTTCAATCCAACCACTTGTTTTCCTTATTCTTCTATAGTACTAGTAGGTTGGCACGTGCCACAGGCACGTGTTATAAAAATAATATAAATTTAAAAAAATCTTAATTTTTTAAAAAATAAGTATCTAAAATAATGTATACTTTTGTTAGATCGCATATTAAAATTATTCAATAGCATCTCATATTAAAAATTATATATTCATACATCGAAAGTTTGGGCCTCCGGCGGAAACAGAAGAAAATTTTTGTATAATTAAATCTTAAACAATCAGCAACATATATAAAAGAAATTATTCACGATCCATGTACCCATGAGCAACTCGGCACCGCAGCCAGCTTTTTGATGATGGGGAGGCCGAGAAGGTTGCTCTCCTTGTCGCCGGTGTCGTGGAGCAACGACGCCACGCACTCGACGGCACCGGACATCGTCACAACGCGGAGCACGTTCTGCTTCTACCTGGCGAGCTTGGACACGACGAGCGTCGTGGCCACCCTTGCGCCACGCTCGACGCCGACGCCCTTGCAAAGAAATATGAACTCTGAATAGATGATGAGAATGAAGGGAGAGATTGTGTGCTTTGAGAATAAGGAGGGGCGCCTTATATAGGGGGCAGGAGGGCTAAGGAGATGAACCTGGACGCCCACGACTATGGTAAGTAATGGATTCCCTGATTGACTCCCACAACTATGGTAAGTAATCAAGTTTTAAAAGGAAGGAGACACCCGGTTGCGTAGATGTCATTCCTTTTTTGAAAGGAAATCTTGACTGGTACACAACACATACATGGATGCTAGCCATCTACAAAAGGAAAGAAGGGAATTCAAATTCCTTGATGCACACGGCCATATAAAGAAAGGAAAGCGGCGAATTTCAAAAGGAAGGTGTAGGCGCCCTGATTGCATAGGAAGGTGGAGAAAAGGAAAAGTGTGTTTTTTTGGAAGGAAACCAGCGTATCTTTTTGCATACGAATACAACGAATAGAAAGGAAAGGAAAGCGGCGCCTTGATTGCATTACCATACAAAGAACGCGATCAAAAGGAAAGGAAGCGAGGCGAATTTACAAAGGAAGGTGGAGGAAAGGAAAGGGGTGTTTTTTGGAAGGAAACCAGCGTATCTTTTTGCATACGAATACAACGAATAGAAAGGAAAGGAAAGCGGCGCTTTGATTGCATTACCATACAAAGAACGCGATCAAAAGGAAAGGAACGCAGGCGAATTTTCAAAGGAATGTGGAGAAAAGAAAAGGGGCGTTTTTTTGAAGGAAACCAGCGTATCTTTTTTCATACGAATACAACGAATAGAAAGGAAAGAAAAGCGGCGCCTTGATTGCATTACCATACAAAGAACGCGATCAAAAGGAAAGGAAGGCAGCGGGTATACAAAAATGCCAAGGTGAGAAAGAATAGGGGGGCGGGACGGGGCCAAGGCGCAAAAAAACGGGGGGTGACGACCAAACGCGTCTACCCCCTGGTCGTTCGGGGCCACCTTTTGGCCCTGATTTGTGGGTCCTTTGTGAGGGGTAGGGAGGTAGACTTTTGGGTGAATGGGGTGTAAAGCGACCTCTATGTCTAATAGTTAGAGCACCTAATAAGTAGCCACATCTAGCCAGCATAGATTCGACTCCCTCTAGTTTAGCGGTCAGAGTAACTAAGTAGTCGTATCGAGCAGATATATGTTCGACTCCATGTGTGAGCAAATTAAATGGGTCTAAAATAAAAAAAATATAAAAAAATCTTTACTAATTCCATATTTCCTCCTGCATGTTCAATCCAACCACTTGTTTTTCTTATTCTTCTATAGTACTACTAGTATACTGCTAGTGAGCAAGCAGAAGTAAGTGGGGGAGAACAACTGCAAATCATCTTCTTCTTTCTTGGGGGGGGGGGGGGGGGGTTCGGGCGGGTCTGGCTTTTTTTTTTTTTTTTGAGAAACCTGGAATGTATTTCATAAATATTTCTGATGATTTACAACCCAACACTTGCACGGACACCCTTGAAAGAATTGAAAATTACATTTAGGTCCTAGCAAGCTTCTCCAGGTGTTCTTCATCGCCGGCGACCGGTATAGGTCGTTGAAGCCGACCACCCTCTCGACGAAGAAACTTAACAGGTTTAGAACGGCAC